>OY747132.1:23807297-24223345 GCA_963556465.1 Berberis vulgaris
TATTATCAATCTTTTGTTTTAAATTTACTTCTCTACCTTGGGTTCAGTGCACAAGAGAAGAATAATGCAAGTGATATTGTTGGGCAAGGTGATGGAAATGAAGAAGTGCGTGCCCCCTTACCGGTGAAACGAGACATTTTATATGATGATGCTGCACTTTACAGGTATGCTTCAGTTCTTGTTTCTTTCTTGAATTATTTTGCTATGAACGAACTGGTGTACAAGTGAATTCATTTGAAGCAAGTGTTTTCTGGATTTGTTTTCTTTTTTATATGATATTGAACAAGGACTGTGTTTTCGTTCGAATTTTTTATCACTTTTTTGAAATTACGAAAAGAAAAAGGGAAAAAAAAATTTACATTTTTAGAGGGGTTTTTTCAATAAATTTGGAGGTTTTTTTGTAGAAATACAAAAACAAGCTATCAAAAATTACATTTTGTCAAGGGTTTTTTCAAAAACATTTGGGGTTTTTTCTTATTATCATTTTTTCTAATTATTTATTGATTTTTAAACAACCCTTTGATTTTCTAATTATCACACTTATATATTGATTTCATGTTTGTTTCATTTCTTGGTATTTAGGATTCATTTAATGTGTTTAATAGATTTATTTACTTGCATTTTTTTTTTCACATATTTCATATACCTTCGAAATTCATTATGTATTTCATGTATCCTTGAAATTTTGACTTTTTTTCTTTACACCGAAATATTTCTTAAAATCAGGACACTGAAATTAACTCAAAAAAGAAATATTTCGAGAAATCTTTCGCTCGCTCTCGCCATTACATTCTTGCTCTAGTAATCTCCCAGTTAATCGGGCATCCCAAGTCTGCTTAGATGTTGCTTCCTTCAATTGATAAGTAGTTGTTTGTTCATTTCTTTCAATTGTTAGATCATTCTAGTCAATTCCCTTTTCTGTGTTGATAGAGCCTCGAGGACAGGATATCCCCCTAATGAAAGGAGTTCATTGATTGCATTTCGCAATTTTGATGAGGAAACAAGGCGTCCTGGAATTTGGGAGGCCGAGCAAACTGTTGCATCTACAGCAGATACCTCTCGAGATAATCTGGCTTCCCTGTATCGTCCCCCTTTTGCTTTGATGCATCTTGGACCTTTTGATAAGGTAAATATTATTTCCCCTCAAGAAACTTGCTGGCTGTTCATTCTTTTTTAAAGCTTTTATTAGTAAATGTCTTGGATGTGTTTCTTGTTTGTTGTTTGTTATGGCTAGTTACAGCAATCTCGGTGTGCTTATATTCTTAGAGTACATTTATATCATTTTATGATGTCGTAATAGAACTTGAACACATATATTGGTGATGCATTGATTTGAGTTATGTCAAAACACAAACTAATGCCATGCTGATTTGCTCCTTAGTAATGTCTGGATTGCACCGCCTAGGAACCTCTTGTCAAAGTCAAAAGTGTACCAAGCACACAGCTGTATATAGCACATTAAGTTTCGGCAATCAAATGAATGAATTCCACCGATGATGGACATCTTTATCAATTGAACTGCATCAATTTGGCTGATACACATTAACTACTGAATCTTTTGACTAACAGCAATAATTGCCAATCGATGCTTTTTCTAATTCCAAGAAGTGGGTAGTGGATGAAAACAAAACAAAACCAGCAAAGAGTCACGTAAAAGCCTACTTCATTCGGAGGCATCAACTTTATACACATAGGAATCCCCTTATTTCAGGACTGAGGAAGACTCTTATAATATAACATGTGACTGATGTGCTAAGCCTTGAATGATATATCTCACACTCCACTTTTTTTTTCTCTCTCCATGCAACTGGTACAAGTACTAATATATGCCTTGAGGGCACTTTTTCAGGCGACAAGTCATTATCTGAAATTCAATTTCAAACTGTAGAACAGTTGTCTGAATTATAGTATATGATCTCACTTACCTGGAGGGTATGTTTTTCAGTGAACAATGATTTCAACTTTTTACTGTGGAATTTCCTTTGTCTGAATCGTAGTAGACAACTCTTTTGGTTGATTGCATGGTTTACACCTAGATATTGCCAATCTCTGTCAATTCATATAGATACTAGGGCCCTTTCATCGTCTGTTAGAAACTGAAATACATTGCTTATAATATCATGTGAAATGCAGGCAAAGCAAGCGGCTTCTATCCAGGATAAATGGCTTCTTGTCAACATGCAGTCCACCAAGGAATTCAGTTCACACATGGTAAACATTAGCTTAGATATTTGTATTGACTTTAGTTGTTTTTTGGCTGGAGGGTTAGTTTGAAACTTTTATATGTTGTTTTGTATAGTTGAATCGCGATACATGGGCAAATGAAGCTGTAGCACAGACTATCAGTACTTATTTCATCTTTTGGCAGGTATTGTACTAATTTAATTATGAGCTGGAATATTCATTGATGTGTTGAACTCTTTGTTCAGATGCATAATTCCTGAAATTTGGAAATTTGACAGGACTTCCAATTAGTTTCTGCTTTCTTATACTATGTGTGTTCCAATGATTGTAATTTAGGTTTATGATGATACTACTGAAGGCAGAAAGGTCTGCACTTACTACAACTTGGATAACATACCTGCTGTTCTTGTCATTGACCCCATCACTGGACAAAAGATGCGCTCATGGAATGGAATGATCCAACCTGATCGGTTACTGGAGGTACTAGCTAATTTCACATTATCTTTTCACATATCAAGTTATTGGGATTGCTAGTATGACAGTTAGTAGCATGTTTGCAAAGGAATTGAAGAATTATTATACTACATTAGTTTGCACTTGCTGTGTCGGGCATGTGTGCTATTTTGTGTTCTAGAAATCCCATGGGCCTTCCACAGAGATTGAATAAGTGACGCATTCTCCATGAACTAAAGTCACTTGTTGTTTAACAGTAATATTAATATTTTTTTTCATTTATGACTTGTCTGAGTGTCAAAAATATCTACCTCAAATCAGGATCTATTGATGTTCATGGATAACGGTCCCAAGAATCATCATATATCTCTTCCTCACAAGCGTCCAAGAGAAAACTCTCAGACATCTTTGCACAAAATACAAGGTACATTAAGTTCTCTTTTCCCTTTAAGTAAGTGCTCTTGAGCTCGTGTTTGATTTTAAGTATGTAAATAGAGCACTTCTACCTGTCGAGGAAGTGGGTGAGGAAAACAGCGAGGGAGGGAGAGAGGGGACCGTCCATCCCCCTTGGGATGCATGCCGTCTTTTTTCATGCGCGTATCCCGAGGGGGATGGACGGCCCCCTCTCTCCCTCCCTTGCTGTTTTCCTCGCCCACTTCCTCGACATTTAGAATTTTCGATGTAAATAACATGCCAGGATTAAAGGTGATTGTGTGTAGCTGAGCATATGGCCACTAATTAGAAGATAATAACATTTGCATCACATTCTTAAAAGTTGTCTTCCAACTGGCTTTATGAAGTTCACGAGGTTAATGTTGCATCACATCAACTACTTTATAAAGAGTGATAGACAAATGACAAATCGTCAAAACAAGGAATTAATGCGCACAAGTCCATGATGAAATAAGCACTTTTTGAAACAACAAAATGCAAAGCTAACATAAATATGGAAATCTGAATTCCCATATATAGGTTTACAAGCATTATTTAGTAAACAACTTCCACTTTGATGTAATCATGCATGCGTCTTACCTCAATTTTTTAATCTTATATGTTGAGACCCCAAAAATAGTATCCATACCATGAAGCTGAGAGAAAATAGAGGAAAATTTACTTTAGACCCAATGTAATTATGATTTTTGGTGCTAGTAGAGTCCTGACCCCTTAAAATAACTGGAAATTTAAGCCAAATGTTTTGGGGGTTTGGGGTATTGCGTAAGTGATATTCTTCGGAATACTTTATTTCTTCCTGTAGGCGAAGTGTTAACTACTCTCTCACTACCTTCATTCCATGGTAGTTATTATTCTGGAGCGTGCTCATAGGTTGCTACATAAAACGAACGATTTATTCTGAATGACCTATTATCTGCAGATCAAACCACCGATGAGGATGAAGAGTTGTTGGTGGCATTGGCTGCTTCGATGGAGAAGATGAAAGATCCTGTTACTTCTGAGGAAAATGAATCACAAATTGAAACTGTGGAAGAAACGCCCTCAAGTAAGAAACTTTTATATCCACCTCTTCCTGAAGAACCAAAAGCTGATAAAAATCTTCTCTGTCGGGTTGGAGTCCGCCTTCCTGATGGACGTAGACTTCAGCGCAATTTCCTCCGTACGGATCCGATACAGGTAGGAACTTTCTTAATGGTCTCCTTTGTAATATATTGCCTACTGCAAATGATTAGCATTTATATTTGAGCAATTACAAAAGATGAAGACATTTTCCTTATCTTTCCAGTGTATCTTTCGAATTTGTCATCTGGCCAAAAGAGAAGGTATCGCCATATGATTTCTGACGAGTGTTTTTTGATTTTGCAGTTATTATGGTCTTTCTGTAGGTTGCATCTTGAAGAATCAGAGCAGCGGGCCTTCCGCTTGACACAGCCCATACCTGGGGCATCAAATTGTCTAGATTATGAGAGTAAGCTAACCTTTGGGGAGTCTGGACTTGCAAACTCGATGATCTCAGTTACTTGGGAGTGAAACAGGTGTATCTTCACCTTGAACTGCTAGAATCTACAGGAGGAATTTTGGTTCACACTGTTTATTCCCTCCTTTTGTTGTCGTCTCTCTAGGTCTTGTGGGTTCATTTCTTATTTGAGAGAAATCTGGAATTGTTGTAATGGATTAGGAACCATATTTAAAATTATGGTTTGTTTATGTAATTATATATACATATATATATCTTCTCATGTTGTCTTTCTACTTTATGTAGTATAATATACTAAAAATTCTCGGAGTGGCAGAAGATTTTAATATCTAGATCTTTTACTTTCTTTAGTTTCATCTGTTAAGCTGAAAATATTTGAAGAAACTATGTTATAGGCCTGTTGTTGGCCGTCTCTCTGTATAGCTCCGTCTATATCTTCCAAAACATTACTTATGGCAACTCTTCTCTATCGTCCAAAACATCACTTGTGGTAACTCTTTGCAATGCAAGATGCACTTTATTTAGCACATGCCATGGCCTTCAAAATTTAAATCAGACCTGTTGAACCTGAAGTTTATAACCATAATGTCAATAAATGGACTGAAAATTGTGTTGGTTTAGAATGAATGTTGTACATTGTCCTGTTTAAGATGGTACTTTACCCAAAACTAGCTAATGCTCTCATGTATCTAACCACAAGCAAACCACCTCCCTGGGAGGCAAGACACACAGTAAGGAGAATCAAGAGAATCTCACTGATCGAGTTCGATGGTTACAGAATAATGCATTCAGTCAGGGAAACCAATGGAGCAGCGGATATGCTCGCCGAATTAATCCCGAATACGGAATTCTTAGAGTTAATACCAAGCTCGTTTGCCGAAGATCTCAAGAAAATAATCTATGAACGATGCTATAGGTAAACGATATAACAGATTGTAACATTATTCGATTCCTTTTTAGTGGTCTGGGGAACCCATTTATACCCTGCGCTTACCTTTTAAAAAAAAAAAAAATCATGTATATTTAGTATTTTTTTTTCTTCTAAAGATTACGCTCATTAGTATAAGAGCTTATTTATAGTTTATATATAATTGAGGGCTTCAAATAAATTATATTAGGAGTTTAAGTATAATTAATCAATAATTTTGATTGTAAAAAATATTAAACGTGGAGGGCAACATGAAAAATTCAAAAGTTAAATGTAAGGGTTTTTTTTTATAGTTTATAAATAATTGGGGCTTCAAATAAACTATATTTAGGTATAATTAATAAATATTTAGAAGGGTTGGTTTGATTGAAATACTCTGAATTAAGAAGGGTAAAATGCAAAAATGAATGTTCATCTACCATCACTGTTCATCCAATTTTCATGTGGGGTTTGAGAGACCTTCAAGGAGGGCTACTGCATGGTGGTGTTGTCGCCAAATCTACTGCTGCGTATGGCGAAGCTGCTGTTGTTTGCGAGAGATAAAACGATAGCGAGAGAGAGAGTTGTCGCTGGGAATAAAGGTGGGCACAGTCCGGGTCCTCCGAGATTAGGTTTGTCCTATTCCCGGTCTAGTAAAATGGGATCAGAACAGTCTGGGACAACGAATTTTCTTGGGTAGATCGGATTAGTCCCAGTCCGGTTTGAATCGGGATGAGATCATGCCATCTTGATTAAAAAAAAAACCCAAACCCTCCCTCTCATTTCTCCTTCAAACTCCTCCCTTCCTGCACCCATTTTCTTCTTATGCACCTTCTGCCTATCAGACCTACCACCAACAACTCCTACCTCTAGCTTCTATTTGAACACACGACGGCCGGATAGATCGAACAAGCGACCCGAAGGCGGTCAGAGTAAACAGGGTGAAAACAAAGGAATTTGAGTAGAGGAGGATGGTGACAAACTTGGGAAGCCAAAATGGAGATATATGGGTATTGGTGGAATCCATTGTAGCTGCGACTGGGTTGACGAGAGAGGCGAGGGAGAGGTTCTTTGATGCAAATTCCTCCCAAATTTAGTCGATGTCTTCGGCATCTATAGCGTCTTGAAAGAGGAATTAGATGTCTAAGAGGGTGGATTCTGAAATCTAGGATGATGGATCGTTGGGGTTTTGATGATGGAGCTCGAGCTCGAGCTCGGAAACCACACTCGAGTGCTCGATTTTTTCATGGCTACTTTCGATCTCACTCTCAAGAATGGATTTTTATCTCTTATTCTCTGCAAATGGTGAGCACACGGCCAACGACCAAAAAGGAAGCGGGACCCAAATGGTTTTGTTGAAGAAGAAGCTTGAAGAGCAGAAAAACTGTGTAGTAGCAGCAGAGTAAGAGAAATGCAAAAGATAGAAATCAAGGAGAAATCGATCGATAGAGATGCAGAGATCAATGGAAAGTGAGATCAATCGAGAGTGAAAAAGAGATTAATCGATGGATCGAGAGTGACGGTGAGATCTTCGTGAGAGAGATTTGCGAATTTCAGAGTGGTTTTTAGTTTTTGTGAGGGTTGGGTTGGGCTTTGTTACAAATACAAATATGGGGAAGGTCCGGGACTAAATTGTGGATTCCGGTTCGAACCAGGACGAAAGTTGGAGAAGTCGGTTGATCCCAATTCAGGACCATACGGTTTGGGATCGAGATTGTTGCCACCCTCTAGCTGGGAGAGAGAGCTGGGGCGATCGGTGAGAGAGTGTGATTGTGATCAGCTAGTTTGATAGGGGCGCGTGTGTCAGGAAGGTGATTGATCGATTGTGGAGAAAGGAGGGGTCTATCGGTCTAGTGCAGAGGAGACCATGGAGAACATTGAGGGGGGGGGGAAAGGATGAGATACTACAGAGAGGGGGGGAAGGGAAGGAGAGAAGTTGGGGCTGAGGGAACTAAAGGTCGACAATGACGAGGTTTTGCGTGCGAGAGGAGTGACGATCTGTGTTGCGGCCGCGGGAGAGAGATTGGAGGCGAAAGGATGACCAGATGAGGGATTTCGTGAGGTCGGGGGAGATCCTTCTGTTCACGATGGCTATTTTTGTAAATAACATGAATTTGGATGGCAAAAAATGGGTATTCTGAATATCAGATTGAAGATATACAAGATAGATCATTATTCATTTGGGAAAACTGTCATTATAATACTAGAGATTTCACTAATAAATATGAACCCGTCTAACTGGCGAGGAAAACAGAGAGCCATCCCCTGCCCTCGCGATACAGGGATGGATCCCTCCTTCGCTGTTTTCCTCGACAATTAGAATTGGGGAATAAATATTCATGTGTGGATCACCTCGATTTCAATGTCTCAAATCCATGGGCAACTTTTTTGGGTTGGCCCAAACAAATTATATAACTTTAAGTTATTCAATTTTCTAAACAATATTTTAAAATACTTTCCCATTATTGTAGAATAGAATATGGTGGATGTCAACATATATCTATCTCGAGCTTTGCTACGGGTCAAGGGAAAGGAGCGAGGGATGGGTGTAACCATCCATCCTCCTCGAGATGAAAGCATCACCCTAGAGATGTGCGCTGGCATTCATCTCGAGAAGGAGGTTCCCTTTCCCTCGACCCCTAGAATTTTCGATCAATCTCATAGCATGAGGTGGCATAACCTTAGCTCATATGAGAGCTAGGTGTCATGCCTTAGTGAGATGTTTCCAGTTTGTTTCATACAGATATAAGACAGAAAAGTGAGATCTTTGTAAATTGTAACAGACATCATTCTCTTGATATATTAATGAAATAGAGATTTGATCTAATCAGTTTGTCTATGCCTATTAAGTTTATTTCAACCCGTTATTCACATGAGGCCATGCCTGGGTAAATTTTCTTCTCCAACGGTTTTCCAAACTTTTTATTCAAAAGAGTTAAAAAGGTAAATTTTCTAATACTTATGTTCCTTAAATTTTGATATAGTGTGGCTCATTGTGCTTGCAATATTGAACCATCTAGGTTCTACTTGGAGACACACTCTTGAGCTTACATGTGGATCAAACCTGAGCTCGAAAGCCCAACTCAATTTAAGGTAATGTTTTAAGCTCAGCTCATTGGGCTTGACATGAAATAAAAGGGTGGGTTGGTCTTAGGCCCTATTATGTTATCAGCATTTTTTTTTTTGGCCAAATCAAGATCCATACCAGACCCCTTTTTACGCTCTATTTCATATATGTTGTATATCCATAAGTTGTGGATCAATGTACAATTTAAGACTCCTCGAAACAACTACATGATTGTTCCTCCCTATTTTCATCCACTCATCATATTTATCTGACCCTTATTACAATTCCATTAATATCAATAGATCAGATCCTTATGTAACAATATTCGATTGCTTCATCAGTATTCAGTAGAGAATTTTCTCCTTACGGGCGAAACACAACCCTGTAATCTGTACTAGCAGGACAGGAGAAAGGCTTGGTTTGATCGTCTCCATAGGTAAAAACATCTGGGCCCCTATCCTTGAAGAACTTTGAGGTCTGTGAAGATTGTCATGGTTAATGGATTTTTTAGAGGCTTTTTATGTGTGAATTATGTTTTTTTTTTTTTTTTTGAAATGCAAGCATGCTGCCGGTTGGTATAGAGCCCAAAACATGTGGGTTAAACCACCACAAATTTAACCATCCAATCAGGCTACCATTAGCATGTGTGAATTATGTTGTGATCAGGTAATAAAAGGATCGGTATTTATAAAGGAAGAACTGACTTGAGATGGAAGTTCACGCAATAAACCGATGGTGCCAGGGGTGCCAAATCGAAGTGATATTCATAGTATCCATGACCTTCAACAAGAATACAAAACCATGCATTTGATTGATTACAGACCTAAACATGCTGTTCGCAACCCAGACCTAGCTAGTTTGGACTAATTATGCAATTTAGCTGGCTCTGTCCAAGGACATCTGCTGGGTCTTTTTTAGCAGCTCATGTTTATAGTTGGGCCAATTTGTGTATTGATATTAGTTGATAGCATAGAATGGGCTTAGACTTGGACATATGATCATTTGGTTACTTGTTAGACTTGAATTGAATTTGATATTTGGGTTTAGAAGCAGTTTCAATGTGTGGAAGTAAAAACCTAAAGTTTTAAATACTTTAGCTTAGGGGTAAATGTCTAAAACCCCCTTATATGGTCGATTATAAGATGATGTTTGCAAGTGAAAATGGGCTGAAATGAGACCCAAGGCACCTAGCCAAGCCGGGGATTAATTTCAAGATATTACAACATTACTTCTTGATCACAAGGTTTTCATGAAGACTGATGTCGATCAATAAAGAACATGAATATCTCATTGGTTAATGTTAATGATCATTCAATTTGTTAATAAGGTTCAATTTTGGGACTTTACAATATTTATTGAAGCTTCTAATTTTAATTAGTTTCAATAAGAAAGTTAGTTTTCGTGTGCATCTTTCTATGCTAATCAATGTGACACCAAGCTAATTGGTGTGCATACTCTTAGACCAATCAATATGAGGCAACTCCAACAGAGGTGGTTACCACAATTTTGTTACATGTCTAATACTTTTTTATAAACCACCCGAAGTGGTTTAGAACACCTACTACAGAAAATGAGCACCTCTCTCTAATTTTGGTTACACTCTAGGATACATATCATAAATGATGTTACATTGAAATAGTGGCTTAACTTATTTATTTACTGCATATATTTTTCTTTGAAAGTATGGTTTATAAACTCCAAATGCTGGGCAATCATATATGTTTCATTGATATCACCACTACCCATAATCTATTGACAAGTCAGAACATTTTGTCAACACTGGCCCTTAAGATGCAAAGGGTGTCTATCATATCTGGACCTATTATTGAAGGCTCCGGACAATTTATTTCTACAGTTCTGAAGAACTTGCTTCATTTCAATATATATGAATAAAATCTAATATTGTAAGCATGAAACTTACATTAGAGATGATTTTTCGTTAATTTATTGCGACTATAATACTGTCGAAGTTGTTGTATCATATGTCATTTTACACTAGAAGCATAGATCAAAAATTCTAACTGTCGAGGGAAATGGCGAGGAAAACAGCGAGGGGTGGGGGGCGTCCATCCCCCCGGGATGCGTGCGTTGAAAAGTCAAGCGCGCATCCCAGGGGGGATGGACGGTCCCCCCTACCTGTGGGGTCCCTCGCTGTTTTCCTCGACACTTAGACGGGTTGAGCATAGATAAGTCACCCTTAACACACACTCCACTTACAAGTACTTGTTTAGCTAGTACCCTTCTTATTAGATGATGTCATATGTGTTTTTGGGTCACGTTATTTTGTTTAGAGTACAAGTTTCATCCCTCTGCATCCGGTCTATCTAATTTGACAATGCAGTTGAGTTTGTCTTCAGTTTTTGATTGTTTTTGCTCATCGATAGGGACCATTGTTAAACAATACCGCCTGCATAAACAAAATGGTTTAGTGTATATTTAAATTACACGTCTTCACCTTGTTAGAAGACTTTTTCTTATGCAATCTAACCTACCACTTAGTGCTTGGAAAAATGCAGTATGGTATACTGCGAAACTGCTTAGCTTTAGCCCAATATGCTAACTGTCAGTTTTTCTTAATGACATTTGTACTGCTAACTTTGCAGACTCTCAGTTTTATGAGACTATATTCCCACCATTAGTGTAGTAAGCTAGTTTTTACATAACAACTTAGTGGTATGGAACAGTGTGAGTCATCATCGAATATTTCAATTTTATCTCATTTGAAAATTATGAATTAATTACTTGATGCATTTAATAGCCAGTGAATCTATGACACGCTAGAAGTGTGGTAGACACCTGCTTGAATTTGTATCCCTTAAGGATAAATTTCAAATAAGGCAGCCATTGAATCTATGGCGCGCCGCTAGAAGCGTTGTAGACAACTGCTCAAATTTGTATCCCTAAAGGATAAAGTTCGAATAAGGTAGCAAGTGAATCTACGGCACGCCAGAAGCGTGGTAGACACTTGGTCAAACGTGTATCTATGAAGGATGAATAAGGCAATTAATGAATTTATTGCACGCTAAAAGCGTAACAGACCTATAGGTTCCAAAGATTCAACTCCTTGAAAAATGAGAATAGTAAAATTCATGCCCTAATGCTCCCGAAGAAGCAATGCTTGAAACTCCTGCAGAAGTTGTAAAGGCTCTAGAAGAAGTTATACATGAAGCTCCAGAAGTAACATTACAGGACACTCCTGAAGAGGTCATGAAGCTCCAAAAGAATATGACATGACGCTTCAGAAGAGGTCATGAAGCTTCAGAATAGCGTGACATGACGCTCTAGAAAAGGTCATAAAGCTCCAGAAGTAGCATTGCATGATGCTCCTGAAGAGGTCATGAAGCTTCAGAAAAGCATGACATGATACTTTAGAAGATGTCATGAAGCTCCAGAAATAACATTACATAACGCTCCCGACGATGACATAAAGCTCCGAGAGAGTATGACATAATGTTCCTGAAGTTGTTATGTTTAAAAGCCCTGGAAGATGCTCATATTTCTGCAACAACAATGAGAGCCTTTGAAAAGGCTTAGGTACCTGACGATAATGAGATCTTAATATATTCAAGACAAATGTGATATTAAATCAAATGGTCATTGATGAAATATTCACATATTTGGTAGTTACCAAATTAACAAAGGGCAATGATACTGATTGCACCAAGTCTTTATAAATATCTACGAATACATTATTAGCCCAAATGGAAATATATTGTTCAAGTGGCATTGGGTCTGCCAAATGGAAATATATTGTCCAAGTGAAATTGGTTTCCCTTGAGAAACGTGGTGTATTTGGACCTATGTACACACAACTAAACATGTAAACCATGTTGGTTTCAAATGGGTGTTTGTTAGAAAAAGAAATTAGAAAAATAAAATTGTCAGATATAAGGCAAGGCTCGTGCCACAAGAGTTCTTGCAAAAACTTGATATTGATTTTGATGAAACATATTTTCCTGATTATGGATATAACTACATTTTTTGAAAAACAAGATATGAAACTTATGGATGTAATAACTGTTTATTAATATGGGGACTTAAACACAGATATACATGAAAATTCCTAAAGGATTTACTTTGCCTGAAACAAAATACAGAAAGACTCACTCGATTAAACTAAGACGTGTCTTGCACGGCTTGAAACAATACAGAAGGATATAGTATAACCGTCTTAGTTAATATATGTGTAAAGAAGGTTATACAGATAATCTCATTTGCCCATTTTTTTTATCAAGAAATATGTTACTAGTTTTATTATAGTAGCAGATTATTTAGATGATATAAATCTTATTGGATCTATCGACATTGTTAAAAATGCTGCTAACTATTTGCAGAAATAATTTGAAATGAAAAACTTTGGAAAAAAAAATTTGTCTCGGCCTGCAGATCAAGCGGAGTACTATCGGTCATGATGTGACGACCTCATTTTTCAAAATTTCCAAAATTGTACTATCTCTGTACTTCAACTCCGACAAAATAAATACTTGAACATTGCGGCATAGTGTGTTTATTGTTCATAAAGTATGCATTAGTTGATAAAATTATTATTCTAGTGCTAGCTAGAAACTTCTTGGCTAGATATTACATTTTATTATTTAAATGCTAATTTTTATTTATTAACTTGTGATTGGTTAAATAGTTTAATTGAGAATGGGTGCAAATAATAAGTTTGGGCTTGATCCAATGTAAACATTTGGGCTTGGGCCATTCCTTTTTATCATTAGAGTAGTGATTAGGGTAGTGATATTGGGGGGGGGGGGGGGGGGGGGGGGGGTTCAAATATATTATGTCAAAACCTTATTAATTGTGATGGCTAGGTAATTCTCTAGCCATACAAGTCGAAGAGAATAAGAAAAAGAAAAAAAAACAAATAAGAAGGAGAAAAGGAAGAAAGGCAAGAAAACAGAAAATCAAAACCAAGTTTTTGCTAAATCCAATTAATCAAGACAGCTCTTCGCAGTCTTAAGTTTTGCAGTGGATCGAGATCTTTCAATGGTCGAAATCCTTTCAAATAAAATTTGTAGATTCCCAACACATGTATGAAAAATATAACGTCGGTTTGGAGTCCTTCCAATATTTAGATTTCCTTCGAAGCATAGAAAACAACCACTGGTAGGATTTTAGAAATCCAGAGTTTTGCAAAATTTATTTTGTGGTTGAATGAAACTGATTTTAGTCTGAGTATGGTTTGGTTTGTGAGATTCGATTACCTTTGAACTTTAAGAGATTGAGTTCCTCTTAATTTATTTAATGTTATTGATAACATAGGCTTTGGGTTTAATTGTTTAATTCTAGGGTATGAATTTAAGTTTGAGTGAAAATGGGCTTTGAGATTGCTTGATTTGTTTAAATGGGAAGATGTGCTCAGCACGTGTGCGCATGTGCTTTATAGCGCGTGTTGATTTGCGTATGCGTTTGCGGGTTTACATGTAATGCATGCCGAATTTGTGAGTTTTTCACTCTTATATAGTATTTTATTTGGTTATGAGTGGTAAAGTGTATTTTTTTTTAGTTGTTAGATATTAGTGATAGTGAATAGTTCCCACTGTTTATAGTAATTTTTTATTTTAAATATTTGTTTTTGAATAAAAATCATATTTAAGCATGTCCGAGGAATTATAGTATTATGTTTAGGATGACTATTGCTGAATAATATATTTGGAACCAAACCATTGAAGTAATTTAGTCTGTGAAAATTAGGTGAATATATCATGTAAAAATTTTATGAATATAGTATTAAATATTTTTTTCCCGAAATTCGATGTCTATATGATAAATTGTGATAACTTTTGCAAATGTAGATTTTTTCTACGTATTCACCTTAGAGATGAAGTTGTTGTTAGTTACGTTATAATTAATTTGTGAGAATTTATCATTTGATGAGATGAACTTGGATATTATTATTGTTATGCAAATTGGTATTTGCATTAGTATGTTATGACTTTAATATCATAGTGTAAACTTGAATTTGATAGTTATGCAAATTGATTTGCTAAGGAGTGTAAATCATTATATTGAATGAGTTTGACCCTTGTTTTGTTGTAGAAAATTTGTTTATGATTGACAATGTGTCACAGTAAATGCACTTGAGAGTTAGTTGATTTTATGTTATTTTCCACAATTTTAAAAAAATGTGAAAAAATAGAAAGAATGAAAAGTGTGATTTTAGAATACAGACTTGCTTGTGCACTTGGTATATGATTTTATCATGCAGACTTGTTTACATACTTGGTATATCATTTCATATAAGTTCATATGTATGCCTAATGATTAGAATATATTTGTCATGGATCGAACTTCGGGTGAGATGACATGTCCCTCGATGTGGCACCCCACTTGGGACATGTACGCTCCAAGTGATTTCGAAGGCAAAGGAGATACACTTAAGTGAGATGTGTTCGACACAAGAAGGGTAGTGCGATTGTGGAAAATGAGCAAAATTTGTGTATATATGCAAGATTATCTTAAGGGAAAAACTTAGATGTTCATTCGATCATTAAATTAGAACTACATGTCTACCTTAAGGAAAATGTGTATTTGTTGATATTTCAATAAGGGTACATTAAAACTATAATTTATGTTAGGTTGAAAGTAAATTGCCTTTTGAAATTACCCACGTTTGTTTCTAAACATTTCGTACAGGTTGGCAAGTCTACTAACATTTATGCAGGTTAGACTTGTCATGGTCATCCCTCACAATGTAAGTATTAGTAAAAATAAATTTACTTTAAGTGTGATAAAACTTATTAGAATGACTTGTTTACCTCATTGAGGAACTATATGTCTTTGATTCGTTGTTTACTTGTGTATGTATTTTATGTAAATTATTTTATTTACATGTCTTTGAGTAATCTATATCTCTATTAAATAAAATAATTTACACAAAATACATACACAAGTAAACAATGAATCAATGACATGTAGTTCCTCAATGAAGCAAACATATCATGCTAATAAGTTTTATTACACTTAAAGTAAATTTATATTTTACCTGTACTTACGTTGTGAGGGTTGACAATGGCAAGTTTAACCTGCATAAACGTTACTAGACTTGTCAATCTGCATGAAATGGTTAGAAACAAACGGGTATAATTTCAAAACTTTCAACCTAACAAATCATAGCCACAATGCACCCTTATTGAAATATCAACAAATACACATTTTCCATAAGGAAGACATATAGTTTGTTCCCTTAAGATAATCTTGCATATATACAAAAAATTTGTTTCTTTTCCACAATCACATTACCCTCCTTGTGCCAAACACACCTCACCAAAGTGTGTCTCCCTTGCCTTCGAAACCACTCGGAATGTACATGTCCCAAGTGCGGTGCCACATCAAGGGACATGTCATCTCACCCAAAGTTCAATCCATGACATGTATATTCTAATTATTAGGTTTACATCCAAACTCAAATGGAATGGTGTACCCAGTATGCCAACAAGTATGCATACTAAAATCATATACCAAGTATACAAGCAAGTTTGTATAATAAACTAATAATTTTCATTTTTTTTTTCACAATTTTTTCTAATTGTGGAAAAAAGCATAAAATCAACTAAATCTCAAATGCATTTACGGTGGAACATATTCAGTCATAAACAAAAATTTTACAACAAAATAGGGAGCAAACTCATTCAATACAAGGACTTACACTCCTTAGCAAATCAATTTGTATAACTCAAATTCAAGTTTACATTATGATATTCATGTTATAACGTAATAACATAAATACCAATTTCATAACAGTACTAATATCCAAGTTCATTTCATGGAATGATGAATCCTCACAAATTAATTATAACGTAACTAACAACAACTTTTTACCTCTAACTGAACACGTAGAAAAATCTACATTTGCAAAGGTTATCATAATTTATTATATAGATATCAAATTTCAGAAAAAAAATTTATTTAATATTAAATTCATAAAATTTTCACATGATATATTCACCTAATTTCTATAGACTAAATTACTTCAATGGTTTTGCTCCAAACATAATGTTCACACACATGTATAAAAATTCAGTAATAGTCATATCTTAAACATATTACTATAAATCCTTAGACATGCTTAAAAAGGTTTTTCTTCACAAAATAAATAATTAAAATAAAAATTACTATAAACAGCGAGAACTATTCACTTCCACTAATATCTCACAACTAAAAAAAATACACTTTACTACCCATAACCAAATAAAATACCATCAAAGAGAGTGAAAAACTCACATATTCGGCATGCAGTACACGTAAACCCGCAAATGCACACACAAACAACCCGCCCTATAAAAGCACACACACATATGTGCTGAACACATCTTCCCATTTAAACAAAATCATGCAATCTCAAATCCCATTTTCACTCAAAACTAAACTCATATCCTACAATTAAACAATTAAACCTAAAGCCTATGTTATCAACAACATTAAATAAATTAAGAGGAACCCAATCTCTAAAAGTTCAAAGGCGTCGAGTCTCACAAATCAAACCATACTCAGAAATCAATTTCAATCAACCCCACAAAATAAATTTTGCAAAAAAGCTTAGGATTTCTAAAATTCGACCAATGGTTGTTTTCTATGCCTTGAGGGAAATCTAACCGTTGAAATGACTCCAAACCACCGATATAATTTTCATACGTGTGTTGTGAATATAGAACTCCGCCCGTTGCAAGGGTCGGTAACTCCGTTCGTTGCAACGGCTGGTCCCAAGCCCGGACAAAGGAAGAGGGTTGGTGTTAGGCTTGTGACAGCCAAAACTGTAAAAAAAAAACTCGTCACATCATTTTTCATGAAATTTAATTCAAAAAGATTAATGCAAAAAGATAGGGCGTCCCCCACTATAAGCGATGCGCTGCACCTACACTCGGGTGTAATGACAAATGAGCAAGGCGCGCTGCAGTTGCGCCCGGCTGTAGTGTTAAATAGGCAAGGGTTTTCGCACCATTCTGGACGGGGGCGGGTAAAGAAGTTAATCCAGGCTAGAGCTAGAAATAGAATGATTAGATTAGCCTCTTGGAACATAGGAACCTTGACGGGTAAGTCAATAGAATTAGTGGATGCCCTGCGTAGGAGGAAGGTAGACATAATTTGTTTCCAAAAAATAAAATGGAAGGGGAACAAGGCTAAAGATTTAGGAGGAGGGTTCAAACTTTTCTATTATGGAAAAGATGGAACTAGAAACGAGACGGAAATAATGGTAGATAAAGTTTTTAAGGATGCAGTAGTCGACGTTAGGAGATTTGGGGATAGAATCATAAGTATTAAATTAGCTTTAGAACTAGAGATAGTGCATGTTATTAGTGCGTATGCACCCCAAGTGGGTTTAGACGATGAGACTAAAAATGGTTTTTGGGACTCTTTAGAAGAGTTAGTTCTTGGAATTCCCTCTTCCAATAGGGTTTTCCTAAGCGGAGATTTGAATGGTCATGTCGGTAAGGATAGAGTTGGGTATGAAAGGGTACATGGAAGTCAAGGCTTTGGGTATCGAAACACTATGAGGATTTCTATTCTAGATTTTGCTTTAGCTAAGGATTTTGGGATCGTGAATACTTTTTATAAGAAGAGGGAAGATTACTTGGCAACCTTTGCGAGTGGACGTAATAGAAGTCAAATTGATGAAAAATTCTATGCAGCACGCCCTATGGGACGGACCCTCCCAGGCACGTGCCTTTGGGAGGGTGTCTCGCACGTGTCCGACCGAAGATTCAAAAAAAAAAAAAAAAAAAAAGAGCGGGAAATGGAATTTGAATTTCCGCTGAAATTTAAGAGGGAGGGAGGGACAAAAAAACAGAGGTTTGATTATAGAGAGCTCGAGGAGGCCAATTCAGCGGCGCTGCTACGCCTTCCTCCGTGCTCCTCGCGAGCGTCCTCGTCCTCCACCCTGCTCCGAAACCTGCAAAAGAGAAGGTGAGGAAACAGAGAGAAAACTCAAAAAAAAACAGAGAGAGAGTTCGGGAAGGAGACTCCCCTGTTTCCGCTGTCACGGTGGTTGTATGGTGGCGGAGAGGCAATAAGGAGGCCAAGACGAAGAGAGGACAGAGAGGACAGGAGGACGACCTGCCTGGCTCTGTCGCGAGGCGGAACAGAGTCGCGGTGATGGCGGCTCTGTTTCGCGGTGGTTGTGGTGGCTCGCGTGGTGACTGTCCGGAGGTGGTGGTGGTGCTCGGGTGATGGTGGTGGCGAGGTGACTGTGGTGGTGATTGCTGAGTGAGTGAGAGATGGAGAGGAGAACTAGTAGCTTGAAGAAGTGGCTTGTAGTGAGATTAAGGATGGATGGTTTTCATGCTTCTTTGTGTACCAGCGAAAATTATTGGATTACAAATTTCAATTGTCCAGGAGGTGGTTCATTTATTTATTTATTTCATTCTAATTTCTATTTTTCTGGAATGACCCTTTTTCTTCAAATTTCTATTTTATTGAATACTTATGTTTTTGGTTAAAACAAACAGGTGAGTACGAGTACATTGAGATTGTGATGAAGGATGACAAAGGCACTACTAGCAGTTCAATGAGATTGATAGTGGACGTAGACTTCAAGTCACAATTTGAGTTAGCAAGGCCTACAAAAATCTATTGAACAAACTCCCATCAATTTTTGTAGGGTGTGAAGACAAGCTACTCAATATAGTCTCTCGTGTATGTTCAGCAGCAAAACAATCACTGAAAGAGGGAGGTCTCCACATTCCACCGTGGAGAAAAACCAACTACATGCAGTCCAAGTGGCTCTCAACACCCACTCAAAATTGTGAACTAGTTAACTCCTCCAAATTTACAAAGTGGTCTCCTCCAAAGCTTCAGCCTGAGAGAAAGAACACGAGAAAGGAGAGTGGGTCTGCCTTGAGCATCCAATTTTCTAACATTAGTATAAACTGTTGTTGAGATACCCTCTGATGGAAAAGTGGTGAATACGAAGAATACCCATTAAAGTTCAATAACTCCACTTTGGAGAATACCCATTTCCAGAAAATAATCAAATTCAATGAACATAAATGGCAAATAATCTCATATAACACCCTTTCAGATAAAAACTCAAACAACTCTATATTGAATATAATGTGCACAAAAGCCCATCAAAGAAATCTCAATTCCGTTAAAGGGGTTGATCTCCGACCACATCCTATATCATTTGAGTTCTGAGGTGCAATTTTGAGTAGTTATGGAGTTCAATTATCTCATGTCCACACATAAAAGCTCTGGATGGTAATGGTGATGAATTTTATATTTATGTTATGATGAAACACTGGAGTGGAAAAGCTAATGAAAACCAAACTAAAAGCTAACTTGGTTAATAACTCTGGAGTTTTAGCACATTAAGAGGAAGATATATAACAGCATTACAGAAACTAACAACAATTGCTCCTGGTCTTCATTACACTGGAGTTATTTCACCACAGGGAACATTAATGTTAATCATGTGGCCTTCATCTTCACTCGCATTGGGATCATTGTCACCTGCTGAAGTTTGCGAAGGCAACAACGTTTTGATGGTGAAGTCGTCAGGGAAAGACCACTCAATTGCATCCTCCAAGTATTGGATTTGGCCCAAGATTTTTAACGTAAGTCTGACCTTTTCCTCATACTCTTCAACGGGGCACTCAGTAACTTCTTTGATTATTGCACGCGGTAGCTGACTGAGAAGTTCATGCAACAAAGCCACAAATAATTTCACCATACGTTCATATAGCTCCTCAATAGAAGTGCAATCTCGAACATGATTGTCGATGAAGTCCTTAATGACTCTAACTTCATCCCATATGAAAGAACAGGGTAATGCAAAACTTAATTGCTCAATGCTCCCTAGTGCACTAGCTATGTTGAACTGAGGAGTCTCGCTTGGCCTTTCAATCATCTTACCTCCAGCATGAGCATTGCTAAAATCATCTCCCATCCACAAAGCTTTGGCCAACGTACATTTCCATCTGTTATCCGACCTCACGGAATTCAGTTTAGTGTCCACAAAATGAATTGTATCAAAAACTTCATTTAACCATTGGCTTAGATGAACAACCCACCATCTGCCAAGAAGTATGCCTCTCCATCTTTCACTCACTCAGCAATCACCACCACAGTCACCTCGCCACCACCATCACCCGAGCACCACCACCACCTCCGGACAGTCACCTCGTGAGCCACCACAACCACCGCGAAACAGAGCCGCCATCACCGCGACTCTGTTCCGCCTCGCGACAGAGCCAGGCAGGTCGTCCTCCTCTCCTCTCTGTCCTCTCTTCGTCTTGGCCTCCTTATTGCCTCTCTGCCACCATACAACCACCGTGACAGCGGAAACAGGGGAGTCTCCTTCCCGAACTCTCTCTCTGTTTTTTTTTTAGTTTTCTCTCTGTTTCCTCACCTTCTCTCTTCTTTTGCAGGTTCCGGAGCAGGGTGGAGGACGAGGACGCTCGCGAGGAGCACGGAGGAAGGCGGAGCAGCGCCGCTGAATTGGCCTCCTAGAGCTCTCTATAATCAAACCATCTTTGTTTTTTTGTCCCTCCCTCCCTCTTAAATTTCAGCGGAAATTCAAATTCCATTTCCGGCTCTTGTTTTTTTTTTTTTTTTTGAAGCTTCGGTCGGGCACGTGCGAGACACCCTCCCAAAGGCACGTGCCTGGGAGGGTCCGTCCCATAGGGCGGGCTATAGAGGCGGGCTGCGTAGAATTTTCGCAAATTGATTATTTTCTTGTTAGGAGACACGATTTAGGTTGGTGTAAAAATTGTAAGGTTATACCAGGGGAGTGTCTAACAAACCAACATAGGTTGTTAGTCATCGATTTTTGTCTTAAGAGTAGGGGTCGTATTGCTAAATAACAGGTTAGACCGAGAATTAAGTAGTGGATCTTACAGGGAGATTTGTGCCAAAATTTTAGAAAGAGGATTTTGGGTGGCCAGTCAGTTTTAGAGGGTTGGGAGAATCTAGAATCAAATGATATGACTAATAGCACAGATCTTTTTGAGCATTTGGCAAACCAAATATGAAGATGTGCGAATGAAAAGTTAGGAGAGGCCAAAAGAGGAGGTGTATGATAAGGAGACGTGGTGGTGGAACACTGATGTGCAACAAGTCATTGCGGAAAAAAAAATGCTTTCAGGAGTGGCAAAGAGATAGATGCCTTGAGTCTTATGAGCTCTATAAGCAAGCTTAGAAGTTGAGTAGTAAAATAGTAGGGGAAGTTAAAAAGAGAACATATGATGATCTGTATAATAGGCTAGGTACAAAGGAAGGGAAGAATGATATTTTCAAGATAGTTAAAGCTAGAGAACGAAAAACTAGGAACCTGAGTCATGTTAAGTGTGTTAAGCATGAGGATGGAAGAGTTTTAATGCAGGATAAAACTATTTTAGAAAGATGGAGGGATTACATTTGGAACCTACTCAATGGAACACATGTAGGGGGTTAAACCTGGAGGGGTATGCTTCATAGGAAGGGAGACATCGCGTGTTCCATCACAGAGTTAGTGCCACATAAGTGAGAGAAAATTTAAAAATAATGAAGACAGGGAAGACAGTTGGACCAGATGATACACCAATTGAAGCGTGGAAATGTCTGGGAGAAGTTGGGATTCAATAGCTAACTAGGCTCTTTAATAAAATTCTGGAAACTAGAAAAATGTCAGATTCGTGGAGGCATAGCATTGTGGTACCAATTTATAAGAACAAATGGGATATTTAGAACTGCTCGAACTATAGAGGGATAAAGTTTATGAGTCATACGATGAAACTTTGGGAGAAAGTTATAGAACAAAGACTTAGGAGTTTAACCACAGTTTCAGATAATCAATTTGGATTTATGTCGGGTAGGTCTACTACGGAGACCATCTTCTTGCTTAGGCAAATTATAGAAAAATATCGAGAAGAACGTAAGAGTTTGCATATGGTTTTTATTGATCTGGAGAAAGCTTACGATGGGGTCCACAAGGAGTTAATTTGGTGGGTGCTTGAAATGAAGAAAATGTCTCAATGTTATGTCAATATCATTAAGAATATGTATGAAGGGGCTGTAACAAGTGTTCGCTCAGTGGGTGGGATGTCCAGTGAATTCTCAATGTCAGTAGAACTACATCAAGGGTTGACCTTAAGTTCATACCTCTTTGCTTTTGTCATGGATGAGTTGACGAGACATCTGCAAGAAGATGTACCTTGGTGCATGTTATTTGCAGATGATATTGTCTTAATTAATGAGACTAGTGAAGGTTTAGGTCAGAAATTAGATAGGTGGCGGGAGGCTTTAGAAATTAAGGGTTTTCGAATTAGTCATTTGAAAACAGAGTATCTAGTGTGCAACTTTGGTTGTGAATCACAATGGAGGAGTAATGCAATTGAGATCGAAGGCGTGGAGGTCCCAGAGTATGAGGCTTTTCGATATCTAGGATCTATAATTCAAAAAAATGGGGCTATTGGAGAAGATGTAGACCATAGGATTAAAGCTGGTTGGCTAAAATGGATAATGACGTCAGGAGTATTATGCGATAAAAGGCTGTTTGCAAGGCTAAAAGGGAAATTCTATAAGATAATTGTTTGACCAACCATGTTATACAGTTCAGAATGTTGGGCTACTACGGGACAATATACGCATAGGATGGCAGTAGCAGAAATGTGTATGTTAAGGTGGATGTGTGGTAAAACCCGTAAGGATAAAATTAGAAATGAAAAAATTAGGAGATACTTAGGTGTAGCGCCCATAGAGGACAAAATTAGAAAAAGGCGTTTAAATTGGTTTAGTCACGTGCGGAAGGAGACCAAGCACGACACCAATTAGAAAATGTCTAGATTGGAAAGTTAATGGAGGGGATGCCGTTGAAAACTTGAATGAAGGTTGTGAATGAAGACATCAAGCTTGGATTAGGCGAGGATATGTGGGAAGACCGCATTGCTTAGATAACCAAAATCCATGCAGCCAACCCCAAAAATATCGGGAATGGGCTTTGATGATGATGATGATGATGATGATGATGATGATGATGATGATGATGATGATGATGATGTGAATATAGAGATTTAATTTGAAAATATTTCGACCATTGAAAGATCTTGATCCACTACAAAACTCAAGACTGCGAAAAGTTGTCTTGAAGTACGCTATTTAACAAAAACTTGGTTTTGATTTTTCTCTTTAACTCAACCAAATTTCACGAAAAATGCAATACAACACTCCTCAAAATATGATATTTCAAACATATTTATGAAGTGAAATCTAACCCCATGTTCATAGATTAATCTAAACAAAATAAAATAAAACCAGTGAATAAAAGATATGAAGAACTCACAAAGTATTCTTCTCATTCTTCTCATATTTTCTCTTATCTTGTTTTTCTTCTCCTTCTCCTTTTTATTATTTTTTTTTCTTATTCACTTCAACTCTATACAGCTAGAAAATTACCTAGCCACCACAATTAATAAATCCCAATATTACTAGGGTTTTAACATAATTTATTTGCATCCCCCAATATCACTATCCTAATCACCACTTTAATGATAAAAAGAATGGCCCAAGCCCATCTGGTGATTGCTTTCTACTCATAGCTTTTGGTTATGTAATTATATTAATAGAGACCTCAACTACGAGACTCACAACTTAGCAATTTTGGCAGGACAACAGTATTGTAATCCTATTGATATTACATTAAATAAGACTGACATAACAGCCGTACACGTGGCAAAAATTATCCATCACAAGAATCAAGTATCCCAAGACCAAGCCAATTCATAAAACCCAAAGAGGATGAATCCAGTCACGAAAGCCCAAACATGGCTCGTTAGAATAGATCATAATCAAAGACCCAAATTCAGGCCCGATAAAATTCATTCTCAAGGGGGATGCCTCCACAGACATATCTTCATAAAGGAAGAGACTGTTACAGTGAACATTTCCCCTCGTTGCGCCTCACATGCTTAACTCACGCAGCGAATTAACTACGACTGTTATAAAAGGTAAAAGGAACATTCGACAAAGGTCTGCAATTTCAAATGAGTCATGTCCAGTTTTATCTCTATCTCCAACTGAGTTATGACTTAAGCATTGAAGTACCTTCAGCCACAAAAAAGGTGGTCTTTGGCAATCTAACATTTGTTTTGCAGGTTTTACTTATTGGATACTGGATTTTGGACGCATCAGTTTGGTGTTGTCCGTGGGGAACGACAAGTTTTCTTTTCAAGAAGAAAATCCATAGCAACAAAATTCTCTCAGTTCTGATCGATGATTGAATGGGCCTTCAGAACAAAATGGCACATTCTACAGACCTTCAACCCGACAACAATAAAAACAATCTTCCCACCAAAGAAACTGCACCACCAATAGCGCACACCTCAGGCCCTGCGACAAACATCGAGTCGGTCATGCTTGACAATAGAAAGTTGCAACACGAAGAGGCTCAAACATCCCAAATGCCTCGAGGCACCACCACAAACCTTGTGTAAACTTACTTATGGTCCATATGGAGCGTATAATTAAAGCAGTGGAAAAATTCACCTAGGAGCATGCTCAGTCCGCCAACCCCGAACAAGCATCGCCCCAACAAAACCCGGCTAACGAAGTTCCCGCAGAACCTCAACAGGTAAATCTTGAGAGTGGTGAACCACTTAAAGAGGCGGGCCCCAGAGCAGTGAGACCCCTGCTGAAATCCCATTCAGGATCGGAGTCACAAATCCTAACATATTGCACGAACTATCCAGACCACCATTTTTCGATGCACTCATGGTGACTCCTATGCCGACAAAATTAACCCCACCAAAGCTTAAAGCATACGATGGCACCACTGACCCGGCAGACCATCTGCGACGCTTTCACCACATGATGGCATTGAAAGAAAGGAGTCCATTTTATGCAGAACGCTTCCGATCAGTCTCCCTTCCGCAGCAATGAGTTGGTTCAACAGCTTACCACCAAAATCAATAAACTCCTTCCAGGCACTGGCCACAACCTTCATCACAAGGTTCATCGGCGGTCAACGGATAAGGAAGGGGTTGCACTACTTGTTTCACATCAAACATAATCCCAAGGAAACAGTAAGGGAATATGTTATTCGTTTCACTAACGAGTTAACAATGATCAACGGATGCAGCAACGACACGACCACCGCTACTTTCACTACCGAACTAAAAAAATGCCCATTTTTTATGTTTTGAACCTGGATCCCCCAAAGAACATGGCGATTCTATTAAAAATGCTTAAAAGCACATCACTCTCGAAGAGATGATAGCAGCCGGGAAGAGGGATGAGTCAGAAAAGAGATAGGTTTCATCCGACTGAAAAGAACTAAAAAATGACAAGCTCAGAGAACAAAATAGCCAACAAAAAAGACATCGAACCGGATGTGATTCTAAGTTTGATCAACAAAAGCTTGGAAGACTACAACTTGGAGGATTCAAACATGAGCAATCAACGAGCAGATCGTTCACAACTTTGAAAACAAGTCGAGCTAAGGTCCTCACGACTAGCGAAGTGGGAAGACGTTAGATGGACGCCCAAAATGAGAGGGGATCCAGACAGGCAAAGTAAAAACGTATATTGTTCCTTCCACGATGACTATGGGGATGATACCGAGGATTGCCACAACTTAAAAGACGAAATCGAGCGCCACATCCAAAAAGGGCGACTTAGAGAGTTCATTAAGCTGAGGGAGTACAACATATGAAAAAATGCGATAAAAGGGCAATCAAGGGAGCTAATATACGACTTGCATGGTGCAATCAGAGAAAAAAATGTTATCCAATCGATCTCAAAAGCGATCAATCCGAGATTTATAACCAAAAATTAGATACCAAGAGTATTCTGCACAATGGGCCAAAACGATCCAGAACGCTCTGACATTTTCCAACGAGGACACAGAAGGAGCCAATTTTCCACATAATGACGCTTTATAATCTCAATATTAATAGTCAAATGGGAAATCAAAAGGGTACTAGTTGACACTGGCAGCTCGGCTAACCTTCTGTACTTAACAGTGCTCTGTAGGATGCGATTCATTGAGGAAATGCTCTCACCCAACAATCAACCAATGGTGGGTTTCAGCGAAGAACAATGCCAGCGAATGGGAATGATCCAAATCAGTTTAAGCGAGGGAACCAGGGGGACAACAATTCTCGTTGACAGATTTTCTTGTAGTCGACGCTCCATCCGCATACAATATGCTTCTGGGAAGGCCTTGGATACATAAAATGGGTGTGGCATACTGTACTATGCATCAATGCTTGAAGTACCACACTAACAATGGCGTCGAAACAATCAAAGGAGATTAGCCTGCTCCGCGCGAATGTCATTATGCAACAATTAAAGCTCCACAAAAATAGCAATTACTACAACGACCATATGAGCCATTTTAGCGATCTGGTCAAACAGACCCTGACTTCATGGATGATAATACATCCCCAACCAGTCCAAGGGATTGACCAAACACTGGACAACCAAAATTAGAAACAACAACAGTCTACTTGGATGATGGAAAAGACAAAATAGTTCGGATTGGCACCAAAATGCATCCAGAACTCGCCATGAAGTTGGTTCAATTGCCGAAGGATAACCAGGACGTTTTCGCCTAGACGATGAAAGATATGGTGGGAATAGACCATTTGTCATCACTCACAAATTGCAAGTCAATCCAGACAAAAAAATCGTTCCGGCAAAAAAGAAGACATGTACACCCTAAATGCAACCAGGCAATAAACGAGGAAGTGTACCGTCTGATAAATGCAAAAATGGTCAGAGAATCTCACTGCCGGACTGATTAGCTAACACGGTGTTGGTAAAGAAAAAAATGACAAATAGAGGGTATGTGTGGATTACATTGATCTGAACAAAGCATGCCCAAAAGACAGTTTCTCGCTCCCTCGCATAGACCGGATAGTAGATGCCATTGCCGGACACGAACTCCTCAACTTCATGGATGCATATTCTGGGTACAACCAGATACGAATGTACCCCCCAACCAAAAAAGACATCTTTTATAGCAGAGAGAGACACGTACTGCTACCGGATGATGCCATTTGGACTTAAAAATGCAGGAGCTACGTACCAATGGCTGGTTAACAAAATGTTCAGAGACCATATCAGTAAAGGACCAAAGCTTGCCCGACCAACTTTCGTTCAACAAGCGCTACCTGATCACGGGCAACCCTATAATCCAACCCCATAACGGCCGCATAAGTAAGATGACTAATTCCTTCCATGAAATTCTTAAGGCCTTCATCGAGATGGTTACGTGGTGGACACACAGACATAGGAGTCTTGTTAGCCAACCGCCCATGACAACCAACAATGAGATTACAAGCGCTATCTTGCACATCAATCTCAGAAGGCCAGTAGAACTTCTCAGGAACAACCGCGACAGAACAGGAAGAAGAGAGGATGGCAGGCAATCTTGAGATAACAGCAATAGCAGAAGACACAAGGGGCTTAGTGCCCTAACCTCGAGCGGCAACCCGACTTCCAACAGAGGATTAAACTCGAAGTCGTCCAGAGTCTTTGTGCTTTTAGGATTCTTGGACAAGTCAACACCAAGCTGAAACATCTTGTTGTCGATGACACAAAAATATCAACTGAAAGATTGACAGAACCATACAAGCCGTATGAAGAAAAAAAACTTTTCTCACGAGCGCCCAAAGGACGAGAAACCTCCTTTTTACTCCTTTCGAGAGCTTGATATCTCCTTAGCTTCCCGGTCGGCAGGATCACCAATATCACCATCACACTTCCCAAAAGATATCGAATAAGGGGGAGCCATAGTATAATCACGAACCGAAGTAGCAAGTTTCTTCCTTTTCGAGACACGGCCATAACTAATCGCCAACAACTTAGAAGGACTAGGAGGCATCGATACCTTCCTCTTTCTGATGCTCGAGCCTGTATTACCTAAGTTTCTGGTGATAACAGGAGCAACACGGTCCACAGACTCCCTAACAGAGCTTGCCTCTCTGTTTGCATCACCAATGCTAACCGTAGGAGAACACCCCAACCCCTCGCCGGATACGACGACTATACTAGCACGTGCAACGGTCACTCCCAAAGCACGTGTCGCCTTAAGCTCTACATGATTCACCTCACTTAAGGTATATAGACCACTACGAGTAATAGTATCCGTAGCAAGGAAATCATCTACAATAACTCAGGGCAACTTATTAAACTAGTCACAAAGCTCCCACTTATCCAGTAACAATAACGGTTCGTTCCTCTTTGGTTTTTAGAACGATCGCAAAATTTGGTAATTACACAACTTGAAGAAGTCGGAAGCAATGGATACGTAAAACTAGGGCCTCGACTTGCCCCCATACTCTTCCCACAAATTCTTGAAGTAGGATGGAGGACGAAGATAGCAAGTACAATTATCATTTACTCCGAGCCCCACCAAGGAGTGCAAAATCCTGACATTCATAGGAATCTCGGATAAAGCGACCCTTACCAGGGTCACGATCAGCACCCTCCAGCCATTCGGAACCTTCTGAGCGGGAGCAATACCCATGAAATCTAGGTATTCCCAAATGATCTTAGGAGATGGAAGCCTAAAATCGGAGTGAAACATGTCGGGGTATAAAGTGATATATCCGATCTTTAGACGACAAGGACTATCACCCTCTTCAGGAAGGATGACCTCGAGATTGGCTGGCAGAGAGTAGTCATGACGAATGCTATCCAGAGTCGTTCACGTCGCTCGCTTAAGTAGTAAGTTTCGCAAGCATCAAACACATTGCCGCAAAAAATCCTGAAGCTTGACATCGTTATGAGACGAAAACAAGAGAAGAAGAAATCAACAATTGGGAACATAAAAGAAAAGATATTATACCAACTTCCTCCTCTTATAAGGATAAAGGACCCACTCATGGAAAAATGCACGAAATCCCAAAATTCACGCCGAAACGAACAGATGGACGAGACATCGGAGGGACAAAAGCACTAACAGTTGGTAACCGCATTAACTGCGTCGTGATGGTGGAACCATAAATCCAACCGTCATACAGTTAGTGGCCATGCGAACATGCCCATTAACTAAAGTGGGAGTAGCCGATGACACATCAAATAAGACCAACATCACAGCCATACACGTGGCAGAAATTATCCATCTCAAGGATCAAGTATCTCAAGACCAAGCCAATTCATTAAACCCAAAGAGGATGAATCCAGTCACAAAAGCCCAAGCATGACCCGTTAGAATAGATCAGAGGCTGGAATTCAGGCCCGATAAAACTCTCCCTCAAGGGGGAGGAATGTTACATAGAAAAATAGTCATGGAGAGAGTTACGCCGCCAAAGACATATCTTCATAAAGGAGGAGACTGTTATAGATAACGCCTCCCCTCGTTACGCCTCACATGCTTAAATCACGCAGGGAATTAACTACAATTATTATAAAAGGTAAAGGGAGCATTCGACAAAGGTATGTAATTTTAACTAAGTTATGTCCAGTTTTATCTCTATCTCCAACTAAGTTACTGACTTAAGCATTGGAGTGCCTTCGGCCACCAAAAAATGTGGTCTTTGGCAATCTAACGTTTGTTTTGCAGGTTTTACTTATTGGAGACTGGATTTCGGACGCGTCACCTATCTTATGATCTATATATATGCTCTAAGATTTAACAAAAATAAATAAAATTGGGTCCAAGCCCAAACTTACTATTTGTACCCATCTCAATTAAACTATTTAACTAATCACAAGTTAACAAATAAAAATTAGCACTTTAATAATAAAATGTAATATCTAGCTAAAATGTTTCTAGCTAGCACTAGAGTAATAATTTTATCGACAAATGCATACTTTATGAACAATAAACGCATTATACAACAATATTCGAATATTTATTATGTCGAAATTGAAGTATGGAGATAATACAATTTTGGAAATTTCAAAAAATGAGGTCGTTACATTATACACACTTTAAATGGAATCTTGTCCCGAGTTTCGAAAGGCAAGATAATTAAGTTTATTTTGAAAACACACTAAAATACACCTCCAATAGAGAAAATTTGAATGTCTTATATTGATAGAGAATGTAGTTAGAATTTCACCCCATTAAAAAAAAAAAAAAAAAACTTTCACATATTACGAGCTGCAACATAAGTGAACTTATATTATTTTAATAATGGCACAAAAATACAAAATCAAAGCTTTATGTACAAAAATATTTATTAAGACCATTGGAAGAGTACGGGTGTTACACATGATATACTTATATACTACAAAAATGTTAAAACGTTTTAATATGGACAAAATCGCATCCACTTAGTACATCAATGGTTGTCCAATCTTTAGATTTAAATAAATATCCATATCAACCAAAAGAAAGAAAATGAAGGGATGCTAGGTCCCGAAATATCATATTTAAGTGTCATTGGTGCATTATTTTTGCCACAATAAACAAGACGTGATATAGTCTTCTTGTGTATAGTTCTACACTTATTCGTAGTCACTTGAGTATAGCTAAACACATATGATGCGTTCAGATCTGTCCTCATTGATCCTGATAATATCAAACCTGTAACAATGAGCAGCGGTTAAGCCAAGGATCACCGTTGTGGTGGCCGAATGCATTCCGATGGTTAAATCAGATATCGATTCAAGGAAGAGTGAAGATTGTATGTAAATTGCAGTGTGTATGAGTGCATACCTTTCTTTTTCCTTTTACTGATTCTTATAGTGAGTGTTCCCTCCCCAACTGTCCCTGCGAACGAGGGTGTGATGGAAGGAGGAGATCTCGCATAAGATCTTACTGTGCATGACTGAGTTCTTTGGCAGTTGGCTCTGTTAGAGCTGATTTCGTGCGAGTGGATCTTAGGCCTGTGAAAGCTTTGAGATTTATTGTTAGGGCCTTATTGTCCTGGGCCAAGCCCTACGACCCGTGGCGCTGGGGCTGGCGTGTATTAGGCCTGAACGTCTGCTGAACAATAGTCTTGCGCATGGGTCCGCTCGGGACTGCGCTGAAGCCTTTTGCGAGCTAGGGTTAATCCATGCCACATGTATGGTTGTGATTAAGTGACTATTTGATGTCTCATCAACATATTACATATCTTTGTTGGACAATTGATATGAGTTTGTTTTATTCCTGTGATTTATGTAACAATTTCCACCTAGTTGGCTATGCAAATTCAAGTTATCTTCTGACCCCATAAGGGTCGTACACATATAAGTCATATATTTATGAATTACAGTGCAACTATTTCTTGAGGATCTATTAACAAACTTATCAGCCGACTATAATATATTAAGATCGTGTTCAAATGCAAGAAGATTTCATCAAAGGTGGTCGAACGAATCACAATCTAGTAAAGTTTTTTTTTTATCCACATGAGCTCAAGCAGAACCATGTGATTGAAGTCAAACAGGTTTGGTCTAGTGACAATCTTGCAGATCTCTTCAACAAAGCATTTCCTAAATCAACATTTCAGAAATTAATTTACGAAGATGAGTATGCGTCAGCTGAAATTGAATCATCAAAGTAATTAAGGTTTTGTTATCGTTAAGGGGAGTCAATATCAGGGAGAGTATCTAGAATTATACCCCAAGTGTGCATCTAGAATATGTTACGAAAACATCCAGAAGTGTGCTTCGAGATCATATAGAAGTATGTTATATTTAATTTTATGCGCGTTGTACAATTTTTCCTTCGACAAGATTTTTCCTACTGGGTTTTCCTGTCAAGGTTTTAGCGAGTCAATATTATGAGCATGAAACATCCTGAAGTATGCGAACTTGGTGGCTACACGCTTTTTCCTTTGACATGGTTTTATCCCACTGAATTTTTCCGCCAAGGTTTTAATGAGGCAACATAATACACACCCATCATCTTCTTAAAGAATGTGTTATGTTTCCATTTGTCTAGTTTTTTCCACATCGTTTTACTGCCAAGGTTTTTAATGGGACAATAATGGTGACAATTTATAGCATTGGTGATAACATGCGGTGATATCCAAGAGGGTATATTGTAAAACTTTGTAGAATATGGTGGATGTCCACCTATACTTATCTCATAGCATGAGTTGGCATGACCTTATCTCATATGAGAGCGGGGTGTCATGCCTTAGTCAAGTTTAGTACTAATATTTAGTCAAGTTTATCTCGTACAGATATAAGAGACATCGTCTCTTAATGGTACTAAAGAAATAGAGATTTGATTAATCAATTTGTCCCATTTAGTTTATTTCAACACCCATACTATTTTATTTTTTTCTAAAATCTTATGCTTATGTTACTTACTCCAAGGGACTTAAATTTTACCAAATGAAAACACAAACCGTGTCTTAGGCCACCAATGACCATCAACAAAATCTTGCCAAAAGTTTCTCATATGAATTATGGAAAACTTATCCGACATAATTATTCTAACACTAATAGTTGAAAAATAGAAGAGGTTAATAGTGTTGTAGTTTGAGCATGAGTGGTGTGTTATTTATAGAAAAGTTGAGCAAACAAAACACCCAATCGATGGTAACAGGCCATTATTCAGATTCAGCCGTTTTCTTCCTTCAAAGTCCATCCACATTTACACCACTCCGTTATTTGTCACTATCAATAAACAAAACGTTTCAGCCCAAGTTCTTCGAATGTATAATGGAGTTGTGAGTGATGATAAATTACTTACAAAGTAGTTGTCATGATAATATGGAGTCGTCGGTTTGGTAAGTAAATAAAGCAAGAAAAAGCCCCAAATGAAATGGCCACAACTTTCTTTGTTACTTTTTACACTCTCTTTGAAGAGTAGTGTGTTTAGTCTTTGTCAAGTTTCTTTGTGTTTGTCTCAATTTCAAATGCCAAAACCATGTCTGAACCTCCAAACACCACATCACAACAAATAATCCTCCACCAACAGCCACTCTCCACCACCACACCCGACACCACCTCCCTAATCCGAGAATACCGCAAAGGAAATTGGAACCTCCACGAAACACTAGTCCTAATCACAGCCAAAAAACTAGACGACGAACGCCGAACCAAAGCCTCCACCACCCCGCCGGATCCCACTGCTAAACACACCCCAACCAGCCAACAACAACAATGTCGCACTGCAGAGCTACGTTGGAAATGGGTGGAGAACTATTGCTGGAAAAATGGATGCCTCAGAAGCCAAAACCAATGCAATGACAAATGGGACAATCTTCTAAGAGACTACAAGAAAGTTCGCGAATATGAAGCGCGTGGATCCAAGGATACCAATCAGCTTCCGTCTTATTGGACCATGGAGAAGCATCAACGCAAGGAACGTAATCTTCCAACTAATTTACTATCCCAAGTTTATGAAGCACTCAATGAGGTTGTACATCGAAGATACTCTTCCAAAACCCCACCAACACCGCTACAGGCGGAGCGTCCTATGGAAACGCCAGCAGCTCCGCTTCCTCATCCGTTTCCAACACATCAGCCTGCAGTAGCCACAACAACAACTACAGGAGGTACTTTTGGTAATTTTGATTGAAGAGTTTTTTTTTTTTTTTTATATTGGTCAAAGTCTAACTTTCATAAGCGTTGAATGTAATAAAAACAAAATCAAGGCGGACAAGAGAGAGAGAACCACCTTTCTCACTGTCGGAATATTTTTATATTTTCACAAAATAATCATGCAAACCTTACCTAACCGTGTGTGACTGAACGCTCGCTATCTAATCATTTCTTCATTTTTGCTTCTTTTTAGGAGGAATTATATGTTGCACCAACCAATTACTAATAACACCCAAAGGCTTTGCATCTGTTGCAGTCTTCCTCCAACTCATAATCCCATGTTTACTTTACCATTGGCATTGGCATTGGCATTGTGAAGTGAATTACAGCATAAATTTATTCTTAAATATCACATTGCAGGTTTTACAAACTATTTGATGATATTGATACATCACTTTCTATTGATGTATTTATTCTCAGCTTAACCCCAAGATTAACCAAAATCTCAAACAATATCAATGCTAGCATTTTGGTTTTTTAGTGGCGTTAATATAATCCAAGGTTCTATTATTTGTTTTTGAGTAACAGCTGAAACTTCCGATTCATCTGAAACGGATCAGAGTGAGAAACTGGACTCCGATACAAAGCGTCGAAAGGTGAGGCGCTTGAGCTCAAGCATAGTGAAGAGCGCATCGGTTCTTGCCAGGACCCTTATGACTTGTGACGAAAAGAAAGAAAAACGACACAGAGACATACTGGAACTTGAGGAACGGAGGCTCCGCCTTGAGGAGGCTCAAAATGAGGTGAATAGGCAAGGCATGGCCGGTTTAATCTCAGCTGTTCACAATCTTTCTGGAGCGATTCAGGCACTCATATCGGACCGTAACAATGGTGGTGGTGCCACATAACACATTCAGTAGTGAACTACCATTCTTTTCTCGGCATTTATTATTGTTAATTAGTAATTGTGATTTTTTTTTTTCCATTGGAAATGTATTTTAATTGGAGACTGGAGAATTGAGCTGTTGATAAATCATTGGGTGCACAGAACCTACTTTTATGTCTCTTTGGTTTTTTTTTTTTTTTTTTTTTTTTTAGTGAATCCAGAGGGTCTCACTGGTATATTTGTTACTGAATTGACCAGAGTACCCCTGCTTTTTATATAAATGTCAACTTTTATACAGAAATGCATATGCGATTAGATTGTGTTTGGTAAGTTAGAATGATTATACCATGTAAACAGCCATGCAAAATGAACCTCTTTTAAGGAGGAGACGGTGATGGTTATGCTTTAAGGTTTATCCTGGTAAAGAAATAATTTGTGTGAGTTTGGTTCCCAAAACCTTTTTGTTAAACCTATGTCAATATCATAATTGCGTTGTGAAGTAGCAACTTTACAAACGTCTCGTGCGGAGTCATGAAATTCATCATGATATATAAAATTGTATTTTTGCTGAGAAAGTCTTATGTATTGGTGGACCACAATTCTACCCATGCACATGATCATAATGTAAGGTAGAATGGAGACTTCAAAGAGTGTGGTTCTACATGCTTGTGGTGTATTTTCACCAGCAGCTTTTAAACGTGTTCTATGGTTGGCTTAGCTACAGTCACTGTGTTCTTTGCTCAAGGTCGAGGAGCATTTTATCCTCAATTTTTAGGTTGCTTCTTTTGATGTATATGCATTTCCCCTATGGTTAGCTAATCTAGCGATGTCCAAAATTATCATTAGTGAGCATCAGTATAAGTACATAACTATGAGTTTATTATTCGATTGTTTATGTATAATAGTTAGAAAATTTTGAATATTACAGAGAATGTAATTTTAGAAATTTTAATAAAATTCAATGATCGCTGTTTGTTCTGTGTTCTTATGAAGTGGAATGGATTTTGGCAATATCAAATGAGCAACAAGTAAATCTAAGGGTGAGCACAGTTCGGATCAGCACCAAATTTTTAAGAACTTAACTCAAACTGTTTCAATTTAACAGATCTGGTCCGGTTCAAATTCCTTCATTTTGGACATTGGGACCGCACCTAACTCAAACCGTTTAGAACGGTCCAGTTCCAACTGTTCCACTGAATTTTTTTATAATTGTCCGTTTTAGTTAACATTCATTTTAATTATTAAAAAAAAAACAAAAAAACAAATAACAACAAGCTGCAGCAGCAAGCAATTCACAACAAGGATACAGTGACGACAATTCATGGCAGGGTTGAGAAAGAGAAAAACGACGACAACAAGAATAGATCGATTAATTCAACAAAGCATTTGGGTTTTTTAGGGTTCAACATTTGGGGTAGCTGAGCACACAATAAAATTTTATAACTCCAATCAGGATAAGACACGTGTATAATGTTGTATAAAATGGATTAGAACCGAACCATTTGATTTCAAACATTTGGAACAGGACTCAAACCGTTCTACAACATATTCGAACTGTTTATTAATATACAAAACTAAAACCAAACCGTATGGAGCAAAACGAGCTAGTTCGATTTGAATATGCGGTTCCTCGACTCGTTTGCCCATCCCTATATATCTGGTGGAAGGAATCTTTGCTTCTTCCAAACCAACTAAGGAGGCTTGGATATCAGGGATTCAAGAAAGAACAACTTGCCAACTAATGCTCTAACTAACCAGCCTAATTTATGACTACCTAGGCTAGCGGGTTAGAAGAAACCCTAATTGGATAGAGATTTTAAAAGAAAAGTTAGTCGTCCAAAGGATTGACACTCACTTAACCATTAATGGAATCAATGCATCTTTATGGCATGATTCCTGTATACAATTCTTTGAACCATTATAGTTAAAGCAAAAGTTACAAAGATTATCAACCAAAACTAGGGGTGGGCACGGTCCGGATCGGTTCCAAATTTTAAGGAACCTAACTCGAACCATTTAAATTTAACGGAATCGGTCCGGTCTGGATTCCTTCATTTTGAACATTGGGAACCTAACTCTAATCTTTTGGAACGGTCCAGTTCCTTCTATTCCAAACGGTTCCAAAGGACATTGGGCTAATTCCACCTTGTTATTTTCAAATCTTGTTAGGGAGATGTAAATATCATTGTTGACAGTCATTGATATTAACGTGTTTGTATGCTTGTATCATGTATGAGATTTCAACTTGGATTTTATCAGTTGATATCATTGTTGACAGTCATTGATATTACATGTTTGTATGCTTAACATATTAATTCCACACTTGGTCTCTCTGCAGTGACATAAAGGACTACCTAAACAACTTGGATTTTATCAGTTGCTTGTAACAAAATGACATGGCTTTGGACATCAAGCATTCTTAGCAAGTCTCATACAAGAACCTTGGATCGAACTTACCTTACCCTAAGAAACATCAACTTTCAACCTTCTACCTCAGCCATTTCTCACTTAAGCCCAAACCTTCTACCTCAGCCATTTCTCACTTAAGAATGCATATTTGTCAGAAAGAATCACAAACAATGGCTTAAACCCAAACCACTTAACAAATTACATCATTTGAATGAACACCAACATGCTACAATTACTACTAATATCAAATAAATGTCAATAAAGATTATCACATTCATGCATTTTCATTAACATATTAACACCTACTACAACCCCCTACACATTCTTCGCCTACATTTGCCCTCCTTACATTTCAGCCAAAGACCTCTAAAAAACATAAATCTGAACCACCACATAATAAACTTAAACATATAGCCCCACTTCATGAAATTTCACAACCTCTTGATCTTCCACCATCTTTACTTAAATCACTTTCATGGATAACACAACTAACCTCCTTGAACACAAATTGCAATAATACTTCCTCTTGGTCTTGAAACAAAGATGCAGAAAACCTCCAAGCACTCTCCACATCCAAAGCCTGGACTATCCCTCCATAGTATGGACATGCACCTGGTGCTATTTGGCTCCCCATCGCCTTCTCCTCCTCATCACACATAAACACCAAACACATCTTCTCTAATCCCTTTAAGTTGATTTGGGTGATTGGGTATCTCTAATTTCTTCAAACAAGACCAAATTATCTCATTCTCTGATTATTTCATGCCTTTTGGAGCTCTGGGGTTGCTTCAAATTGACAAAAGATGAGATTTTGATGATGGGCTTTTTTTTATGGTTTTCTCAAACAGAAAGCAATTTTGGATCGAAGATAACACTTTGGCGAGGTTATGTTATTGGAGGCTATTTATCAAGACAATTTTGGATCGAAGATGACACTTTTTTTTTTGAAAGGCAAGCGTGCCGCCGGTGGGTATAGAACCCAAGACGTGGGGGTTAAACCACCACAGTCTTAACCATCCAACCAGACTACCATTGGCGAAGATGACACTTAGTAAGTAGGTAAAACGAAAGTAATTTGAAAGAGGAAAAGTGAAAGATCTGAAGTGAAAAGCCCACCTTTGCGAAGTTGGATAAGTGGAGAGGTAGATTCGAAGAGATCCATTGATGAAAGATAGTCGATTCAAATGAACTCATTCGTCAGAGAAAGAGAGGTTGAAAGAAGAAGAAGAGTTGATACAGAGAGAGGGAGAAGAAGGACAAAAACTGTACCCAATTGGTCTCTTTCTTCGCTGGACGGCTGGTTGGTCTCCTCCTTTAGGTTGTGGCTACAGAAGAGAGAAAATGAAGTTAGGGTTGAAGAGAATGAAGTAATAAAAAAAAAAATCGTTTATCAAACGGGTCGAAACCGGACCGTTTGAGTTCAGACTTTTGGAACCGGACTCGATCCGTTCTATTACGGATCTGGATCGATCCGGACCGTTTTCTAATTTACATTTTAAAGAATCGAACCGTTTGGCTCTAAACGGTCTGATTCGATTTGGATCCACGATTTCTTGACCCGTTTGTCCACCCCTAACCAAAACTAATAAAATAAAGTACACAACTTATTAGAAGTGCACATTGTTTGCGATGAAAGACAAGGCAACCAACCTCTAGAAATCAGACAAGTTTTGATAAAAACGTTCATTTACATGAAAATTTTGCCCCAAATACAACCTAAATTCAATATCAGTGCGACTCCAAGAATTTTTTTTAACAGGAGCAGAAATGCAATTAGTTAATAACAAAGTTTAAGATACATCTTACCCATGACATCATCAACAAGAAGTTGTTTAGTCTATTTTTAGCCTGGCAAACAGTAAAAGTGGGATTAATATCAACAGAATTTTAAGTGGTTGCTCTCAGATAATGTGAGAGCAGTAAATAAAAGGTGGATTTTAGTCAGGGTGGCATGTGCAAGCCCATTTTGGACGAACAGTGGAAATGGTAGTCGCAGTTGAACTGATTTGAAGATTTGGCCCTTCTTAATAGTGGGACCCACCCATAAGTAAGTGAATTGTTAATGGACAATCCTGATAGATAGTAGAGGAGCGAATATGGTGGGGCCATGGGAGTTCATGGTCCATACTCCATACCTGACCTGCCGACGCCACTCTCTGCTATTACCATATCAATCAGAGTGAGGTGCTTTTCGCATTTAGTTTTTGTACACCACAATCCAACTCTATAGTGGTTCATTTGACAATCGTATCCTCTCTTTTATTGCTAAAAATAAAATGACATTTTAAAGTTGTGATAAAATAGGTCAAGATCAAATATTCATTCCAAGTGCACATCCATCATCAGGTGAGCCAACATGTCAAAAGAGTACTAAGTACTAACCACGATTCGTAAACTTGTGATGAATGGTATCATAATTTTAAGGTTCGACGTTATCGAATGCGTGATTTTGAAATTTAATGTAAACTTGTGACAGATCGTATCATAAGTTCAATGTTCAAAACCTATCGAAAGGTGGGTTCTGGAATTCAATAGAGGCATCGTTTGAAGAAAAAGAAAAAAAACCGTTCCCTTTATCATCTATGAAATCAAATTTAAATGCCACCACAGTTATGAAAAATTTACTTGCATACAAAATCTCAAGTTTTGGCAATACCTAACCTTACTCATTTTAAAGTATAACTTTTAAAATAAATTTGTGTTACATTATCTTTACCTAAGTTGCAGAATGTACACTCAGTCCTAATTTGAACAGGTCCACAAGTTTTAGATTTGTTAACTGAAGGTCATGGTCATTGTAGTTTTAAATTCCACATCACTAATTTTCTGCTAACCTATAAGTTCCATCTCAAATTAAAGAAGGTGCATTGCAAAAGGATGGCAATGGATCAGGGTTCTTCTGGTTTTTCATTTACATTTTATTGGTCCAAAGTTTTACGGTTATTTGAAATTGAAAAATACTAATCCGGGCTCATTGTCATCCTCAACCATCCTTACATTTATTTTGTTTCTTATACGATGTAAAATGAGTGGTACATTTTCAAATTCAATATATATATTTTTTTTCTTATTTACATGAATCTCATATTTTCAATTATAGGTCATTCAGTTGTTCTGGTTCCCCGATGAAAAATGTTCATATAATCCGTAAAACAGTGAAATTCTAATAAAATCAGATAAAATAATTCAAATATTTTTTAATTAGTAATGAAATATTGCAAGAAAAGAAAGAGGGTAAAAGTGGTAAAATGGAGAAGCATTGATGAGGTGCTTGGGGAGTTCTTTTGGTTGTTGTTGAAAAATGATTTCTGAGTACTACTGCGGAGAGGAGGGCCAGGAACAGAAGCCAGTGCTGACATTGTTGCCAGACTATTCATTGGGTATAGTCAAACCGTATTTTAAAATCTCCTTTGACCCAAATCAAATCAACCTCCAATCAAACTATTGTTTTTGTATTTCCAAAATTACCCTTCTTCACCCTATACGGATAATGGTATCAGTAAAACCCTGTGAATTACCTTTTTAAATTTCTTCTAAATGACGAATTTACCCTCCTTTCATTTTATTTTTTTTTGGCAAGTTCTCGCGAGATGAGCAGTCGTAATTTTTGGCTTTTTGGATATATAGCCCACTGCGGCCTATATTGAGATTTCAGGATTTCTTTTTTTAGGGGACCCCAAAATTTGAGGACTTTTTGGGTTTTGCCAACTGGAAGGTGTCATATTGGAAGTCATGAAAAGAATTATGAATCACACTGTTTGATTGTATTGCTCAACATGCCATAAAGTCATGGTTTTCTACCGAGACATTTAAATTGTCAGAGAAGCGATGATAAAAGGTTTTAACTTTTATTGAAACAAAACATAAGATATATACCATCAACGTTTGAATATCTCCTTCATCAGCCCATTTGGTTTATCAAACACATGGAATTTGTACAAGAAAGAATACGTAGAATACTATTTATTTCATTTTCCACTTTTTTCTCTACCTTTATATATATATATATATATATATATATATATATTTTTAAAGCCATAAGTATATATTAAATAAACTTACTAAATATTACATCCTTGTCGCCCCGCGACAGCTGCGCCTCTATGTTAAGGTCTCTACAAACATCCGTACAATTCCAAAAAGGGAACAATAGTAATAAGCGTCTAAAAATATTACTAATGAGAGGACGTCAAACCCAATTCATAACAAAAGATGGGCGTGCACCGTCTTCCTGGAAAAGATCGATCATATTCACTGAATCACCAAAATGGAAACCAGTTTTCCACTGTCGCGCCTGGATGAGGATAATGGTTGCCTATGTCACATAGGTCTCCGCCATTGTGTTGTCCAGAACTTTACCCACTAAGGGGCATGCTACTGTGTCGAGCACCTGTCCATAGTTGTCGATTGTAATAACACCCAAGGCTCATTATTTTGTTGTATAAAAAAAACAAGCGTCAAAATTGACAAAGTTCGTGTCCGGGTCCAAAAGGAAAGGAAAGGGTTTCAGTTGGGTGGATACGAGGTTGATAATACACCAAATCGTCCGTTAATCCATGTCGTACGCGTGTCATGATAATCTCGTCAACAGATCATTTGATGTAAGGAAACTCTTCTACATGGACGACTCCCAGCAAGGAAAGGATCTCCAACAAGATATATTTTCCTAAACTACACCACCAAAGGCCTAACTGAACAAGGATTCTCGCATTATAAATAAGACACAAGGTTGATGAACAAAGGTACGCTACAAAACCCAATTTACAGCATTACGCATTTTTTGCCTTGTTTGACTTAAGAATCAGAGTGCCATCGGCTGCCACAACGGTGGTCTTTGGCTCACGTGTGTTTCCTGTGCAGGTCAAGGTCAAGGAGAACATGATTCAACTACATCAGTTTGGCGTCGTCCGTGGGGAACGACAAAGTTCTTAAGAAAACAATGATATCACATTTCCTTACAATCCAGAAAGATAGTGACCACGAGATCTCGCAATGATAGAGACATTGTTGATCCCTCGAACACTCAAACCAATAGAGTGCTGCTAGCTTCTGCGGCACCGACACTGCTGGGGAACAACCTCGGACCCCGCATCGGCAGCAGCCACGCCGGACCCTAGGATGGATCTACTGTCAACCCAATTGCAGCAAATCGCACGAGTGGTGGAAATACTCACTCAGCGGAACCCTATACCCACCAAAGGAAATAGGGAGCCGCGAAGAGCCTCGTCCCCAGAAGACACCAAAAAACACGTTCAGAAAAGCCACTTTGCCCCTGTCGACTCTCAGTGAACCACGGGAGGAGGTGCAGCCAACGGAGACCCGGCATCTAGGGTTGATAAACCTACCTCACAGAACCTCCTCCGGCTTGGGGCCACCAATCCAGATGTGTTGTACAACCTCATTGTCCTCCCGTTCATGGATCACATCATGAACGAGCCACTGCCAAAAAAGTTCAACCCGCCAAAGCTGGAGTTTTATGACGGGACAACAAACTCGTCCAACCACCTACGCCACTTTCAGCATGAAATGACGCTCGAAGAAGAATCCAAAGCAGTAATGTGTCGGTCATTCCCCACCAACCTGAAGAAGTCAGCACTGACCTGGTTCCACAACCTTCTTTCGAAGTCCATTGACTCATTCCGGAAGTCGGAGAAAAAATTTCTCACCCGCTTTGTCGGCAGCCAACGAATCAGGAAGGGGCCGCATTACCTGCTCACCCTCAAACAGAAGACGAATGAGACACTAAGGGAGTACATTACACGCTTCAATGATGAGTTAACTCTCATCGACGGCTGCAACGATGACACCTCGGTCACAACCTTCACCTCAGGTCTGAGGAGAGACAAGTTCTACGACTTCCTTACTCTGGAGCCTTTAATCGACATAGCAGACTTGTTGAAGAATGCCCAAAATATAACACTCTCGATGAGATGTTGGCCGCCAAAAATGAGGCGGAGACTGAGAAGAAACCCTTTGGTCCCAAAGACAAGAATGAGGGAAAAAATAGGAAGGCGCCGACGTAAACAAGAGGAAGTGCAATGATAGCAAACCAAACTCTGGCCGCATAAGGCAAGATAAGGCCCCCAACTTCGTTGGCTCTAAATCCATCATTCCCCTTAACTCCAGCCTGTCCGACGTTTTCAACACCATCAAGAATTGGGGAGAAGTGAAGTGGCCCGCCAAACAGCAAGGAGATCCCTCCCAGCGCGATAACAATAAATATTGTTCCTTTCACAAAGAAGGTGATCACACACTGAGGACTGCAAAAGTCTCAGAAGTGAGATTGAATATTGGATCAAATAGGGAAAGCTCAAAGAATTCCTGGGCCCGAAAAAAAAAACAAGACTAGGCAAAGGAAAGAGAAAATGTCGTCAAAGAGATAGATAAAAAAGCTTTTGGTATCATATATGTTCTTCATGGGGTCGGCTTGAAAGGTGAGCAGTCCAACAAATCCCAAAAAATGACGTTCTCGATATGCGGACGCAACCCACCTACGAGGATCGACAAGTGCAGTATGTATGCATTCAGAGCCCAATCCCTCCACTGACATTCACGGACAAGGACCTCCAAGGCATCCAGTTTTCTCACAATGATGCCCTAGTCATCTCGGTCCTCGTAGCAAAGTGGGAAGTAAAAAAGGCTTTGGAAAACGCATGAAGCTATCTGAACGTCATGTTTCTCAACGCATTCCGCAATATGCAGCTCAAGGAGAAGAACTTGACGCCCGCCAGTTACCCAATGATCGGGTATAGCGGCGAGAAGTGCTTCCCCATCAGGAAGATCAGACTAACAGTATTGGCGAGAGAGCCACAACTACAGAAAATCCTTTTCCAAGAGTTCATGGTGGTCGATGTTCTATCCACCTACAACATCTTCTTGGGAATACCCTGGCTCCATCAGATGGAAGCGGTGGTTTCCACTTTTCACCAGTGCATCAAGTACATTGCCAATCAGGCAGAAGGAACCATTCGTGGAGACCAACCTTCACTACGCAGCGCTGAAGCAACTGAATTGTAGCAATTATAGTTCGGGCCTGCAAGACATAAATATCAAAGATCGGACCCAAATAAGAGGGAAGAATCACCCCGTACAGACGAAAAAGCTCTAGTCAGTCTTAGAGAAAGACCCAATGTTCGCCAGCCAGCCAGACTGGCTAACTAGTGCCCTCTCGACGGAAAAGAAACGCGGGAAATGGGGAGTTCATGCGGATTGCACAAGCCAAGATGAGACTTGTCGTAAAATGACCCTACACTCCATCACATGAATTAGAGCGTGAAAGCCACCTCCGAACAAAAACAAAGCTCCGACAACCAATACTCAATTATACGACGAGTCAAAATCCAGCACTAGAAATGTCATCCGTCTGTCACTCCAGTTTGACACAAAGCTAAGTAACAACACTTCGACAATCCGACGCTAACTCCAAAAGCTTGCAACCAGTGAGGAACAACCCACTCGCACGAAGTTCACTTTTTAGTGACTTCGCTAGCATTGGCAAAACGTGACACTTTGCCAAAGGAACTACATAGTCTGAGCCAGGACCATGCACATCTCCTTCAGGGCCAGATTGGCTTAGTCCTCGCTCAGAGTCAAACAATCTTATTGTTTTAATTTCTTTCACTTTCAGTTTAGAAGATTTGTTCGCGCAAACCTATATGATACAGATTCATTCAAGGAATAAAACGCGAATTATATAAAACATACTTTATTGATTACTAAGAAAGTTGTTACAAAGTTTGCCCAACTAGTTAATACTAAAGTTTACACACTATAATTATCTCAGCTAGGTACGAGTAAGGCTCCACTGAAACGTACGTCAATACTTTGCTCGGCCAATCTCCATTGAAAAGAGCACGTGGAAGCAACAACAAAGATACACGAGAGTAATCAAGGGCACACACTTGACTCCTTGCTTCGCCAGACCGCCTCATAAGGATGATTTGAAAGTGGCAGCGAAAATGCTCGAAATAGATTGCAGACACCTTGTTCCACCAACCTGACTTGCAAAGAGGATTCAAAAGTGATAGCATAAGAAGGCAGATGAGGATGTCTCTCAAAAGAGGGATGACTGGGGTTATGCAGTGCTAACACTCCAGGACCGCAGGCCACATCCACCATAACTCCGCTCCGCCAATCTACCTTCTGGTTGTGGCATCACGCGTGAAGCCCAGTAGATACAGTAGGAACAACCATCCCAAAACTAGTTAACTTCCGAGGGGGAACAAGGCAACTCAGGAGCAACAAAATATGGAAGACAGACTTAACTTCTGAGGGGGAGTCGGTAATTCTTCTCCGCAATGTAAGAAGAAATTACAAGGTCCCATGGAACCAATTGGATGCTCACCCAAACCAGGTGGCATCACATAATAGCAAGTATTGTCAAGACTCATCGCTGCAAATGTCAGAACATTCAAAGACTCCAATAGTGAAGATATTACTTTAGCCTTTGGAGAACCTAAAGAATATTTTTTTGCAAAGACGCATTTGAAAGACATGCTCTACAACATCCATGGCAACGCTTGAAATGGTGAAGACCAACCTATATATAGGTACGATGGTTCATGAAGCGAAGTCACCCGACAGTTACATCAGCATTAAATGTCATATGGGAATTAAGGAGGCAACAATTTCAATTGCAACTGCACGAGACCACATTCACTGAATTAATGGCATTGCACGCAGCCCCATTAACTGGGGGAGTAACTGATACTAAACCGTCTCGCAATCTACGTCGTACACATGACACGACTATCTCTCCAACAGGGCCCAATCAACTAGTGTGCCCAAGCGAGTACCTTGCAAGATCTGGCCCAAGCAAGTGCCCTGCAAGATCCGGCTCAAAAAAGGGATAATGGTCCAGCACATGCAAAGACACAAACGGCGAAGGCCTTAAGTGCCCATGGAATGTAGAACACACCTACAGTGATATTATTAATAAATCCAAGGTATCCACTCTAGGGCTGAACAAAAAACCGATAAAACCGACTGAACCGATCTAAACCGAACCAATCGGTTTGGTTTAAATTCGGTTCGGATCGGTTTCGGTTTTAAAAAATTCAAAACCGAAGTGGTCGGTTCGGTTTTCGGTTTCTATGTGATTTTAACCGACCAAACCGAACCGACCGAATATATATAATAAATAATATATATTATATATATAAATAATACAATATGTTTTAAAAAGTCGGTCGGTTCGGTTTTATTTCGGTTTTGGTTCAATTTTAGTCGGTTCGGTTACGGTTTGCATAAATTAGAATCGGTTCGGTTTCATATCGGTTTTGTTAATGGTCGGTTCGATTTCGGTTTGAAAATTTTAAAACCGACCTAAGTCGGTTTGGTTCACAATTTAGGTGAAAAACTGAACCGTCGGTTCGGTTTTCAGCCCTAATCCACTCCCTTAAAATTTTGTTGTTGTTCATTAAATCTGGATGAAATTCAGTCTGGTCAATCTATGGCGATCCGACTCCAAAATCAGACTTACTGATCCAACCACCATGTTGGACTATTACGTGAATTAAGTAAGTCAAGACACCCAATTCAGACTTACACGCCCAAGGCCAAGCGGAGGCCCAACCCTTTCAAAGCTTAGAAAGTGGGCTAGCCACTATTTATTTTCTTCTCTCCAAGACTATTTATCTTAACTTGCATGCTTAGTTAAGTTGTGTTTACTTTTTATAGCTTGAATTGTGTGTATGTCCAACTTGCATGCCTAGGACCTCTTTAGGGGATTTTGCAAAAGGTTTTTAGCTGGGTTTTAACTTAGCTTGAGTCATACTATAAGCTTTCCATAAGTTTGTGCAAAGACCTTAGAAGTCGAACACTTCCGTTTGTTTTTAAAAACAAATTCAATTTTTGAAAGTGACTATTCACCCTCTTCCAGTCAAATTAGCCTAGTGCCAATGCACTTTTTATGAGTTTTATAATATACTGCATACTTTCAATTGATGTCAGAGGCAACTTGCTCTAAGAGCCAAGTTGTTCTAATTAGGTTTTAAAACCTGAGTTGATCTTGTGAGTGTACACTAGTATTCAAGTGGATGGACTCCAACATAATATCCTTAGCATCAGTCAGATGTGTGATGAAGGTAAGACTTGTCTTTTTACTAATAAGAATTGTAAATTAACCGACAAAAAAGATAATGTTATCCTCACTAGTACTCAATCATTTGAAGATTGCTATTTGATAGAGAACAAAACATCCAAATGTTTTCTTCTGAAAGATGATCTCCATGAATTGTGACACCATAGGCTTGTGCACATTAATTATCGAGATCTTGTAAGGATCAACAGCTAGAATGTTTTAGAGATCTACTAAAGCTGAATACATATGAGACTATGTGTGATGCCCACCAGATAGAAAAAAATATCAGATGCTCACACAAGAAAATAAATAGTTATCACCACATCTGGGGTGCTTGAGCTAATCCACATGGATTTGTTTGGTCATATGGACAGAAATACTACGAGAAAAATCATATTTTATAGCAATGGTAGATGAATTCTCTAGAAACACTTGGGTTGTCTTTCTTAGGCAAAAGTCAGATGCTTATGGCCACTTCAGGAAAATTTTCAAATTGATCATGAATGAGAGGCATTAGAAGTGATCTAGGTGGTAAATTTGAGAATGAAAAGTTTGCAAAGTTTTGTAACAAACGTGACTTCAAACATAAGTTCTCAGCACCAAAGACCCCACAGCAGAATGGAGTTGCATAAATGAATAATAAAGTAAGAAATGGCGAATGCAATGTTGCACAACAAAGGATTGTCCAAGAGTTTTGGGGTTGTATCAGTGAATACAATATGTTATATTTATAATCGAGTTTACTTGAGAAAATGAATTCATAACACCATGTATGGACTATGGAGAACAAACCTCCTCTAGTCAAATAATTCAAGGTTTTTGAAAGTTTGTGCTCTATCTACAAACATAGAGATTACAGAACATAGTTCGAGACAAAAGCAGGTCGAGGAATTTTCTTGGATACTCTCCTCATAGTAAAGCATATCGTTTATATAATTTGAGTGCATATGTATGCATGATTTGATTATATCAAAGTTGATGAATCCAATATGATGGAACAAGTTGTTGCAAAAAATCCCGATCTGTATGATTCTACAATTGTTTAGGTCGTTCCCAAAGAGACAAACAAGGATAATTCATCAACTGAAGATCATCCCACAAAGAATGCAGAAACAAAATATTTTGCAGTAACTACAAAAATCACCTTTTTCCTAAGATCCCTCATTCAGTTTCGAAGTTGCCAAGACGTGCAAGTGGTATTACTCGAGATCATATCAATGGAGATCTGTCGAAACGAACTACGAGGAACAATAAAGTCAATCAAGTTTCACACTTGTTCTTCACTTCACAAGTTGAATCTCAGAATGTTAATAAAACATTGGTTGATGAGACATGGATCAACACTATCAAAAAGAGTTGAATCATTTCAAGAGAATTTATTTCTAGAAACTTGTCGAGAAACCTATAAGTAAACATGTGATTGGAACCAAATGCTCAACAAAGCAAGACTGTTAGCTCAAGGATATTCTCATATTAAGGGTATTGACATTGAAGAAACATTCTCTTCGGTCACAAGACTTGGGTCGATCAGAATGTTATTAGTTGTATCTTGTCGTCAAAAGTTTGAGCTTTACCAATAGGAGTCATCAATGAACAAGTTTTTGGTTTGTGAATACAAAGTTTCTTGATCATGTGTACAAACTCAAAAAAACTTTCTAAGGTTTGAGACAAACAGTTTGTAACATCCCGATTTTCAAAACTAATGACAATTGTATTTTTCTTTGCATTTAGACTTCAACCAATTAATATTTTATTAGTGTTTAATAATATCACACATGTCATAATAATGGATGGGTTAAAAATAATAATTAAACTAATACCTTGGATGGCAGTTTAGTTAGTGTTTGATTTATTAGGTATTACATTTTTTTATTTGAGATTTGTTTAAATAGTATTAAAAAATTGGTCAAATGTTATTTATGAGTGCAAATATTATTTAGGTTTTTTTTTTAGTTTGGCACTAATTAGTTTATATCTATTAGAGTTTGGCCCTAGTCTGGAAAACTAATTGAGTCTAACACTCGTTTTCTGACGGAACCGTTAAGTTTGTGTTCAAATATTAGCAACACATTGACGTGTTACAAATTTTTTTTTACAAGAATAAATATGTAAAATTGTATTTTTTTTTAATTAAATAAAAAAATATCAACAAATGAATGACCACAGAATGAGTTTTCTCGAAATTTCGCGAAATCTCACCGAAATTTTCATTTTTTTTAATTACAAAAAGAAAAAATGTGAAACATAAATTTACATTTTTCAAGGTTTTTTCGAAAAAATTTCTGATTTTTTTGAGTTTTTTTCGTAAAATTTAGTTTTTCGCCAAAAACACAACACTCAGTGACCAAATTTTCATTTTTCCGAAGGCTTTTTCGAAAAATTTTAGAGTTTTTTCGTAAATTAAGAATTGTTTCTAATTATCATTTCTTCTAATTATTTATTGATTTTTGAAACAACCCCCTTGATTTTGTAATTATCTATTGATTTCATGTTTATTTCATTTCTTGGTATTTAGGCTTCATTTAATGTACTTAATAGATTTATTTACTTGCATTTTTTCACATATTTCATATACCCTCGAAATGCATTATATATATTTCACGTATCTTCAAAATTTTTATATTTTTTCTTTACGTACCAAAATAGTTCTTAAAATCAGCTAGAGACCAAAATTGACGCGAAAAACGAAATCACAATCCTTGTGAATGACATCCAATAAGATTATAAAACCCAAATATTCAAATACCAATGTTAATACTCAAATTAAAATAATCTTGCAACAATTACAAAGTGAAATAGTTGCTGATGATATATCGAAATATCATCTCTCCTACGCCGTACACGTGTCATGATGATCTCGAGGAATAACAGGCCCAAGCGTCAGCCCAACACTGACTTGGCCCAAGTAGTTTCAAACCCGCACAATGCAGTCCGCCAAACGAACCCAAATCATTATAGTCTGCTAAGCCCATGCGTCTCACATCTATCTCCAATACCCGTAAGCCCTATTAAGGCAAGTATCTTGAAGATCAGCTTCGAACAGGCAAGACTGCAACACTTTGCTTCAAACTAGGAAGCAAATACCAGAGTATACGTCGCACATAGAAACTTTTATCTATGGACAACACTTTGATTGGAAACTATCTCCTACGTATCTAGGAGCACAAGTCTAACAGAGAAACTTCCCTTCACAACACAACTCCTAATTAGAGAGAGATCTCCACGAAAATCTTCTTCCCTAAACTATGTCATTGATGGCCTGGTCGAACTAGGTCTCCAGCACTAAATAAGACATGAGGTTGGTAAGCTAAGGTACGGTACAAATTTCCTGTTTACATCATTACACCTTCCTCAAACTTTACAACATTAGATCAAGTTACGCTTTTCAATATCAAACTTTTTTTGCTTAGGATCCTCAACATATTCGGTGCATTGTTTCATTGCTATGTTGAGTTGGTCTATAAGTGTCCGTGGACTTTTGGCTATTTTATGTTGTTTTTTTTATTGCATTGTTGTACTTCTTTCCACCCTTTTGAGTGTCGGTTGATGAAGACACTCTTCCCTCTTGCGTTTGACTTATTCTCTTGTCGTTTGTTTAGTGTCGTTTCTTTTCAGGGGCAAATTTCATGACTAGGGGAAGAATTTCATCACTAGGGTGATAATTATCACCAAGAAAGACTTCTTTATCAGATTGATCCTTTAGGTCTATGAAATCATAGGATATCCTAGCCTCAGAAGCCAGCTTTTACTTCCACTTACTAAACAGGGAGTGTTAGGTTCTAATCGCATTAAGATCGAATCTGGAAAATCAGTACAGGCAGCTTCAACTCGCATGGATATGTTATTGGCGTTATTTCCAAACTGTATTGAGCTAACAACTATGAAATTGAACATTGGTAACTCTATCTATTTCGAGTAAATGTGACCTCATTAGAATTGCGTATGCATATCTTGTTGGAAAAAAATTTCTCAGCCAGATGATAGTGCAAATTCAATACTTTAGCATTTGATTGTCAAAACTAAGGCAAAATTTATAATGTAAAGACTAAAAAAAGTTAAATAATTACATGATCCCTTTCGTTAGCACCACTAGGGATTTGTGTCACTTTTTCGACGCACGCTGTCCACTTTGCCAAAATCTTCTTCAATATATCGATTCTAATTTTATGATACGATCGCTTATTCCAAACTCACATGGAATTATGTCATTGTAGATTTCAATTATCCAATGGTAGAATGATTTTTGCTTCATGTCGGTATAGGTTACACCATCTTCAGACACTCTAATGAAGGCGCCACATAATGTATTATTTCAATGATGGTATAATGGGCACCTTTTAAAGTATCAAAACCTTCATCTTCTTCAACTTCAATGGGAGTTGGTGTGTATGAGAGAAGCACATTTTTAGACCTCAACCCTCCGTGAGTTCCTCTACCTCCTCCCATTTGGGTTGGGAGAGGTTGAGATTGGGGGATTTTGGAATTGAGGATTTTGTGGTTAAAAATGGGATTGAGATATTGTTGTTAAAATTGGTTTTGGAGTGTTTGTGATTATCAATTAGGAGTTTGAAATGGTTGTGATTGAGATAATAAAATTCGAGAAGGAAATTGTGATTGAATATGTGGGGTTTAAGGAATTTCATGAAATTGAGACCCATATTATAAAAAAAGAACTTGTAGATCGAACCTTAGATTATGCTAGATTAAAATAATGAAGTGGAACTGTACTCATCGAGCTCAAGTGGAGATCCATCATTATTTCTCAAATTTAAATTGGGGATATTTCTATGGTGATCCATAATCGTTATGAAAATTGAAGAAATTGAAAAATCTATATATTGAACTTTATAAATAAAAAAAAATTGAAAGTAGAAATACATAAAATAATAATAAACAAAAATGAAGGTTGAGATTGAATATGTACGATGGAAAATATGGAAAAAAAAAACTTTGAGATGGAAATGAGAATTGTTGTGGCAAAATTGAGTTGGAAAAGAGATTTATATAGGCATAAGCTTGTAAAATATGGTTGTTCAAAAATGTCCCTTGTGGTGAAAAACTAGTCGTACTGACTTGTCAAAGCAATGAATTGCGCAACTCAAATTGTCCAGGTGAAATCTAGTCATTGTGATCAACAACTAGAATCTGGTGTCACATAGATGGGAACTTGCGGGGGGTCATTGGGGAAGGGGGCATTTCAGACTGATTGGCGAGTTAGAACTTGTCGTGTGTCAGTAGGCAGCCTTGACTTGGCACCAGAATCGCTTATGGTGAATGTTCTATGGCCATAGTGGTATGTTGATTAGTCCACGTGATGTGTTAAGAAGTTGGCAAATGGTTTATAAAAGCTTGTCCATTTTTCAATTGCATTGAGGCTATTTGAGACAATACTTGATGCATGAGATTTACAATTTTATGCTATTTTTATTTTATAAATTAGGAGTTAAAATATTATTAGGAACATTTGTTTACTTTGCTAAGTTTAATTGTTTTAGGAATTACTAGTGTCTTAGGCTAGGAATTACACAACTTTTATATTAAGTAGGATTTTTTATTTTAATTTTAGGAGTCTTATTTTGGTTTATAAATAGACCCTATTTGTAATTGAATTTTTTTTAGAGTTGAATAAAGATAGATTTTAGTTGTAGGAAGTCTATGGAGTTCTATATGTGAATTGGGATTTGCATTAATACCTCACATCCAATGAAACAATATTGGTACGAATATCTGGCCATAAGTGGGTTGTTTATTTTTGTGTGGAAGAAGTCTTTTCAATTCTTGCTTTTATTTGGTATGAAGTCATTTATCTCTAGTCTCTTCCATGATATTCAAAAACTAGGATTATCAAGTTTTTAGGTTTAAAAGGCATTGAGTAGGTTGATTAACAATACGCTTAACAAGGATGACTTTCACCCAATTTTATATGTTGATATTCGTCTTCATATGACTTTTAATTAAAGATAACTTTTCAGTATCTTGGAGACTAATGAACTTTTGCAGATAGCGAAGGACTTGAAGGCAATGAATTTATCTTTCCCCAAAGTGACCAACACAAATACTCTGCATTTTGTATTAATACAATCGTGGTCTTTAACATTAATGAGGTTTTGGATTAATGTCCCTAAAAATAAGACTGATATAAATTAAATGTAAAGCAAATAAAACCTACTCCAAGACCCTTGTTATTTATGCCAGCCAAACTAACTGAACTTAAAAACATAAACTACCAATATTGTCCTTAACATTGTATAAGATGTCCCACCTGATTCTCTCGATGATGCCATGATCATTAGCATGACCTTATTGTATAAATCTATGTTTTCCTTGATTGTTAAAGGTGGAGGGATGAAAATGGCCGAACTTTGACCAACTTTGTTTGAATCGGAGAAGAGGAGAGTGAGAGATAGAAGTCTTGATTGTATAAATATGAATTAAATGGAAGTTGTAGATTTGGAGTGATTGCTGAAAAGAATTTGGGTTGAGTTTTTTTGTAATGAACCTTCCTTGACATGCAAGGACATGGTTCAAAATTTCTCTAAAATTTATCTCCTAAAATCTAGACAATACATACTATATTATGTCCCTTTCCCCAAAAAAAATCAATGGGAAGAACAAATCAATGGCAAAAATTCTAGAGAGTCAGGCCCCTAGCGCCAGGGTGGCTCTCTCTGTATGTGTTTGTGTTCGATTGGTGGATTATGAGGATCTCTATGATGATGGAGGGTATTGAGGCTCCTTGGCGCACCTGACCTGGCTTTCTAGACCTACTCAATCAATGGATTGGATTTGCGATACGAATTGGGGACCCATGATGATCTTCAACAAAATCACAAAGATTTGATTACTCAATGTGAGTCCAGGTGCTATTGAAGTTGATCCTATGTGTTGTTGAAGTTGATCTGCTCATGCATGACCTCATCTCTCTTTCTATCTGATTTCTAACTAAGTGGCATTTGAAGTTTGTATTGAACCAGTCTTTAGTGTCAAATTAAGTGTTTAGGCAAAACACAATATTCTTGCTTATTACTAAACACTAAAAATGTTGCAAGTCTTAAAATTTTATCTTATATTTCTGTCTATGACATATTAAAAACTTTAATCAAATTGTATTTATCTTTATAATGAATCCATCAAACTTTAATCAAATTGTATTTATCTATATAATGAATCCACCAAACAATTTTTCTTGACTGCCATATTCAAAATTTATTTTCAGCATCAAAATTCAATATGAGCCTCCAATATCAACATTTAGTATCTTTGTAGTTATTGGATAAGTCATATGCATCATACCTCAATTCTTCTAGCTCATCGAGCTGAAGCTTCCGTTTTTTACCAGCCATATCGAGGTCAAAGTTTAGACTCTTTGTAGCCCAATAAGCTATATGTTGACAAGGTTTACCAAAGACCAATCTATAAGGAGACATCCCTAAAGGAGTTTTGAATGCAGTTCGGTATGCCCATAAGGCATCCAAAAGACGTAAAGACCAATTTTTCCGATTTGGATTGATAGTCTTTTCGAGGATTTTTTGATTTGACGATTTGAAACTTCAACTTGACCGCTTGTTTGATGATGGTCTGTTCAGGTTCCGATGACTGCCGTAAAAGGGTCGTCCAAGTACTCATGATTCTTTCTTCAAACGCCAGGGGCATCGGGTCTGCAAAAGCATTTCAGAATCTAAAGACCTTGTCCCATCAGTCCAATCCGAATATCATTTTTTGTTAGAAACCAAAGCCTCCTCTACTTCCATGGATCGCTTACGCCAGAGACTCGGCTTCATACACGCTCAGTTGTAGCTAATGGACTTTCAGGTGGCATTGCACTATTCTAAAAAGAAGGTATTCATCTCACCATCCTTTCATCTCGTACATCGTCTTTCTCCCTCTTGGGTCCCGTGGTTCCTATGCCGCCGCGTTTCATTGGCTGGTGTACCTGCTTTGCCGCAAACAGTCATTTGTAAATATTATTTTAATTACATTTTAGATGATTAATGTACTTTATCTACTTGGTCGATTATTTTTGTCTATGGTGAACCCAACTCCTATCTTCGAAAACTGTTTGTGGATATTATGTCTACCATGTACCACTGCTAATCTTTTCCTGGTATTCTTATTGGGGATCTTAATGCCATCCTTAGACCCGAGGACAAAATGGAGGGGGGGTAACCGGCGTACTCTTTTTTTCTTGAATCACCTCCGAACCTTTACTAATACCCATGCCATTTTAGACTTCACGCTTAACGACCCCCCATTCACCTGGAACAACAAATGAAAAAGACAGAAATGGTATGAAAGCTAAGCTTGACCCGCATACTAGTGACTACTGATTGGATTTGTCTTTTTCCCTTTGTTACTGCACATACAATTCACACCATTACCTCGGACCATAGAGCCATTTTTCATCAACTAGTTGCGAATATGAATAGGGATCCCAAACCTTTTAAATTTTTTCACAAGTGGACTAGAGACACCCATTGTAGGGAACTTGTGACTTCTTCTTGGGCTCCTAGAAGACATACCAGTCTGAAAAATAACTTCCATCTTAAAACCAAAAAATTGAGTTACTGTCTTACAAGATGGAACAATACTAATTTAAAAAACATTCAACTGTATTCTGGAAACTCAAGAGGCTTTGCACACACTTCAAAATGAGCACCCTTCTAGGACAATGCTTGGCAATTTCTATGTTGTAAGATAGACTTTCAAAACTTTTTGTGTGGGAGGAACTTTTTTTGGAAAAACAAGTATGGTCAATCCTGGATCAGGGACGGAGATAAAAACACTAAATTCTTTCATCTCTCTTTTGCTCCACTGCAAAAGAACCATATCATCCGCCTTAAGGATGAAGATAATGTATGGCATTCCAACACTACTGTTGTCGAGGAAATTCTCAATAACTACTTTGCCAAAAAATATTAGTTCTTCAAATCCTAATCCCAATCCTAAGATTTTGTTTCTATTCACTCCGGTCATTAGTCGAGCAGACAATGATGCTCTTTTTTCTATTCCAACCAAATCAAAAATCCATCAAGTTGTTTTCGATATGGGTAATCACAAAGCGCCTGGTCTTGACGGCTTTCATGCATACTTTTTTCAATACTATTGGGATATAGTGAAGCATGATGCCTGTGAGGTTGTCCAACACTTTTTCAATACTCGTCAGATGAATCTTAAGCTCGATGAAACCTTCATTACTCTCATTCCTAAAGTAGGAAAGCCAGTGACTCCGGACAAGTTTCGTCCAATAGGGCTTTGTAATGTTATTTATAAGGTTATCTCAAAAATCTTGGCAACTCCTGAAACCCGTTTTAGATGACATTATATCCCCCAATCAAGGAGCTTTTCTTAAAGGTCGATCCATAACGAACAATGTTAGCATTGCTCATGAAAACTTTTTTCAAATGAAACACTTCCAAAAAAAAAAAAAAAACAAGGTTGGATGGCGATAAAAATTGAACATGGCTAAAGCCTATGATAGAGTGAAATGGTCATTCCTACTCCAAATTCTTGATAGGTTTGGTTTCGCCTTTGAATGGATTAAATTGATTGAGCAATGCGTATCTACTACCTCTCTGCAGGTTATGCTCAATGGTTCTTTTTTCTCCCCTATCAAACCATCTAGAGGCATTCGGCAAGGACACCCCCTCTCCCCCTACCTTTTCATTCTTATTGCCAAAGCCTTTTCCTGTCGTCTCGCTCGTGCTGAATATGAAGAAACCTTCAAAGGAATTGTTATTATAAGACAATCTCCGTCTATCAGCCACTTGCTCTATGCAGACGACCTCATGATCTTTTGTCGAGCCTCGCTAGGTGAAGCTCACTCAATTAAGGATATCATTCACCAGTATTGTTCTGCATTGGGGCAAGGTGTCAATTTTGATAATTTCTCTATTTATTACAGCTCGAATGTCCACCCTAAACATGCTAAAATGATCAACATGATCCTGGGTTCCAAATTTTATAACCCTAAAGACAAGTACCTTGGATCCCTTTTGCTTTTCTCCAAAAAGAAAGTAAATGACTTCCAATTCCTCTTAGAGAAGATCAATGCTAAACTCTCTAGTTGGAAATCTAGAATGCTCTCCTAGGTTGGCCGAACGATTATGATCAAAGCGGTCCTTAATTCTATTCCAATTTACAACATGCAAAGTTTCATTATCCCTATCTCTATTTCAACTCAAATTGATAACATTGCCCGTAATTTTTGGTAGAATGGGACAACAGAAAGTAAAGCAAAACATTGTGCACCTGGGATCGCATCTCAAAGCCTCGTTACCTGGGTGGTCTAAACATTTCTCCCACCAGAAACAAAAATCTAGCTTTGATGGTTAATAGTATATGGCAAGCGCTCTCCTCCCCTACTAATGTGTGAGTCCAACAACTCAAATCTCTGTACTTTCATACCAAGGACATCTCTCAAATCTCTAAACCCCCTCAATTGCATCATTATCTTGGAAAGGCAATCTTTTAGTGCTTGCCAAAATGAAGCGCCATTTTGTTTCGCAAGTGTTGTCTGGTGATACTATTGACCTATGGAAAGATTGTTGGATCATACTTGAATTGGTGTTGGATGATTGCATTCCTAACTTCCAAGACCAGAGCATGCTTGCCAGGATCTCAGATTTTTGGACCACCTCACCATCACTGAGACTTTTTTCACATTAATTCTTTTTTCCCTCCTCCGGTTGCTAAAGACATTCAGGACATCCTGATTAGGCCCTCTGAAAATCTTGATAAGCTCATCTGCGTACCAGATAAAAAAGGAATCTTCTCAGTTAAAAAAGCAACCAAGGCATTCACAAATGAACAATTTGATTGCTTCACCTCTACTTCTACCGCTAACATGTTAAATACCAAAATTCTCAAATAATTGTAGAGAATTAAAGTGCCTCCCTATCCCCTTTTCCTCGTTTGGAAGATCAGTCAAAACATTCATCTTACAATGACCAATCTGTAGCGGCTTTACACTCTATCAAAGATTGTTGTATTTATGTAATAATCACATAGTGGATACTACCCATCTATTTTTCCTTTGCCCAGTCATTCACCAATTGTGGCAGATCTCACCTATTTCGATTGATTGGTGCAATGATAACTTGGCGATGCCAACTACCACACTCTTTCTCAATTTCATGTGGTATACTACAAACATGCACAAAGATAACAAAGGTGAAATGTTTTCCCAATTCACCGCATTTTTCCTAACCATTTGGCAGACTCGAAACAATTGGGTTTTCAACAACACCAAATTAAGCCCTCAGCAGTTCCTATATCCTTTCACCGTATTTGGAAAACTTGGAAACACCAATGGTTTCCCACGAAAATCAATTCATCAAGTCATCAATGTCTTTCAACTAGCCAAGATAATGACAAAATGGATTCTATTCACCATTTCCTTGCTACAACAGTTACCACTCTCGGTCAAACCACACGCCCGTTACACCTTCTGAGTCGGGTCGACTCTCGTTTTATGGTCCTCTTACTGAGTTAGCCACAACCAGAATGCAACTTTTTCATGTTCAAATCCAAACAACCAGAAATCACCCTCTAAATTTTAGATCCCTTCAGCTCATCATACCCATTCCACACCACCAGGATCCCCGGATACAATTGTTGTTACTTAGGTGGCATGCCCTATTCAAGGAAAGGTAACTGACAGTACGATGGCTGAATGCCATGCAACTAAGGCAGCTTTTCTTCTCATTTTGGTTGTGGTTGACAGGTTTTCCAAGATTCTATTTTGGTTGTGGTTGACAAGTTTTCCAAGATGGCCCATTTTGTAGCTTGCAGAAAAACAATGGATGCTGCCCGGATCGCCCATCTTTATTTCAGGGAGATTGTGCGTTTACATGGTGTTCCCCGATCCATTACTTCAGATCGTGACACCAAGTTCATGAGTCATTTCTGGCGGAGTTTATGGGAGAAACTGGGGACGAACTTGAATTTTAGCAGCGCTTACCACCCCCAGACTGATGGACAGACCGAAGTGGTGAACCGCAGTTTGGGGAACCTTTTGAGGAGTTTGGCAGACACCAAACCAAAACAGTGGGATTTGGCGTTACCTCATGCAGAATTTGCCTATAACAGGTCGAAGAACCGATCCACCGGAATGAGCCCATTTGAGATTGTCTATGGCCAGAATCCATCCAGGGTGCTCGATTTAGCCCCTATTCCACGTGTGGGTCGTTTGAATCCCAAGGCAGATGCAATGGCAAAACATCTTCGGGGTATCCATGAGCAAGTGAAGCTGGCTATTCACGAGAGTAATTCGAAGTACAAAGTTCAAGCCGACCGTCACCGTCGTCAGGTACTTTTTGTTGTTGGTGATTTTGTTTGGGCGGTATTAACCCGTGATCGTTTTCCTGTTGGGGAGTATAATAAGCTTAAGGAGCGAAAGATTGGACCCTGTGAGATCTTGCAGAAGATCAATGATAATGCCTACAGACTGTGCCTCCCCAGTCATTTGAGGACTTCTGATGTCTTTAATGTAAAGCACATGAGTCCTTGTTTTGCTGATCCCGATGATGTTATTGTGAACTCAAGGACGAGTTCTTTTCAACCCGGGGCGACTGATGTAGGAGGATCTGAGTCAAATGATGCTGAGCTGTCAGATAACACGTTATTAGCACTAAGATATCTTGAATTAGCAGATCAACGCAAGAATGGCAGGAAATCATAATTCTATTTCAAAATTGGCAATTTATGGTGCGTTTTAGTATTTTGGCCATAACTTTGGCTACGAGTATCAGAATCGCGCAAACGACCCCAATTCGGAAAGCTCTTTTCAACGAGCAAGTCGCGTTCAATGAGCTATGCTCGTTGCACATATTTTCGAAGCCAAAATCCACCATTTCCCTTTTCGAATCCACAAATTTAGTAATTTATTTCCCTTTATAGTAATATTTCAATTATTGTTTAGGAAGTGATTCTGAACCCAATTTGGGCAAGATTTCTGGCAGTATATTTCTTTTATTACTTATTTTGTTTTAGCATGATTATTGGGGCGTTGCCATTTTTGGTAAAATTTCAATATTGATGAGTTTTACTATAAAACCCGGCTTGTGGGCTGATTTTAGAGATACATTTTGATTTGAGTAAATTGATTAAACATTAGAGTTATTTTCTCTGTGTTTTTTGGGTAATCTTCTTGTGTTCTTCCCTGTCAATTGTCTGTTGCTATTAGCCTGCAGAATAATCGCTATTCTGCCCGGCGTCACATCTCCACTCATCCCTCTATTGTCCGATAGAACTACTTGATTGATTAGGTACGCAAAATGATGTTGAAAATTGTATAGCTGGATGAAACCTTGTTTGATTGGAGGTGGGATTATGAACTTAGTTTTTGGACTACTGAGTTGATCCCTTTCTATTAGTTAACCGATTCTTAGCATCAACATCCACAAATCTCTGTAGCTTCCTGTAATATGCTTTCACACAATGAATATTGTTTTGTTTCAAAATCTAATATATTTTATAAGCAGAAAATGTTAATCCCTTGTTCTATTTTCCTTTCGTGTATTAGTGGCTTTATTGTGGTGTTACCTAGGGGGTAGGCATTCCATCCTGTAATCCCGATTCCGTCCCGATCTAGAATGGGATGGATCGGGATGGAGATTTTCAATCCCGTCCCATCCCAAACTTATTTATTTAATATTTAAAATTTTAATTGAGTCTCACTTAGATTATAACTTAGTCCTTAATGTGATATTGTGAGTCACACTTCTCTTACCCACATAGCCCATAATCCCATACAACCCATAATCACTTAAGTGAATGTTACTATATGTGTCCATCGAATTAAAATTTGTGACAGTGACGTTCTTTACATAATTTTTTTTTTGTTTACCTCAATTGTCTATTAATATATATTGTCTCTGACACCAACTATACAGCTATGACATGTGATGACAAATCTGGGAGAGAAATTGACTATGAAAAAGTGGACGAGATTATAAGAGAAGCTGATCTTTTGTTAATACCACAATATTCTGTTGGTTTTTAATTCTCTACAATGAATCTGCAAACCATAGGAGTATGTTTCCATCATTGAATGGTTTGTTAATTTCCATTTTTATATGACCACTAAAAGTTGAAATGGTTGTTCGTCTGTGTATGTTTTGGATGTTGAACATGAAATAGAGTTTCCTTGATGGTTGCTTTCTATATAGGTTCGTGTAGAGCTCTAGATAGTCTTGTTAATGTCATTGTGTGTTGTATCTCAAAAAACACTATATTCAACAATGTGTGAGCTCTAGTTTGGTCCATGATCAATAATCTTTTTTGAGAACCAGTTGCATGGGAAGTCTTTTTGGTCCATGACCAGTTGCATGAGAAGTCTTTTTGGTCCATGACTTGTGATATATTTCCATACTGTTTATTATCTTCATGATCTATCTTATCTCTTGTTAGTCGTCCAGGGTAGAAATTGGTATCAGAGTCATGTCTCAGTTTCTTCGGGGGGAATAGTTGGTGAGTCCTAAGTATCATTGGTCAGCCGTTGATAGCGTTGGTAAGCCAGTAAATCTATGTTGGTCAGCCGTTCAGAGCCCTGTGTAAGTCGCCGTGTTGAGCGCAGTGGTTATGGGTTAGGTGGTCCCATAGAGGTGTTCCAGTTGTAGGTGGTCCGGATACAGTGTTCCCAACTGCCAACCCCAAAAGATTTTGAATTATGTCTTTGCTTTCAAAATTTACTCGAGCTACTAGCTCTAGGTCAAGACAGATTCCTGATGATGCAAATCATATGGAATGTAGAATTTCTGAAGTAGAAAAGAATTTACAAAAATGGTCAATACCAGAAATTCCTTACAAAAACATTTATAATGTTTCAAAATCCTTGTTTTCCCAAAAAACCGAGGATCTAATTGATATGGTTGAACAAACTATATCTTTCGATGGTTCTATGGAATCAAAACAACTGTTTTCAAATCAACTTTGGAATTCCTTCAAAGCAATGAATACAAATATATCCATATTGGATTGATTCAAATTGGTATAAAACCCCTTAGGGTTAGACACATGTGCTCTTATCGCTCTTCGCACAATAGGTTCGATGACTCGCTCTTAGGAATCACAGAGTCAACTCTGGCGATGGGCCCAATCTATTTTGATTGCTATCCCAATTTCTCAGTTTCTCTTACGGATCCAAACATCCTAGAGACACTGACCCTGAACATCCAGACCTCTGGATTTGATATGCTTCCTGGATCAAAACCTTTGGCTTTGATCTACAAAATAACCTTCAAAGCCATGAAGACTCAATTAAGTCCTAAGGCACTCATGGAGTCTGCAAAAGGATACACCATCCTCTTCCAGGCTAACAAAGAAAAGACAAGTGTTATTGTTCCTAAAACAATTCACTAGAATCAAATCACACTTCCAGACACTTGGCAAATTCCCACTGAAAATCGCAGACCTATTCCAAGTCAATTAAGTCAGATCTTGACTCTTGATGATGGAACGGTTCAATTACGATTTTCTGATTCTAGAAACACAAGTTTGAGATTACCAGACTCAGGAAGAAGATCTGTATCTTCCTTCAAGACTGCTCAAACACATATCCCAAGAACTCAGACCCCTCCTGAGGTTCTTCCACACTTTGATCTGGCTAGTCTGAGAAACAACCCGCAATTTCCTCAGATTACGCAACCAATCTACAATCCTGAGTCACCTACTCAGTCTGAGATGGATGATCGTCCTCCCTCTCATCCTCAATTATATGTTTTAACAACAGAATTCGTTCTTGACAAAGAATGGGTAAAGAAAGAATTTATACAACCATACAATAAGCAAAAATGAGATCTATTTCTTGATCAAACTACTGAGGATCAAAGGATGGACTTAGGCAAACAATTTTATGCTTGTTGCGAAGAAATGAAACAAAATTTATCATTTCTAGAATGGTATTTTTCTGATTATCTTCCTAGCATAAATGTTATTAAAACTAATACTAAACCATGGCATACAACAAAAACCAATTCGGTAAAAGAATCCATTTTACCACCCTTAGAGGAAATAAAATTTTCCACTCTAGGCAATGATATCCTTGCATCACCATTCAAGGATCATCAAGTTGAAAATACATTTCGAGGAGTTAGTAGAGTTATTCAACAAAATAACTACACTAACTTATTGTTACATGAGATTGGTGAGAAACTGATTCATGATCAGGTTCATCATGATCAATTGGCTAGCACCCAAATGACTAAAAAACAATCACTCAATGTTCCAAAACCAGTAGCGTATTTTGTACCTACCACAGTGGAACGTAATGTTTTAACAACTCAACATCAAATCATTAAAGAAATTGACCTCAAATTAGCAGCTCTTAATATTAACAAACCTCATGTTAATACACTATCTGCTAAAGATATGTTAGAAAGTGATTTTGATCCTATGGTTGAATTGGATCGTATGAATTACATCCATTATGAAATCAATCCTCTTAAGCATGCTAAAACTTATAGGCAAAATCAAAATCCACTTCCAACGATTAGGAATTTTTATCCTAGACCATCCTTCCCAGACATGCAATATGAAGAAAAATCTCTTCAGGTCTACGGATCATTTTCTACAAATCACCTCTATACCTGGAATATAGATGGTTTAACAGAAGAAAGTATCATTGAGTTAACCCAAGAAATGGTTATGATGGCTTCGGCACATCGTAGCGAAGGCAAGAATGATAGTACAATTGCAGGCCTTATCATTGTTGGTTTCTCTGGATTACTCAAAGGATGGTGGGATAATTATCTCACAACTCAGGAACAGCAAGCAATCATTGACTCTGTTAAGGTTGATTTATTAGGAAATCCTATAAAACTTGAACCAGATGGTTTAGTGATTCCAGATGCAGTTCATACATTAATTTTCTGCATTCTTAAGAATTTTATGGGTGATCCTGGTGAATTCAAAAATAAATCTAAAGATTTGTTGATGATTCATAAATGTCCAACTTTGAGCCACTTCCGGTTTTACAAAGATATCTTCTTCAAAAAGGTTATGTATCAAACTGATGCTAACAACCCTTTCTGGAAGAGAAAGTTCATTTCTGGTCTTCCACCAATCTTTGCTGAAACTGTTCGCGAACGGTTACAAACAACCTATAATGGTGATATCCCTTATGAAACATTAACATTTGGTGATATTATCAGTTTCATTAACAAATGTGCTCTGCACCTTTGCAATGATCTTAGGTTAAAACACCAACTTAAGAAACAAAACATCAATGGACCAAGAGAACTTGGTGACTTCTGTCAACAATATGGCTTTGATGATTTCAAATACCCTCATTAAAAGTCATCCTATTCCAAAGCTCTGTATAGGTCTCATCCTACTAGGCAGTTTAAGTCCAAAAGACAATATGGACCTAAACCTTTAAGGCCCAAAGATTATAACCAATATTATAGTCAGCCCAAGAAACATGGTACGCACAAACCCAAGCCTACCAAACCTTTAAAAAATTACCCAACTCAAGCCCATTCAAAGCCCGTATGCTTTAAATGTGGACGTCCAGGCCATTATGCAAAGAATTGCATAACAGCCCAAAAGATTCAAGAGCTCCAAGCTCCTGATGATATCAAAAATATGTTTCTTCAAGTTCTTATGAACTCTGATTCAGATAATTCTGATGAAGATTATCAGATATTCAATCTGAATAATTCTTCCGACACTGATCATTCTGATCCAGAAGATAATGGTGAATGTGCTGAAGCATGCCATTGTCACAATATTCAAAGCATCAATATGCTCTCCAAAACCAAAGAATCTAGTATTCTTTTAGATTTTGTTGATCGTATTGAAGATCCTAAATTAAAAACTGAATATCTTCAACACATCAAATCAAATCTAAATACCAAACCTACTCCAGAGATCGTAAATCCATTTTATGATCACAAACAAATTATTGATAGATTCAGAAGATCTTCTTCATCTTCTATCCCTGTCAATATTGCTAACCTTCAGCAAGAAGTCAATCATATCAAAAAAGAGATTATGATTTTAAAACAAAATCATTCACTCCTTGATCTCTGTATCAATGGTTTACAATCTCATAGTATTGATATACCCTCTTCTTCTGAACCCCAAGTAGAAATTATTCCTCAAAATTTTCTTAATTAAATCGACCAGGTTACTCATCAGCGATGGTTTTGTCATATAAACCTTGTTATCAACAAAGAGATTACTATCCCATGTAAAGCTCTTATTGATTCAGGTGCTGATCTTAACTGTGTTGCTGAAGGATTAATTCCTACTAAATATTTTGAACTTACTAAAAAAAAAAATTGTATACTGCCAATAACTCCAGTTTGGCTATACAATACAAATTAACCAATGCCCATATCTGTCAAGATAAAGTCTGTATCAAACAAGATTTCTTGCTTGTGCAAAACATGGCCCAGAAGATGATTCTTGGTACTCCATTTTTTGCTGCAATCTATCATTTTTCTGTTACAGCCTCAGGCATTACCACACAAATCCTTGGCACAACAGTTGAATTCCCATTCATCTACAAACCTGAAATTATTGAGATTAACAATATCAAACAAGATATTTGTTTCCTTAATTTCATTACACAAAAACAATAGCACTTGCAATCTCTTAAAACAAATATTGCATTTAGACGAATCGATGAACAAGTTCTTGATCCTAAACTCCAAACTCAGATTGTTCAATACCAAGAACATTTGAAAAATGATTTATGTTCTGAACTTCCTTGCCTTTTGGCATCGTCGTCGCCATGTTGTTAGACTTCCTTATGAACCTACCTTCAAAGATTAAATGATTCCCACCAAAGCTCGTCCAATTCAAATGAATTCTGAACTCATGGAACATTGTAAGAAAGAAATTAAGGGTTTGCTTTCTAAACATCTGATTAGGCACTCCAAATCACCATGGAGTTGTGCAGCCTTTTATGTTAATAAAGCAGCCAAATTAGAACGAGGAAGTCCTTGCTTAGTCATCAATTATAAGCCATTAAACCAAGCTTTACAATGGATTCGGTATCCAATCCCAAACAAGAAAGATCTTAAAATATTACACTCTGCATGTGTATTCTCTAAGTTTGATATTAAATCTGGATTTTGGCAAATCCAGATTCATCCATTCGATCGATACAAAACTGCATTTAATGTTCCATTCGGACACTATGAATGGAATGTTATGCCATTCGGTCTCAAGAATGCTCCTAGTGAGTTTCAGAATATCATGAATGATATTCTTTCCCCTTTTCACATTTTACAATTGTGTATATCGATGATATACTTGTTTTTTCTGAATCAGTTCCAGCTCACTGGAAACATTTGTATCAATTTGAAAGAATAATCAAAGACAGTGGATTAGTTCTTTCTCCCACAAAAATCAATCTTTTCCAAACAAATGTTCGATTTCTTGGACATAAGATTTTTCATGAAACAATCACTTCAATCTCTAGAGCAATTGATTTTGTAGATAAATTCCCAGATGAGTTAAAAGATAAAAACCAATTACAAAGGTTTTTAGGATCTCTTAACTATGTAGTTGATTTTTACAAAGGCCTCCGAGTTTTACTTAAGCCCTTATTTGCTAGACTTAAGAAAAATCCAGGCCCATGGACCGAAACCCATTCCCAAATTGTTCGACAAGTCAAGTCCAAAGTTAAACATCTTCCTTGTCTCGGGATTTCCACCCCCGATGCTTTCTAAATAGTAGAAACAGATGCATCCAATTTAGGATACGGTGGTATACTCAAACAGCGTCTTCCCGATTCTACTGTCCAATTAGTTTGATACCACTCCGATATTTGGAATCCAGTCCAATACAATTATTCAACCGTCAAAAAAGAAGTTTTATCCATTGTTTTATGCATCATGAAATTTCAAGATGATTTAACAAATCAAAAATTTCTTTTACAAGTTGATTGCCAATTTGCCAAAGAGATTTTAACAAAAGATGTTTTAAATCTCGTGTCAAAAGATTCAAGTGGTATCAGGAAATACAGAAAGAGATTTTAACAAAAGACTCAAATTCTTAAAACTGGATGCATCTGTTCAAGAAAAAACACTGTATCCGAAAGATTGGAGTCACTATATCCGGAAGATTGGATTTTGTTAAACAGCGTCTTCCCAATCTGTTCAAGTGGAACAATCACTGTATCCGGACCACCTACAACTGGGACACCTCTATGGGACCACCTAACCCATAACCACTGCGCTCAACACGGCGACTTACACAGGGCTCTGAACGGCTGACCAACATAGATTTACTGGCTTACCAACGCTATCAACGGCTGACCAATGATACCTAGGACTCACCAACTATTCCCCCCGAAGAAACTGAGACATGGCTTTGATACCAATTTCTACCCAGGACGACTAACAAGAGATAAGATAGATCATGAAGATAATAAACAGTATGGAAATACAGAAAGACTAAGCAGATTTTAAGATTCTATCTTTAATCTGTAAAAACGAACGGTGCCGATTCAAGTGGTATCAGGAAATATAGAAAAAGAAATACAGAGATGAAAGCTTAAAACTTACAAGAAAAAGGTGTATTTGTCCTTATGAAAACTCGCTTACCCATCTTATGAAAACTAATACATATATAGGCTAATTCCAATCAAGGAGAGGCCTTATTGGAGGATAAGGATAAGGTTGGACTATTTGTCCTTTGTGGAACAATTGCATGTGACTGTCGGTAGGTGGAACAGTGGTTGCAAAAGTCATTGAGTGAACAGTGGCATCACGTGAAGCCTTTGAAAGATGTTGTCGGCCAGGTTAGACCGAAAGTTCTTTGTCTTGTTGTGGTGCTGGCAGATAATGCCTTTGATAAATAATGGACAGGGGCCCATTAGTCTGTTGGGGAGAAGACGTTATAATAGTCATCCTCGTTAAGGGGTACTGTTGGTCCTTCTTCTTCATCTGACTCTTCGGAGCAGATCTTGGAGAGTGTCTCAAAAGGCTGAGTATTTGTACGTTTTCCTTTGAACTGTTGCCGAATATGTTGGCGGAGGAGCTTGGCATCAGACAGAGGATCAATCAGATTCACCTGAGGAGAAGGTGAAGGTGTTTTGCCGGAGAAGAAGCGGAGAACTCCTTCTTTTGTAACCTTGGAGTGGTCAAACTGAGCCCACCATTTTACTTTAAAACGGCGACAGAAGCACTTTGGGGCATTCTTGGATTGATAAGGCTTGGATAGTTCTGAGCAATGGTAATCCCAGCATAAAATCCATGACAAACCAAATCTAATAAAGAACCAGAGTGACAAAACTTGTTCAGTGGGAGGTATTGGAGGCTGGTACTTTGCTTGAAAAATCTTCCATCCCTCTTGAACTGCAGGAGGAAGAATATCTTGAATTGGACCAAAATAGCTCCACCAAGTATGCTGGAACCATAAAGGAACTGTTTTATTACGGATCTTTTGGCAGAACAAGAAGAACCATGAATGGCCACAGTTCTGTGATTGGACGAAGAACGCTCTTGACCATGCTAATTTATAGTCAAGATAATTGTAGGTCTGAGGAACATAGTTCACTGAGAACTTTTTGTGGTAATGAGGGAGCTGGTTCCAATCAGCTTCAGAGAGAACTTTGAGGATTTGGCATTTGGAGAATGCAATCCTTTCTGAATTGGTCTTGTCATAGTGATGTGTCACTGTGACAGAGTCTGAGTCTACAAGGATGAACTCGTAGAATTCTTGAGATTTGTAGGTATCTGCTTCTTCAAACTGTTGTTGTTGAGGAAACAGATTCTTGGTGATGAGCTGGGGCTCTTTGATCAGATCATACATAGAGCGCTCAAGAATACAAAGGTATTCTAAGCAAGCTTTTGGAATATATGGATTTGGTGCAGAAGTCTGCGGTTTTGAGAAACTGGTCAAAGAAGATCCAGTAAGTTCTTCTTCTTGGTTCAACGGGGTGAACTTTTGAGAGAGGGAAAGTGCATAAGAAAGAGGGGGTTGATGCTTAGACGCAGAAGGCGACATAGCATATTGGGATTTTGTTTTGGGTTTAGTAAAAGGAGGGGGCTTGGAAGAAGATGAGTTAGAAGAACTCATCTTTGCAGGAACTCTCTGGTTAAGAAATCAGCAAGAGAATTATCAAATCCTTTTATAAACTTAATTTCAAAATCAAAAGCTGACAGAAGACCTTGCCACCTGGTGAAGATCTGTTTTGACACGAGATTTAAAACATCTTTTGTTAAGATCTCTTTGGCAGATTGGCAATCAACTTGTAAAAGAAAATTTTGATTTGTTAAATCATCTTGAAATCTCATGATGCATAAAACAATGGATAAAACTCCTTTTTTGACGGTTGAATAATTGTATTGGACTGGATTCCAAATACCGGAGTGGTATCGGACTAATTGGACAGTAGAATCGGGAAGACGCTGTTTAAGTATACCACAGTATTCTAAATTGGATGCATCTGTTTCTACTATTTTGAAAGCATCGGGGGTGGAAATCCCGAGACAAGGAAGATGTTTAACTTTGGACTTGACTTGTCGAACAATTTGGGAATGGGTTTCGGTCCATGGGCCTGGATTTTTCTTAAGTCTAGCAAATAAGGGCTTAAGTAAAACTCGGAGGCCTTTGTAAAAATCAGCTACATAGTTAAGAGATCCTAAAAACCTTTGTAATTGGTTTTTATCTTTTAACTCATCTGGGAATTTATCTGCAAAATCAATTGCTCTAGAGATTGGAGTGATTCTTCCATGAAAAATCTTATGTCCAAGAAATCAAACATTTGTTTGGAAAAGATTGATTTTTGTGGGAGAAAGAACTAATCCACTGTCTTTGATTATTCTTTCAAATTGATACAAATGTTTCCAGTGAGCTGGAACTGATTCAGAAAAAACAAGTATATCATCGATATACACAATTGTAAAATGTGAATAAGGGGAAAGAATATCATTCATGATATTCTGAAACTCACTAGGAGCATTCTTGAGACCGAATGGCATAACATTCCATTTATAGTGTCCGAATGAAACATTAAATGCAGTTTTGTATCGATCGAATGGATGAATCTGGATTTGCCAAAATCCAGATTTAAGATCAAACTTAGAGAATACACATGCAGAGTGTAATATTTTAAGAAGATCTTTCTTGTTTGGGATTGGATACCGAATCCATTGTAAAGCCTGGTTTAATGGCATATAATTGATGACTAAGCGAGGACTTCCTCGTTCTAATTTGGCTGCTTTATTAACATAAAAGGCTGCACAACTCCATGGTGATTTGGAGTGCCTAATCAGATGTTTAGAAAGCAAACCCTTAATTTCTTTCTTACAATGTTCCATGAGTTCAGAATTCATTTGAATTGGACGAGCTTTGGTGGGAATCATGGAATCTTTGAAGGTAGGTTCATAAGGAAGTCTAACATCATGGCGACGACGATGCCAAAAGGCATTGGGTAGTTCAGAACATAAATCATTTTTCAAATGTTCTTGGAATTGAACAATCTGAGTTTGGAGTTTAGGATCAAGAACGTGTTCATCGATTCGTCTGAATGCAATATCTGTTTTAAGAGATTGCAAGTGCTGTTGTTTTTGTGTAATGAAATTAAGGAAACAAATATCTTGTTTGATATTGTTAATCTCAATAATTTCAGGTTTGTAGATGAATGGGAATTCAACTGTTGTGCCAAGGATTTGTGTGGTAATGCCTGAGGCTGTAACAGAAAAATGATAGATTGCAGCAAAAAATAGAGTACCAAGAATCATCTTTTGGGCCATGTTTTGCACAAGCAAGAAATCCTGTTTGATACAGACTTTATCTTGACAGATATGGGCATTGGTTAATTTGTATTGTATAGCCAAACTGGAGTTATTGGCAGTATACAATTTTTTTTAGCAAGTTCAAAATATTTAGTAGGAATTAATCCTTCAACAACACAGTTAAGATCAGCACCTGAATTAATAAGAGCTTTACATGGGATAATAATCTCTTTGTTGATAACAAGGTTTATATCAATACTATGAGATTGTAAACCATTGATACGGAGATCAAGGAGTGAATGATTTTGTTTTAAAATCATAATCTCTTTTTTGATATGATTGATTTCTTGCTGAAGGTCAGCAATATTGACAGGGATAGAAGATGAAGAAGATCTTCTGAATCTATCAATAATTTGTTTGTGATCATAAAATGGATTTACGATCTCTGGAGTAGGTTTGGTATTTAGATTTGATTTGATGTGTTGAAGATATTCAGTTTTTAATTTAGGATCTTCAATACGATCAACAAAATCTAAAAGAATACTAGATTCTTTGGTTTTGGAGAGCATATTGATGCTTTGAATATTGTGACAATGGCATGCTTCAGCACATTCACCATTATCTTCTGGATCAGAATGATCAGTGTCGGAAGAATTATTCAGATTGAATATCTGATAATCTTCATCAGAATTATCTGAATCAGAGTTCATAAGAACTTGAAGAAACATATTTTTGATATCATCAGGAGCTTGGAGCTCTTGAATCTTTTGGGCTGTTATGCAATTCTTTGCATAATGGCCTGGACGTCCACATTTAAAGCATACGGGCTTTGAATGGGCTTGAGTTGGGTAATTTTTTAAAGGTTTGGTAGGCTTGGGTTTGTGCGTACCATGTTTCTTGGGCTGACTATAATATTGGTTATAGTCTTTGGGCCTTAAAGGTTTAGGTCCATATTGTCTTTTGGACTTAAACTGCCTAGTAGGATGAGACCTATACAGGGCTTTGGAATAGGATGACTTTTGATGAGGGTATTTGAAATCATCAAAGCCATATTGTTGACAGAAGTCACCAAGTTCTCTTGGTCCATTGATGTTTTGTTTCTTAAGTTGGTGTTTTAACCTAAGATCATTGCAAAGGTGCAGAGCACATTTGTTAATGAAACTGATAATATCACCAAATGTTAATGTTTCATAAGGGATATCACCATTATAGGTTGTTTGTAACCGTCGCGAACAGTTTCAGCAAAGATTGGTGGAAGACCAGAAATGAACTTTCTCTTCCAGAAAGGATTGTTAGCATCAGTTTGATACATAACCTTTTTGAGGAAGATATCTTTGTAAAACCGAAAGTGGCTCAAATTTGGACATTTATGAATCATCAACAAATCTTTAGATTTATTTTTGAATTCACCAGGATCACCCATAAAATTCTTAAGAATGCAGAAAATTAATGTATGAACTGCATCTGGAATCACTAAACCATCTGGTTCAAGTTTTATAGGATTTCCTAATAAATCAACCTTAATAGAGTCAAGGATTGCTTGCTGTTCCTGAGTTGTGAGATAATTATCCCACCATCCTTTGAGTAATCCAGAGAAACCAACAATGATAAGGCCTGCAATTGTACTATCATTCTTGCCTTCGCTACGATGTGCCGAAGCCATCATAACCATTTCTTGGGTTAACTCAATGATACTTTCTTCTGTTAAACCATCTATATTCCAGGTATAGAGGTGATTTGTAGAAAATGATCCGTAGACCTGAAGAGATTTTTCTTCATATTGCATGTCTGGGAAGGATGGTCTAGGATAAAAATTCCTAGTCGTTGGAAGTGGATTTTGATTTTGCCTATAAGTTTTAGCATGCTTAAGAGGATTGATTTCATAATAGATGTAATTCATACGATCCAATTCAACCATAGGATCAAAATCACTTTCTAACATATCTTTAGCAGATAGTGTATTAACATGAGGTTTGTTAATATTAAGAGCTGCTAATGTGAGGTCAATTTCTTTAATGATTTGATGTTGAGTTGTTAAAACATTACGTTCCACTGTGGTAGGTACAAAATACGCTACTGGTTTTGGAACATTGAGTGATTGTTTTTTAGTCAATTGGGTGCTAGCCAATTGATCATGATGAACCTGATCATGAATCAGTTTCTCACCAATCTCATGTAACAATAAGTTAGTGTAGTTATTTTGTTGAATAACTCTACTAACTCCTCGAAATGTATTTTCAACTTGATGATCCTTGAATGGTGATGCAAGGATATCATTGCCTAGAGTGGAAAATTTTATTTCCTCTAAGGGTGGTAAAATGGATTCTTTTACCGAATTGGTTTCTGTTGTATGCCAGGGTTTAGAATTAGTTTTAATAACATTTATGCTAGGAAGATAATCAGAAAAATACCATTCTAGAAATGATAAATTTTGTTACATTTCTTCGCAACAAGCATAAAGTTGTTTGCCTAAGTCCATCCTTTGATCCTCAGTAGTTTGATCAAGAAATAGATCTCGTTTTTGCTTATTGTATGGTTGTATAAATTCTTTCTTTACCCATTCTTTGTCAAGAACGAATTATGTTGTTAAAACATATAATTGAGGATGAGAGGGAGGACGATCATCCATCTCAGACTGAGTAGGTGACTCAGGATTGTAGATTGGTTGCGGAATCTGAGGAAACTGCGGATTGTTTCTCAGACTAGCCAGATCAAGGTGTGGAAGAACCTCAGGAGGGGTATGAGTTCTTGGGATATGTGTTTGAGCAGTCTTGAAGGAAGATACAGATCTTCTTCCTGAGTCTGGTAATCTCAAACTTGTGTTTCTAGAATCAGAAAATCGTAATTGAACCGTTCCATCATCAAGAGCCAAGATCTGACTTAATTGACTTGGAATAGGTCTGCGATTTTCAGTGGGAATTTGCCAAGTGTCTGGAAGTGTGATTTGATTCCAGTGAATTGTTTTAGGAACAATAACACTTGTCTTTTCTTTGTTAGCCTGGAAGAGGATGGTGTATCCTTTTGCAGACTCCATGAGTGCCTTAGGACTTAATTGAGTCTTCATGGCTTTGAAGGTTATTTTGTAGATCAAAGCCAAATGTTTTGATCCAGGAAGCATATCAAATCCAGAGGTCTGGATGTTCAGGGTCAGTGTCTCTAGGATGTTTGGATCCGTAAGAGAAACTGAGAAATTGGGGTAGCAATCAAAATAGATTGGACCCATCACCAGAGTTGACTCTGCGATTCCTAAGAGCGAGTCATCAAACCTATTGTGTCTGCAATCGCGAAGAACGATAAGAGCACATGTGTCTAACCCTGTTCTTGTAAGGGGTTTTATCCCAATTTGAATCAATCCAATATGGATATATTTGTATTCATTGCTTTGAAGGAATTCCAAAGTTTGATTTGAAAACAGTTGTTTTGATTCCATAGAACCATCAAAAGATATGGTTTGTTCAACCATATCAATTAGATCCTCGGTTTTTTGGGAAAACAAGGATTTTGAAACATTATAAATGTTTTTGTAAGGAATTTCTGGTATTGACCATTTTTGTAAATTCTTTTCTACTTCAGAAATTCTACATTCCATATGATTTGCATCATCAGGAATCTGTCTTGACCTAGAGCTAGTAGCTCGAGTAAATTTTGAAAGCAAAGACATAATTCAAAATCTTTTGGGGTTGGGAGTTGGGAACACTGTATCCGGACCACCTACAACTGGAACACCTCTATGGGACCACCTAACCCATAACCACTGCGCTCAACACGGCGACTTACACAGGGCTCTGAACGGCTGACCAACATAGATTTACTGGCTTACCAACGCTATCAACGGCTGACCAATGATACCTAGGACTCACCAACTATTCCCCCCGAAGAAACTGAGACATGGCTCTGATACCAATTTCTACCCAGGACGACTAACAAGAGATAAGATAGATCATGAAGATAATAAACAGTATGAAAATACAGAAAGACTAAGCAGATTTTAAGATTCTATCTTTAATCTGTAAAGACGAACGGTGCCGATTCAAGTTCTGAGGCTTGAATAACGAGATGTTCAATTAATTACAGATCTTAGATAGTCAGAGATATACATGAGAAGTCTTTTTGGTCCATGACCAGTATTCTCATACATATTATCCTATTGTAATGAAATGATGTGATAGTCAAATTGATGATTGACAATTTCGTATGATCGATGGAGAGGTTGGGTGTTTTTATATTTGATTAGAATATATACAAACACTTGCAGTATGAAAACATTCATCTTGAGTACCTGTTCATCCTGTCCCGAACCCGTTTGGGATGGGACGAGGTCGGGATGAGGTCTATCTCATCCCAATCCCGAATAAACGGGATGAGATTGAGATGAGGTCGATCTTGTCCCATCCCGTCTCGTGCCCACCCTATTACCGATTTGATTTCATTTAGGCTTCGTTTGGTACACTGTAAAATAATGCATTTCGCAAATTGATGCAGATGTATTAATTTGCATTGCATTAATTTGTAATGCATTACTTTATGAACGCTTGGTAGTTACTAAATAAAATCAATGCAAATAAGACAAATGATTGTGGGTGGTGTGATGATGGTAGTAGTTGTAATTGTGGCATAATTATGGTGGCGGTGATGGTGACTGCGAATGTAGACAATGATGTGCTGGTGGTGGCAATGACGGTCATGGTTGTTGTAGTGGTGGTGGTGGTGTTGGATGCAGTGCTATGATGGTTATGGCGGTGGTAGTAGTAAAGGTTGTAGCAATTTGGTGATTATGCTATGGTAATAGTGGTTGTAATGGCGATGACGATTATGGTGGTACTAGTGGAGTTGGCGGTGATTGTGGTGGTTGCGGCGGCGACAGTGGTGGTAGTGATAGTAGTAGTGGTTGAAATGTTATGGTGGTTGTGGTGGTGTCGGCGGTTATGGTGGTAATAGTGAGGTAGTGTTGGTTGTGGTGATTATGCTAGGTAGTGGCAGTGGTGGAGGCGGTGGCGATGGTGGTAGTGACGTTGTAGTGATTGTGATGGTTATGGAATGTTGGTCGTCGTGGTAGTGGCGACGATGATAGTTGTGAAGGTGGTGATTGGGGTGTTTATGAAGGAATTGGGAGTAATCAAAGAGATTATAATAGTTTTGCAAAGTAATGCAAAAAAATTTATATTGCAAAGTTTTGCATAATTTTATAGCAGGAGATGCAGAGGTTTTAAATTCAAATTCTCATAACCATTTTCTGTAAAGTCAATCAAGCATCCAATTTATGCCTTAATCGAGCCGTCTCACTTCGATCTCATCGTCATCGGCACTGGCCTCCCAGAATCCATCATTGCAGCTGCTTCCTCCGCCTCCAAGAAATCCGTTCTCCACCTCGACCCCAACTCCTTCTATGGAAGCCACTTCTCCTCTCTCCCTCTCGATCACTTCATCTCCTTCCTCCAATCCCAGCAAAACCTTCCATCCACAACTTCGTCCATCTACAGTAAGGGAGTGGATAGCGATAATCACCTCGCAATAGAGCTCAACTCCCAATCTCATAACTCCGATATTGAAATCTCATCTCTTCCAGACGATCTTGAACCAGCCAGAAATTTCAGTTTGGATCTTTCTGGTCCTAGGGTTTTGTTCTGCGCTGATCCAGCAGTGGACCTGTTGTTGAAGTCTGGAGCTAGTCACCATGTGGAATTCAAGAGTGTTGATGCGAGCTTCGTCTATGGAGATGGCAAGTTCTTAAGTGTTCCGGATTCGAGATCGGCTATTTTTAAAGATAGGAGTCTTAGTTTGACAGAGAAGAATCAGTTGATGAGGTTTTTCAAGCTTGTTCGGGAGCACTTTGAATCGACTTCGATAGTAAACGTGGGAGAAGAGAAGAGGAGGATTTCTGATGAGGATTTGGAAAGCCCATTTGTTGACTTCTTGGGCAAGCAAAGGTTACCACCAAAGATAAAATCGTGAGTATTGCATTGCCATTCACTTTAGTTAGCATTATTGTTTCTGCATTTTGAAGTTATTCAGTCAGTGTGATATCTAACTCGCTGTTGATAATTCTTGTCATACCCAAGTTTTATTCATTCGGAAAAAAAATATGGTGGAAGCTTCATCATATCAAAATTGCTAAAGCTATGAATATTTCATGTATTCAAAATATTATGAACTGTTAAAACATAGTGTTGACTAAGTTTATGAGAAACCAGATCTTGTGCTCAAGTTAAAATTTTGGTGATTTATTACATAATGGTTATGTTATTTGCGGGCCCTTTCCATTTCGTAAATCTGGTATTTGAGCTTTTCTTGTTAGTCAGGGTGCAAAGGCGCAAGGCGAGGCGCGCACCTAACATACTTTAGGAGCATGCCAATTAGAGCACTTGAAATTGTATATAAATGATATACTCACTATAAATTTATATCTAGCATACAAATTCATATAAGAGAAAATAACAAATTTTCAAGATAAAAAAACTAGCATTTGTCAACCATAAAACTTGCACCCAAGATTTCAAATTAAAATGTCATATAGTCAAGTACGTCATTAAAAAAAAATTCTTGCAATTGCAACAAGCTAACATAATAATAAACATATGCGAAACATGTTTCATGATCCCGAGCCTCCATATTCCAACTTCTCAATCATACAAATATCAAACGTTGCATCATCTTTTTCCACCCCAAGGTTATCACTATCTTCCCGTTGTTCAATTTCATTTGGTTCAACTTCCATTTCGTATTCTTCCTCATACTCTTCATCTTTAAGTTGAAAATTTCCCCTTGTGGCTGTGGTTACGAGTCTTTTCTCCACTTTCTCCTCAACGCAACACAAGCATAAAACAAACGGCTTAGGGGTCTTTTGGAGCTTGACGGTTTCCCTTATTAGAGTTTGATTTTCATTAGAAAAAATAAAAATAAATAAGAAGTGTATGGCACATGCATACATATGGATCTGCTAAAGGTGCGTTGTTTTAGCTCCCTGCGACCAACGACTAACTTAAAAAGTGTGCTTAATTAATGCTTCATGAACATAGGTGCGTGTGGGCTTCAATGGGGCACAACTCTGTGCCTTGCGCCTCGTGCACCTAATGACCTAAGCGCTTTTTAACTACACTGATGTAGTTATCTTGTTTCGTAGAAGAAATGGTTCAAGCCATAAAGAGAAATACTACCAGCAATACATAGACATGGTATAATAAATAATCAAGCTAGTTTGTTGTATTTGGAAAAATATTCAATAGAAACTGATGCAGTCGATTTTCGCTTCCTGTTCCTGCTGACCTGCACAAGTAATGCACGTGAGCACAGACCACCGTGGAGTGGCCGATGACACTCCAATGCTAAAGTCAGACAAGGATCTGAGGAAGGTGTAATGTTGTAACATGAAATTTGTAGCGTACCTTAGCTTACCAACCTCATGTCTTATTTATAGTACAAGGAGTCCTAATTCAACCAGGTCATCGTAGGCGTAGTTTAGGGAGGAGATCTTCGTGGAGATCCCTCTCTAATTAAGAGTCGTGCTCTAGGAGGGAAGTTCCTTGTTAACTCTGCACTCCTAGATACGCGGGAGATAGTTACCAATCCAAGAGCATTCCGTAGAAGGGAGTTTTCCTGTGTGGAAGATACTCTGGTGTTTGATTCCTAGTTGGAAGCAGATAACAACTGTAGTTGGCCGTCCGAAGCTGATCTTCGAGATACTTGCCTAAAGAGGGCTTATGGGTATTGAGAATAGATGTAGGCGTGTGGGCCTAGCATGCTGTGAGAGTCCAGGTCCGCTTGGCGGATTGAAGTTGAGCGGGTTTAAATCCGCTTGGGTTGGATCTGTGTCGAGCTGATACTTGGACCCGTAGTTATTCGAGATCATCATGACACGTGTTCGGCTCAGGAGTGTGACCGTTTTTATGTATCATCAGAAACAAATGCCGGAACATGACATTTGTTACTCCCATTTACATAATGAATCGCTACTTAGGGACTAACGACCATAAATTTTGCCTCTTACCTCATCCCATATTGCAGGTCATATCGTAGACTAGCTGTTAACATCAACAATGATCTTGTTGGGGATTGTTTTTCATAAATAAAATGCCTTTTATACTAAAATCATATACAAAAGAATCGCAAATGAATCAACAGGCAGCCTTTCGTTCATGAGTAAGTTGATGGCTTTCACTCCTTCTGAATGCCTAGTGCGCTCTCAAATCATATACACACTCCTTTAAAGGAATCTCATGGTTCAAAATCGGTGATTAGATCTGGAGCCATTCTAGGCAATAAGCATTGACTCGAGTCTCATTTGAAGGCAAAAGGTTAAGAACACCTAGATGTAGAGCTATCTCTTTCTTTCTCCATCTTGTAAAGTTTCAGCTAGTGCTATTTGTCAAAACTGGCAAAGAGGATAAACGAACACAAGTTTAGATCTTAGTTTAATCCAGAAATCTAAGAAAGAGTTCTTGGAGGACTCTCTCATAAAATCAATTCGGGGTCTTGATTCTTCAGTGTGAAGAGTAAATGCTATTGTGGCTTCTGGTGATATTTTTCGGTGTAAAGTATCTGAAGTCCCTAATGAGGCTTTCTCTCCCACTCTGAAAATTTATAATGTAGTGAATGGATGCTGACTATCTGTATGGTCCTACAGCTCGATTTAATCATTTAATGGAAGTTCAGAGAAGGACTTCTTCCAAAAGAGAGTCCACAACACTCAATTTGTTCTAAAGAGTCCTTGAGAATTCTTGGTTCTTAACATTGAAATTCTATGAAAATTACATAAACGTTTTATGTATACTTACAGTAATAATTCGTTCTTTCATATTGTCAGGATTTCTTATAATTTGCAGCGTTACTTCATACTTTCTTGACTTGCCTTTTGAGTTGACGATTCTTGTTTCTGTGTTGTTAGCATAACACCTATTCTCTTGTGAAGTTGTCACAAAAATTTAACGAATCTGTTTGCAGGATTGTCTTATATGCCATATCCATGGCAGATTATGATCAAGACAGTTCGTTGTTTCAGAGGGGTCTAATCAAGACAAAAGATGGGATTAAGAGTTTAATTCTTTACCATTCCTCGGTTGGCAGGTCAGTTGTATTGATCCACCGCCCACCCCCCCCCCCCCCCCCCCCCCTTTTGGGTTTATGTTCTTTTTCCTTCATTTTTTGTTGTTTCCCTCTTTGCCAAGATCATGGTTCCAATTCGTTTGCTTGGTACAGTTGCCCAAGTTATCATGACATGTATGCAAAGGTTTTTAATGGACTAGTGAAAAGGGAGCACCAATCACTAGCATGCTGCAAACTCTTTCAAACATTAGCGTTCAAATGAGACTAATCAACAACTCAAGCATGACCTAATGCAACATCTGTGGAGCGCTTCAAAGATAATTTAATTAATGACTGTTCAATGCTGTAAATGTTTGGATTTCAGTATTTGAAGTTAATTACGCATCATATTCAAGTTTGATGTTATGCAATTTAGTAAGAGGCACACTTTTAAATGGAATACTTGAATAATACGTAGATTACGGTTTGGAAATTGAAAGAAAATCATCAATAGTTATTGAAATTAATGCTCACTTCACCCCAACCATGTACAAAAGATGACTGTATTGATATCTATCCCACCTATCAAAAGAGATATCCCTATATGGTCCCCAAGTATTTCCCCACTTTCTTTTTACCCTCAAAACATCCACTATTCTGTTTTCTATTTTTATTTTTTTTTCACTTTTATGAATAAAACACATGCATTTTCTCTAAAGGCAGAAGAAGATACAAAACGAGCAAGGAGTTTGGCAAATAAACATAGAGAAAACAACAAAGACAGAAAATATGCGTAGGAAAAATGTCAAGAAAAGAGAGTAAAATGCCTAAGTGCCTAAAATCAAGGTGTCCCACGAGAGCAGCAACTCAGAAGGGGTTTGTTGAGAGTCATATGCGAAGTGAGAGCCCATTGGATAGACATGACTTTACTCATCAGCCACAAATTCAAAACATCCAATTTCCTTCCTGTAAAGATGAGATTGTTTCTCTTTCCAAACCACCCACAACACTACCCAAAAAAGTCTCCCAAATCCACTTGGCTTGGAGCTTCATGTTTCTACTGTTCCATTCGTGACCCGTTGGTGCAGATCATCACTTGGAAGTTTAGGCCAGCAAGTTTTATTCCCAATCTTGTCTCATAAGTCGATCCCAAAGAGGCATTACAAAAACAAGTGGTCTATGGATTCTGCTTGATCTTCACAAACAGGGTACGTATTGGTCATGATTAGGGCCTTTTTTGGCCAGATTGTCCAGTGAGAATTTTTCTGTGTACCAAATCCCATTGGCAAAATTGTGCTTGGGAGGGTCTTTTTCTCCAAAAGAAATCTTAGGTGAAAGAGAACTGGGAATTGATGTGAAGATTGGAGGGAGAGTAACTGTACTGAACTGACTTTTCGAAGTAGTCTTTGACTGAGAAAGTGTTAGATTAACCACCTATCATTTTCATCTTCAGTCACAACTGGCTCAATTAGAGAGATACGCACCCTAACACGCTGCTAAGCGGGATTGCAGTCTCTGAATTATAGGATCCCAAACTGTAATACTCTTGTATTTGTGACCTAGTGGTAAACTCAGATATTTTGCTGGCTACTTTTCCTGTTTATATCCTTGGAGAGCTGTTCTCCCAATGGATACATAACCAGCTTGTGGAAATTGGGGTCCACGTTTTATCTTAAGAATTGACAGTGACATGTAGAAAACTAGGTTTTTGACAGCATCAACAAGTTCAGACTCATGTACTTGCATTTGAGTTTGTTTCCTTTGGCCGCCTAGATATGTCTAGAAAAATAAAATTCTTTTTTCCATCTAAACATTTGCCTTATCTCAAAAATCACAAAGTCATCCTTTCTGGGTCTCAAACTTTTGTAGGTTTCCAAATGCACTTGGCACATTAGTTTGCCCTATCTATGGCCAAGGGGAACTCTCTCAAGCTTTTTGTCGTTGTGCTGCTGTGAAAGGTGCTTTATATGTAAGTATCAAGGATGCACCGACTCGCCGGAAAACCCCCGTATCACGTGTCAAATACGTGTCGGATACGGACACGCGCTCGACACGTATTTGACACGTGGTCAACGGTCAAAATTCGTTGACAGGCCCGGACACGTTGAGAGATCGAGATCAATCGATGGACAGAGATTGAGATCGAGATCGATTGACGACAGATCGATGGATAGAGATCGATCGACAGAGAAAGAGAGATCGATCTGTCGATCGATTTTGACAGAGGAAGGGAGAGATCTTACCTTCTTTGGTTTTTTTTTTTTTTTTTCTCCTTTTGTGGTGCCGAGAATAGCTGGTTCGATCCAGAGATGTGTGAGGCTGAATGGTGGAGCGATCTTGTAAGAAGATAGAGAAGACAAACATGTAATCATCGCCACTGTCCGAGTTGTGAACAACCATTGCAGCCTTCCACAACACACGACCTGAGTTGCTGGATTTATACATATCAGATCTGCAACCAGTCAGATCATTCAACCCCATGACATCGTCGTCTTCAGCCACTAATCAACAGCTTGTTTCCTCAGATCGTTTCCCATGTCCTCGAATGGCCTTCTCTCACTGTCCAATGGCTCCATGGCGATTGAAACAAAAAACCAGCTGCAGAGCAGAGGGTTTGGTTTTTCAGTGGGTTCAACTTTTGTTTGGTTTTGGTGTTTTTTGAAGCAGTGTTTTGTGTGTGGTGAGAGAGAGGGGGTTTTGATGGTTTTGTTGTTTTGGGACGGATTTGAAGTGAAGATATTAACTTGGGTTGGTAGTAGTGCGTCAGATCCTTGTGAAGGTTGGCCACCTGGCTTAATTGAAGGTGCTCAAGGAAGGAACTCTTTCACTCTTCTCTCTCCTCTTTAAAGTGTATAATACTCTATGCTTTACAGACAGTCTTTCACGACTCGACTCCAGCTTGATCAAGTCTTTTAGCTGATGAGCTTGAATACGACCTAACATAAATTAAAAACCTTTACCCATGGTCAATGCGTTGACTGTTGAATGATATATAACTCAATTTATTTTTCTTTGAACACACCACCTGTTTGATGAAATTTCTAACTCAAATTTGACTTTCCATTTTTCCAGGTTAAGATAACACAACAGATACATGTGGATGGAGAAGTGAATCGTGCTTGTTCTATGCCCCCAAAATGCTCATGAGTTACAAAAAAAATATATTAAAAAATTAAGTTTGACCGTGTCGCTGAGTCCTAATTTTTTGAAAATTGCCGAGTCGCCGTGTCGTATCCGTGTCCGAGTCCGAGTCCGTGCATCCTTGGTAAGTATTGATCAGACTTCAACTTCTTTTTCAGAACCCTATCAATCTTTATAGGTAAGTTACTTTTCTTCCCTATAAAATAGCTTACTGTGCGGTACCTGTGTTTTTACAACACTGGTTTCCATTGCATATTCCAACTGATACGATTCCTTACACTATCCTGCATTGATAACATCTAATTTTGGATAAGAACTTATATTGAAACTAGAAGTGTAGTGAACAAAGATAAATAGTTGAAAATTTGAACTAAGATGAATATTTTATGAAGTATTGCATTTAGTATGTCTGACTTGATCCTGTTCAATAGATCTCTCTAAATTTAGAAGTTGAGAATTCATTTCCGTTTGAGATCAAGACCCCCTATGGCCGGGGCAATATGGTGCACAATCATGAACCTGAAACACAGATTTGAGCACTGCATCAAATGTTCTGTCAATCAATGTCCAAGGGTTGATTTTTGGAGGGAGAAATGGACTACACAGCAACCGCTAAAGTATCTTTTCTTCGAGATTTTTTCTCTCTTTGTGCAAAGAATGTATAGTTTGCCAGTTTACGGTTTATTCTGAAGGTGGTATAAATTGGGGTTAAGAACCTTGCAGGGGGCTCAAGGATGAGGAAGCTTTGAGACTCATGGAACCACTAAATATTCTTTAGCCATTTGAACTCCATGATAGTGCAGATGAATGCCTTTGGGATGCTAAAGAAAATGCTTATTTGGAGAAGTTTTCCTTCACGGTTAGACGAGTGTTTGAAGTCGTATAAAGGGAATGGACTTTTTTTTAAGAAAAAATTTCATTCATAATCCAAGATTGATTACAATTAAAACCTGCAGACACAACATGGTAGGAGCCTATGTACAAAACTGGACAGCAATTGGCTAAGAGATTACATATCCTCTGCATCCGAGTTTGCCTTGTGTTCGACCCGAAGATCTCTGTAAGCGACCACAGCGTTTCCTGCAAACCATCCTCGGAGCGATCTCCTTGGCTGGCTCCTGGTAGAATGGAGTGGACTTCTCCAATTGGTTTTGGCTGAAGCAGGCTTCCCTCAATAATTATTTTTTTTCTTCTGGAAGTTAGCGAATGGGCATCCGTCGAAAATTAATGATCTTAATAGAAGAGGATGCTCATCCCTAGTTGCTGTGGAAATCATTCTGAAACTATTGGGATCCAATAAAAACCTTGCTCACCCTTTAAATTTTTTTTTTTTTTTTTGCAAGAATATTAAAGTTGTGATTTGGCAATGGGGAGTCTCTAGGGAGGACAACTTAAAGATTGTCTCGATTTATGTTGTCTATTGCAATTTAGGTTACCAATATTTTTATCAATGGCCACCCCTAACTAGAATTTTCGGGTTTTATATATTTTTTATTTTTTACTTTTTACTTTTTCTATAGTTTATTCTCAAGAGCTACTGGCTCTCTTTATTCTACTCTTTCCCCTTTCGTGATGATATTATTCCTATTGTTTTGTTGATCGACGAAAAAAGAAAGAGCTTGCCAACCCCACCTATGATTGTATTCCTCGTTACATACATCTTGATCATTATTTCACAACCTTGTGAACAATTATTTCCATTAAGACCTTTTCATTATTTCGATAAATGGAATAGAAACAACTAGCTTAAATAAGTCAAACATCAGCACAGTTGTGTACACGAGAAAACTGAGAATTGGTCTTCTTCACTATTACCTGACGTCTCACATGGTGACTACATTGGTTTTAAAAAATTTGAGAATTGTGTGCCTAATGTGTTTTTTAGTCTATGTAACGACACTTCATTTTCAAAAAAATTTCCATGTCAGACACGTGTTGGATACTCAGACGCCTGGGCAATTGTGGGACTCTCCATGCTTATCATCAAATTTCACATATCTTTCAAAAGTTTGATCTTTTTACAAACATTACAAGCATATCATGGGTTCAAATTAGAGCATTGATGCATTTCGCTGGGAAACTTTAAGTTAGTAGTATGTCTATAGCAAATGTTAATCTACAGGTGAAATAATATAATTAATATAAAACTTATACTGAAACAGTAAATAATACTATTATGTATCGGCGTATCCCAGTATTGTGTTTTTTAGTCATGGTCTCCAACACCTCGTATCCATGTTGGGCACTGGCACCTGTGTCAAGCATCATTATTACACAGGTTCTAGATTTGTAGTATTTCGGTAGGTGGATTGAGTATTGCCCAAACTGTCAACCTTGAAAGCAATCTGTTGGGAATTCACTGGTTGAGTGAACAAATTTCCAGTCAGCAGAACAATAGAGAGAGCGAGATTTTTACTCCTCCAGTAAGCTAGGTAGTCCAATCCATCAAACCTGTCAAATCTTCTACTTATTAACTAGTTAGGTGCATTGGAATTTTCTCATGTATATAGTACCTATATTCTTAAAGTATTTGGATGGATTCTTGTGGATATTGCAATATTTAGCAACTATCAGCAGCAAAATGGCATGATCTTTTATTCTTAATCACGATTCAACATTTAGTTCCTCAAACACAGAAAACTGGTGCACCAATTCGAAGTTATTGAAGTTGATACCAATCTTCTGGACACAAACAAAAAGCAAGAAATTTTACAATTTTGTGCACCAGGCATGAAATTGTTAATGCATCTTTCAGAAATTGTTGCAATAGAATGTTGACAAGAGTTCTGATAGTAAGCAAAATACGTTATATTTGAAGCAATATTCTTACATTGAATCACTTTTTTGTGGGGGGTACAGATCTTGCGCATGACTGTACGAGCTTTGCTTGTTGACAAGGTAGTGAAACAACATGCATGGTTATATATATAAAGTTTTCTAATTTATGTCGAAGAAGTTGGTTTATCTACAATGAAACAATGAAATCAATGCCTGTACTACTCGAAGAACAATTTTTTTCGAAGGGTGGTCAATGTTCTAAGTGTTATTCACTAGTTGCAGGACAGTAAGCATTATTGTGGTGTTAGATTGGCATCTGGCCAAGAGCTGTTTTGCAATCAGCTAGTTACAGGTCCGTCTTTTTTAGTTCCATCACCACCCGGCATGGTGCCTGGCCAACAAATGCAACAGGAAAGCTCTGACAGATCCTCTCCAATTGAGGTTGAAGGGAAAGTTGCTAGGGCAGTATGCATTATCAGGGGATCAATTAGGTCGGGTTTATCAAACCTGCTGGTGGTGTTTCCTCCAAGATGTAAGATCTCCATAGCAAACATGTCCTTCTGTTAGATGCACAACTGAATATTTACTTTGAATGTTTTCCTTTTCAGCTTTGTATTCCGAACAGGTGGCATCAGTTCGAGTTCTCCAGTTAGGTAGTGGTTTAGCTGTCTGCCCGTCAGGCTTGTAAGTTTACTTGCCCCTTCTTAGTGACTTTTCTTTTTCTTATGGCTTTTATTTTTTATTTTTCACTATGAGAGTGATGGTGAGTATTGACGAAGTGCATGCTCAGTGAGGAGTTTACTACACTTGACTGATTGATTTTTTAGCATTGAATACTTCATTTTCAAGGCAAAATCTCTGAGAGGCAATATCCTCACAATCATGCTGATAAGCAACTGTACTGTTTTTTTGCTCTAGGTCATTTTATGTCTTTCACCACACCAGTCGCCCACCTTTACTTTCTTTCTCAGACCGCTCAGAACATTCTCTTATTCATTGATGAATAGTGTTTTTAAGTTTGAGGTCAGGTTTTCAGTCCTTAAATCTTGGGCAGGTTGTCAATGGTACCAATCAGGTAGAAATTACTCAAAATTTTATTGTCTTGTCAACCACCTACGAAGTAGATAAGGAGGGTTGAAGTGGTTGGATGGACTTTTGGATATGCCGACTGTTTTGTCATACGAACATGATTTGATGTCTCATACCCCCCCCCCCCCCCACACACACACACACACACAACAATTGAACGAAAACTGCTGCGCTGATATTTACGTAATGATCTTAGAAAATCGACTCAATTTACTAGGTTGCCAAATTCAGGTGATCACCATACAGCTTGTGAGTATAGGCCTTCAGTTAACAATGGTCCATCTTGCCCCTGGCTGACAGAAGTTCTGACCTATGTAGCACCATCTAGCCTAGCGAAGGAGGTAGCCAAAAGGCTGCAGTCAAAGTATTTAGTAAAAGTCAATAGACTGGTCCAACTAAAAACCATACAAAAAGTTACCCTAAACCCAGAAAACACAACAAACTTGCGATCGCAACCTTAAAGGACCTCCAACCTACCGTCAGTGGACCACCTTGTTCTTCTCTGACCAGTGGCCAACCTTGACCAGCCATCCACGGGCCACAACCACCTCTCCTTTGACCAATTGCTTTTTGGGGTTTCTTTTGAATGTTTAACTGTATGGTTGTTGTTGCCTTTCACTTGTTTTTTATATTTGTTATTGGATCTATGACTATTAATGCTTCTATGTTCGTGTTTTAGTTAAATTTGTAAATTTGATTTGTGAAATAATGCATATGTAGACTTGTTCAAAATAGGTTCTGACTTTATCTCTGTTATTTAAATTACTTTAATTTCAACAAGTGGTATGGATTCTGGAATCATAACGTGTCTTTTCCATTCAGATTTATTTTGTATCTTTCGGCATGGTGTGATGTTGTTGATCAAGGAAAGGAGTCCTTGCATGCAGCAATGAATGCTCTTCTCAGTCCTAGTTCTGGCAACCAAGAAAAAAATTTCTCACAAAGTGAGACTGTTGAGGAATCTGTACCCACTTTATTATGGAGTTCAATGTACATACAGAAGCTGATGAAGGTATGTTTTGTGAGCTGATGTGCCCTCTTTTTCTTTTTCGATAGAGCTTGTAATCTTATCGAGCTTTAATTTTCATTGCTAGCTTAGGTTTAACATAATGTGGTGTATGCTTGTATTTATCTCATTCCACATCAAAATCTTAATCAGATTTCATTTTTCACTAGGGGTTTGAAGGTTATTTGCAACACTTGACAAGGTTTAAAAATCAACCATCATAACCTTTAGAATATGCTATTATAAATGAAATAGTCCCTGGACAAATTTAAATATAGCGAATTTCAGAAGTTGGTCCCATGATAATAGACCACTTTAGAGTTTAGACTTTAGCCCCATGAGACCAACATATTTGGTCATTGTCCCATTGCGCCTGCCTTACGTAGCAAGTATATATATTTTTTGGTCACATGCTACGTACACGCCAACTTAACGCAAAACCAGATGGTCAACTCACTGAATGGGACTATTGACCAAATTGATCTCTTGGGACCTAAGTCTAAAGTGGTCAGTGGTCTATTAGTGTAGGTCCAACCTCTAGGAAATCTCTTAATAACGATTCTTGAATTGACCATGTAATGTTATTATTTCTGTTAGTGTCTAAAGTGGTCTATTAGTGTAGGTCCAACCTCTAGGAAATCTCTTAATAACCATTCTTGAATTGACCATGTAATGTTCTTATTTCTGTTTGCAACCACGAAATGGTTTTGGCGGTGGTTATGCCCGTGTTTCATCTGTATGTTTAAATCCCTTCCCCGGTTTTTATTTTTATAAATTTTTTTTTTTTCGGATTTCAAATACACCTGCTCTTTTCTTGCTTTTCCAAATGGTTCAACTGTTCTTGCTATATCAGTAATTACCCTGGGTTATACCCCATTTGTCTTTGATGTAGTTATAATGAGTTTGGGCAACTGCAGGGCTCATTTGAAGTCATTACCACGTGCCCCGCACCTGACGGGAATCTGGATTACAGGGATATCTTAGAATCAACTATGGAGGTATTTTTTTCCACTTTCTTATTTATTTATTATTACTATTTTGTTTTCTTTGTACATAATAAGAACACACCTTACTTATCTTAAGGGAGGAACATCTGCATTTTGCTTGAGTCTCGTGAGTGTATGCGAAACTTACCAATTTTTAAATTTTTTTTTAATTATAAGCTTTGTGTAAACCTTTTTGCTGCAGCAAGAGTTCTCTGTATTCTTGCAGCTTTTCATTTCTGTCAAAACTGAAAAAGAAGGAATGTGTGCAGGTGTCTGACATACTAGGCCCGTAAATTGTTAAAGTAAATCCTATTTTTCCACATGTATTTAATATCTTGATTAGGGCACAACATTGGACAAGGCAAATTCCTGAAAATGGTGTCCCTGTTAGTTGTTGCGTTTTCTGCAATTCTTTTATTTTCTTTTGGTTTACTGCTAGTATTTATACAAGTCATATAGCTGGTAAATGTTTTGTTCATATGTTATTTGTTTCCTGTTTCTGTTCCATTCATTTTATTGTCATCAAAAGTATTTCAACTATGGCCTTTCTATTTCCTCTTATGTTGTGGCATGTCTTTGAGTTCCATAATATAACTGTTCACTATCCTGTTGGTTGCGTCTAAAATTTGCTGAGGCGAATATAACTGCTTTAAGAAAAAGCACTTGAACTATTTGAGCATTATCTGCTGATTTCTATTGTCAACAAATTTCCTCAAAAAGCATTTTTGATTTTTTTTTTCTTTTATATTTTAATTGTTGTTATTATGGATTCATTCTATTCAGTCCTAATTCAACTAAAGCTAATCCAATTAAATGTAGAATTTCTCAAAAATACAAATCAAGCAACCCAAATATTTGAAATCCCCAAATCAAGCCATACCTCGGATTACCCCATATAAAATCCCTGAAGTAGATTCTCAAATCCAAAATTCAACCGATTGACATTCTGTAGCCCAATCCGATTGGCAACATTGGTGCATCTAATAGTGACCAACCTAGCAGCCTTTGATATAACTACAAGACCCCCAAGCAGCAGTATCTCAGGTTGAAATCATATGCTACTTGGGTTGAAATCAAGCGGCAATAGCTTGGGTTGGAATCATTTGTGATCATCTATTGGAATTGTCTTCTACAGTTGGAAAAGACGAAGTGGACTAGAATAATGTCAGGGGTCATAATGTTTATTCTTTATTTTCCTTTGCCTCGGGAAACTCATTCCTAGTATGGTATACCTGCTTCATGGAAACATTGTAGTTAACAGCTTTCAAGTTATGTTGATAGATCGAGTATTACAAACTTTTTATCTGAATGGTTTTCCTGACAACAGTCAGGTGCTAATCTGATACTTATTGGTTGCAGTATTTGAGTCAATATCCTGCTGAATTACATTTCATTCAAATTATCATTTCCTACAGTAAATTTTATCTAACATTTTTCATTGTTTGGCGGGCAGTTGTTCCATAAGATGTACCCACAGGAAGAATTCATGCCAGAGTCAAAAGCCCTGGAGGATGCTGACCATGATATATTCGAATAGTATATTGATGGAATACATTTCAGTGATTTACCTAAACCTTCAAGTGTGGATTTGATATAGTTCTAAAAAATGAAACATCTGCAGAGCATACTTATTTCAAATTGTTGGACGTTCTTGTTCGAGAGTGCACTGGTAGTTGCATCGTGTACCATAGGAAGTTGGTGAGATTTACCACAGAACTTTTTCCGAGTTTCATGACTGCAGTTTTCTACACTTCCCTAAAGATTACTTGTGGCAAGGGAAAAGAATAGGATCAGATAATACCAATGTGAGAAGGATACAGACCATACAGGTAGAAAGAGGAACTAGAGATAAAAATGGAGAGGGTGAAGAAAAATTATTTCAGAGGTTCAGTTAGAGTGGGGCTTGTTTGAAGATTACTTTATGGTTTCCGTGGAAAAACTGGTGAAAACCATTATCTTGGAAGCATTTAAAATATCAACTATGATTTTTCCCATGATAGCATTATGTTGTCGAGCATGAAGGATTCAGATAGTTTTAAGTATCGTGGCTAGTCAAACATAAATTGTCTCGTGTCTGCTCAAGAATGTCAATTATCACTGCGATGTTCAATATCTGCTGGTGTTTCTAACTAGGGTTGAGGGATGTTATTGTATGTCTAACTCCTTAGTTTGAAAGATTATATTTTTGTACCATTTTTGCAAGTTGTAGTCATAGTTTAATGTTGTAGTATAATTGGTTTGATGTAAAAGGATAAGAGATGTTGGTTTAGGGTTCCCTTAGCTTGTATGTAGTCGCACTACATAAACATTACGACCAGAAAGAGAAAAGAGCAATGTTAATGGAGCTGAGCTATAAATTTTGTGGTATATCTAGCATGGGATTTTGTTCAAGAAAGTAATTATTCACTCAAGGCTGGCTGGGTTAGTAAGATAGTCCATGTGATCGAGGGTGCATGCACGACTGTTTTGTAGTTCTCAATGAAATTCTGAACTGAGATCAAACGTAACATGGTGTAGGGAGTGCCTGGCATTTGTACCAAGGGGTATGTAGGCTCCCAAACGTTAGCTTTAAATCACTAACCAAACTTGTATAACTCATCCGTTTAGGTTGATCAACACTTGCAGAGCTTGTCCAACATTTTTGTTAGTTCATTCTCATAGCTCACTAATAAATTTTCAGTATTCCTCTTCGATCCCTTGAAGTACAATAGCATTCGTCCAGGTGCAGAATGAGTAAACTCTTTGTAGCTACTTACAGGACATGCGCTCTGCTCTTGAAACCTTTTATTTTCTTTTGCTATTTTCAGACCAGGTGACCATACCACAATTTTTAAAATCCTTGCAACATTTCATTCGAAGGAAAACCCTAGATATAATCTGAAAATCATTGCCAAGTTGAAACATTATGCTAAACAAATATCCTGTAATCAAACATCTAGGAAGGGACCGTCAGGAAGCCTCTATTTTTACGCCTTCCACCTCATTTGAGAGTAGTGTTTGTGTATCTCTCTACATAACTGTTAGTACTGTCAAACCAATGGTTTCTGAATCATCTCACTGGTTCTCAAATCTCATCGAAGGGCCTTAATGGGCAAATATCAACTCACAGAAACCTAGTTGCTGAATCACATCTTTGTTAATAAGTAGCAGAAAACATCTTAGTTGCGAATTTGGTAGTGCTAAATTGATTACTCAACAATCATAATTTCTGAATAATTTTGGATCTATAAGGGTTGTTTGTGACTTCCGAGCGGTAATCCTTATTTATGAAACCACACAGTAACCAACACCATCCATCAGCAAAGCACAAATGTGAGAACGCATTTCAGGGGAACACTATAATCACACCACGATGTCTTTTATATATCAAGTGTGGGAGATACAAATACTACGCATTTACAGGGTTTGATGAGTTTGAGATAAGAACAAATGCAACCAACCGCTCTTCAATTGTCCACCGATATCATCCTCTTGACATTTCTCACCATCATCCCTAAACCACTTAAACATCCACCCAGGATATAAACCTATCCATACAAGCAAAGAAAAAGTTAACCAAAGGGAAAATTGTAACATGAATATGCATCATGGCAGCTAAAATGAATCAAATGGAATTTTGATCAACCCAGACTGGCAGAGAGGTTTATTATTATTCTTGCCAGTTTAGAGCATTGTGTGGTTGCTTTTGGTAGATTTCCCCACCTATGCACCATCAATCCCAGACGTTACAAAAGCACTTCCAAGGAAGCTTCTTTTAATCACTCAAAGGGTTGAATTTCTACTTTTAAGCTAATCACCAACTACTTGATTCTTCCTTGGAATATGCAACACAAAAATAAGTATCTATGAAGTGGGAGAGAAATAGACCTACTTGCTTAGGAACAGCAGGACCCAGCTGCCGATCTTTCTGCTGGTCTGTCCACAAGAACCATCCCTGTTGGATTTTGAGCAGGTTGAGCCCGAGGCAACCTCTTTGCTGTTTACATAAGAGTCAATATTCCAGTTCACACACAATAAATCCTCATTAACAGTATATGTTGCAAATAATAAATTGTTCCAAGTTCTTGAAATACATAATAAACAACTAAACATATAGTACACTGCATGGAGTACACAAATCACAATTAGATGAACTGATGTAATAATATGTATAATCCAGAGGATAAAATGATAATGTTCGCGAAAATCTTCAATATGGTATATACATAATTATAATAAACTATTCTGTTTACAGTTAGCCAAACCACTACAAATGACATATAATTGTTTCCATGTTATTTACTAGCTAGAGTGAGGAAGATTAGAAAAATGCCACAAATAAGTCAAGGATTACCTAAGAGACAGAATTTGACCAGAAAATCCTATATTAAGAGTGGGGGTTTAAAGTCCAACATACATCAGAAGATATTGTTAGAGGACTATTATGTACTTAGCGTCCATGCATTTATATCAGGATAACTATATCTGGAGAGTGGGTCGACATATATCTATATTATAAAATGGAAATGTTTTTCGCACCTTATAGTCAAAGTAAAACTGATTGATTGACCCCCCAACGGCCTTCACAGCATTCCCCCTTTATCGCTATGGCTCTGCCCTGTTGGGAGGTTCCCCATCACAACCACTAGCCTTCCACATTTCACCTTCCCCTCACCCGGAGATCCTCTTTTTGAACCCTTACGCCATACAACACCCTCATAATTCCTAACACTCCGTATATGACCCTAATTCAAGTAGTCGATTGAACCCTAACTTTCTCCTGCAATACCAACTTCTCCCTCAAGTTAAATCTTTTAATGAGGTGCCTATGCAGTTTGCCGTCTCCCCTGATTTTTATCTTTGTGTTGCAGATATAACTGAGGTACCAAATGGACATGCCAAACAGTGGGTGGAAGACCTACTGAGATATTATAACCCGCCTTGGCTGCCTGCTCAAGACAGAGAACCGTTTTGCCCTTCTTTACGTCGAGATAAAGGATTTGACAGATTGAATCCTCATTTTCAACCACCTCACTTAGGCAATTAGAACTTATTTTGATAATGATCAGTTCAGGGAGTAACGAGATAATATAGGTTTAAAATTTGACGTGTCTTCTTATGATGGAGTTGCCCTGGGTGATGCTTTTATGGATTGGTCCCTGGAGATTGATCGTATACTTGATTTTAAGAACATCTAAGGTTCAAAAGTGGTACAATTAGTGGGTACCAAGTTAAACATAACTGCAAATCTTTGGTTGCAGAAGGAATGTGCACAACAAACAACAATGAGGTTATCTCCTGTTAACAACTAGAGTATTCCCTGTGCTTTCGACACTAAAATTCAACCTGGCTAGTGTTGGTTGGGGCATAAAAATTAAAAAAATGATTTCTCCAACCTCCTTTATGTGATCTGTTAGATTCTTATGTTTGGGAAAATCTAAGCCGTCTTTTATCTCAAACCTCAAACACCATTCTGATTTGTGATATAGATTGGGATGACACGCGTGAGTTGATTCAGTCTGCTTTTGTTCCTATGGATTATGAGTGCGAGCTCTTTGAACGGTTAATGGGAGTTACTCAAAATGGGCGCACAGTTACTGATTATGCTATAGAATTTCGCACTTTATATATGTGCTAAGCCCAATGAAAACCAGAATGTCAAACAACCTTTCGTTTCTACCATGGTTTAAGATAGAATTTAACTTGTAAAATCAACTGAATCGAAAATAATTATTGCAATAACTGAATAAAATAAACCGACGATAAACGAAATAAAACGATAAATGAATTAAATTGATAAATAAAATAAACTTATTTTCATCAATTAACTAACTAACAATAGACAACCTATACCTTATTTATAACTAACCTAACTTCTAAAACAAACCCTAAACCTAATAGAAAACAATGTGAAAACCTTAACTAGAACCCCTATTACATTAATAATAGAATGTCCAATATTGCTAAAATATTACCATTGATAATATTAATAAATATCCAAATTACATCAACCTCCCTAGATAAAAAAGCTTGTCCTCAAGCTTAAAGCCAAAGAAGTCATACGAGCACAAGTAGCACTAGAATGTAAAGGGTTCAAACATAACTCGACCTCTAACATTTCCTTTGCAGTTGCTCCGTACCCAAATACGTAAAGCCAAAGGGAGCCACCAAATACAAAGTCGCAGAGAAGTCTCTGACGCCACCAAATACAAAGTTGTAGAGAAATCTTTGGCTCAATGGAGATCCAATTCAAAATTTCAATGTGGGGGTGTGCCAATGTCTGAAAATGAGCTTCAAAACTCTCAAAACGGATCCAAAAAATTGTCATGCGATGTCATGGGTGCAGTTTGTTGGAGGTAAATAACATGATCTGAAACAAGAGCTTGTGGTGGTACAGACTGGATCTATAGGGGCAAATAGCTCATGGGGCCAGGGACTTAAATGGAAAACAGGGGCAGGGTCCTAGGACCAATGCCTGAAGTTAAATTAGGGTGTTCTTAACAGATTCGTGAGTCCAAATAGCAAAATCAGCTTTATCCAAATTAACTCCACGAATGGAACTAAAACAAAACAAAAGGGAAGGGGATAGGGGAAGAAGGCTTGGTCGGGTCTTGTCTGCGACAAGTAGGAAGTTGCGACTGGAGGTGGCTACGGCTAAGCTTGCGACAGGGAGGGGTGTGACGATTGCCTAGGATGGTTCTGGCTGCCATGGACTGAGGCAAGGAGAGGGCGAGGTTTTGATGGAGGCCGATGGAAGGAGGAAAATGATGGGGTTTGTGGTCGATCGAATGAGGATTGATCGAGAGTTGCAAACAGTTGATCGACTGTGGGGATTTGGGAGAGGGATCGATTGAAACAGTTTGTGGAGGGGGCGGGGACGATCAATTGTGAAAACGCGGGTTGAAGATCAAGGAGGTTCTCGACGGGGATTGAATGACGTTCAGATAAGCAAGCAAGGAGGCGATCGAGGGGTGGCTGTCGAGCGAGGGGCGGTTCTGAGCCTGTCTAAGGTCGATCGACCAGTTGCAATTGGGAATTGCGATTTGTTGATTGGGGTTGCGATCATCTGTGGAGGGTGGCGATTAAGGATGTTTGGGGACCGAGTGTGGTAATAACCCCATGTGAACTAGCGAACATCGACGGCAAAAATCAGGTACGCAAATCCTCTCCTCACCAAGTAATTATTCGCTATCTTTTTTTATTTGTTCTTGTTCATCCTTGGGGTTGGTTTTGTTGGCCTGAAGCATCGACGACGACGGTGTTGGGTATGAGCCCCTACTACGCTGCCAGTGGTGGTGTCGTTTAGGTTTGACTCCCGGCCTTTGTGTTGCCTAACAGGTAGTTGTCAATCCTCTCTATCATCCCATCCATCCTCTGTTACATCTTCTGCATCTCTCGTAATATTGTCTTCTCCTTCTGCATCTCCTGTAATATTGCCTTCGCTATCTGCTGGAATCTTGTTTCTTCAATCATCTTCCTACGAACTTTTTTTCCAAATCAAACCAAACAATGAGAATTGTTCGGCTTTGATACCAATTGATAGAATTGAACTTGTAAAATAAACTGAATTGAAAATAATGTAATAATTGAATAAAATAATTTGACGATAAACAAAATAAAACAATAAACTGATAAACAAAATAAACTTATTTTAATCAATCAACTAACAATGGGTAATATGTCTCATTTATAACTAACCTAACTTCTAAAAGAAACCCTAAACCTAATTGGAAACCAATATGAGAACCCTAATTGAAATCCTTATTACAATAATAATATAATGTCTAATATTGCAAAAATAAAACTATTGCTAATATTAATATCCTAATTACAACTGTTTAGATGCGAGACTCAGGTCGTCTTAGCATTGGATGAACACTCGGGTCGTCTTTAACATTGGAGGAATTTGATACACTTTTAGCGGCTGAGAACATGGTTACACGTGCAGAAATAAAGTTACAATTACATGACCGCTCTGAGAAGAAGACTTTGGCACATCTACCACGCACTTCCACTTCTTACACACCACGACCCACTCTTGAGGGCCCTCTTAAGTGCTTTGGGTGTGGTCAGCAGGCTAACTGACAAATGAAGTTGATGCACAAACATTTATGGATCACGTCTCTCATGTTGATGGTAGAAGCAACCACGAAGGCACAACTTGCACATTTGAAACTTCTAAACTAACTTCTTCAATCCGGGGAGGTTGATGTACAGTATTAGCAATATTATGGTATTAGCTTAGTAATATTAATAATAAGAATAATTTGCCTATTTAATAAGAGCCCAAAATAGTAGTTAGGGAATTATTAGGCAATTAGGGTTAAGTCAATTAACTTGCCAAAATAATTTAGGACAATTATTAATAATGCAAGAGTTATTTATTGTTATTCAGTTGATGATTGAAACAATGTTTGATTTCTTAGTTATTTTCCTTTATCAGTGTTTTTTCGATTATTGTTCGATTAATTCAATATTCTTCGTTTATTTCAATTTACTATTTTGTTTAATTCAGTTTATCCCTTAGGGTGTGTTTGGTTGCATGGAATATTATGTCATGGAAATCCATGAGGGGACCCCTATATTTTAGGTTAATTTGAGATATCACTCCACATACACCATTTGATTTTGTGATCAATGGTGGGAATGGAAGTCCCATGAACATGGAAATCACATGCCTAGGGAGACCAAAAAGTGTATTCCCATGTTCATGAGACTTCTATATATATATTGTCTATTGACAAGTAATACGAAACAAATCTTAGGGGGTCTCACTTCCCTTAGAGTTTCACCTTCAAGCAAGCACATTTGAGGCTTCCACCTGACTATGATGGAAGTCTCAGATTAGCATTGGCATCAAATGTTGAGTATTTTGAGACAGATTTTGCAAAAACGAGTAGGGACAACAACAATCACATCACCCGTTCTAATTGGATTATCCACAAACTTTATCTTCTGCATAACCCAATTTTTCCTCGCAAGGATCGGAATTATAGGGAAAACCGACCTCATTTCTTCATTCAAACTGCAGTTCAACATGATCGATATTTTTTTATATGACTAACGTATCAACAAACCTATAAAGGATGGACTATTACTCATTCCCTGTTTTGTAGGTTCATAGTTATTTTATGAAAAATAGGAACACGGCTCTACTTGTAGGCAAATAAATCTTATACACAACTTATACACAACACAAAGTATAGGACTGGGATGGATGGTCAAAGAAGCCCTAGATCACCAAAGCCAAATGAACCACCACTTTGTTCGAATGGAAGGAATAAGGCTAGAACATGTTTACATCTGGTCTAGTATTTGTTCACATCCTACACGGGAAGGTGGTAGATTGTTAGCCTTCCACAACTAAGATGGCATATTCCTGATATCATAATCATTGAAATTCTTCTTAGAGCTATTTCCAAACAGGAATTTCCTCGTCGCCAACTGCATAAAGAACTGTATGCAGAGTATGTGATCCACATATCAAAATATTCCTAGTGAATTAGACTAGATTAGGGTTGAAAACCGAACCGACTTTAGTCGGTTTTAAAAAATTTCAATCCGAATCCAAACCGACCATTAACAAAACCGAACTGATTCTAATTTATGCTAACCGTAATCGAACCAAACCGAAATAAAACCGAACCGACCGACTATTTTAAACATATTATATTATTTTTATATAAAATATATATTATTTATTATATATATTCGGTCGGTTCGGTTTTGTGGTTAAAATTACATAGAAACCGAAAACCAAACCGGCCACTTCGATTTTGAATTTTTTAAAATCGAAACCGAACCGATCGATTCTATTTTGATCGGTTCGGTCAGTTTAATCAGTTTAGTCGATTTTTTGTTCAACCCTAGACTAGATGTTAAAATCAAACTAAAACTATTTAGAAAATGCAAGGACTTTATAAGCCTGTGACTTTCGCCCATTCTCCCATTCTGATCCAGGCTTAATGCATTTAGAAACTAATAAAACAAGATTGGAGGTGGCTCAATATGATGACTACTAAGATACTTCCATCAGAAAGTGTCTCCACTTTGGTCATCCCTTTTTGGCCTTGGCCAAACAATTTTTCATTGCAGGTCAAGCTTTCAACAAAAAGCGATGCAAAAATGTATTGATGGCCATGCCCGATGGCACAATATGAATCATACGATTCAAAACTACAACATGAAAATACATTTTGTTAGTTTTATTCAACATGCAAATGGGCTCCAGACAAGAGTTTCAGATGAAAATGGCACTCCACTCTGTCAGTTGAGGTATAGAGGCGACTTTTCTATAATTGTACACTCATCTTTTATTCGTGGTACAGAGGTGACTTTTCTATAATTGTACACTCATCTTTTTATTCGTTCTCATCCATCCCATATGCAACCCAAGTACAAACTATCTTTTTAAAGTCATCCATAACATTGTCATCATAACTTTGATGCTTTTATTATATACAAGCCAATACAAACACTCTACGTCCACTTAAACTGGCACTTGTTTTTTCCATATCAATTTCAAATGGGGCAGTATGATGTGGGAATTGTAAGTGAAGCATTGTGGTCAAACATCAAGACAGTTTCTGTCATCTTAGACCATATAGGCAAGGTGCGTACTTCAATATGCTATAGCGCAAATCTTTAAAGACTTTCATTCAGATGGTAGGTGTAATTAACATAATGCTTAATCTATCTTTATTCACTCTCTGATATGTATGTCTATATATATATATATTATTTTCCAAAGAAAAGGTTATTAACACTATAAACAACATGGTAAGTAGGAAACAGACTAAATTGTCTCCGAAACTAAAATACTCAATGTGAATAATTGAAAGAAATTCCAAACCCTGAATCAGTGATAAAAGAAAATCAACTTACCTATTTCATAAAATGTGTCATTGACATTTATAGCAGTTTTGGCAGAAGTCTCCATGAAGAAAAGTCCATTCTCCTCAGCATATTGCTTTGCCTCCTGTAGTTATAGTAAGTATGGATCTTATTGAAAAAAAATGAGAAGAAATTAAGAAAAGAAAAGAAAAGGCAATTGAAATATTATACCAACATATAATAATGAGAGTTCAGTCCATCTCTCCCATTTATGACATATAATTATGGATATATATAATAATTTTATTTATCTATTTATTTTAAATTAAACGTCCAATGGGATAGCATGATATGGGGCTCCAAAGAGGTATCAGTATGCAGGCTAAAGTAAAGAAAATGATAATATGAAGAACAAAGTCAGCTTGAAGACATGTTATGAACTAACATCGAAGAATAGTTGGAAAAAGAAAAAAACTAACGAAAAGATGATTGTAGTTCCTAGACATATGTTTCTTTTACCTACCCCAAACAAAATTATTCTGTTAGGAACAAACTATGAAAGCAGGTAAATGTTTCACTCGTGAAACCTTTGTATCTTAAAACCATCCTTAGCTAAATTCCAACATCAATTCAAGCCTCTGTTTATTATTTGCTTTTAGGTTTGTCCATTTTTTAAATCTCATTTGAGATCTTAACTCTATCATACTAGCCACATTATCCTTTTTTCCAATTCTTAATTTTGAAATCCGAGAACTTCAAATTCAAAGGTCGAGTTGGATTTTCTTTCTTTTTTATTTATATTTATATTAAATGATATTGCTACACTTGTCACATACCGTGCTCCATTATATTGTCCACAATAACCAAAAAAGCACCGACTCTTCGAAAAACTTGTTGTATCTTTGTACGACACGTATCTGACACTGACACTGACACTCGCCCATCACGTCTCCGACATGCGTCAGACGCTTGATCAACGTGTCGATAGATGTCAGACACATGTCAATGTAGTCAACGTGTCAGACACCCCTCCGACACACCCACATGGGCAGAACACAATCAAGACTCGACAACCAATTTTGTTTTATTTTTTACTTTTAGGTGGACACATATACCACATAATTTGAAGGTTGTTAATCCATCTAAAGTGAAAAATTTTACTTGTGATGCAAGATAAAGAGAGTGATGATGCATAAAGGTGGTTTATGCTTCTTCTCTCTTTAGTATCTCATCTCCTCTACTTCTTCTCCACTCTACGTTGTTCTTTTCTTGCTATAGAGTGTCATCTTCTTCTCTACTTTTTTACATCTTCTCTATGTTTTTTCTTCTTTATGTTCTTTTTTCTTTTCCAACACAATTGTGCTTCATTTTCATCTTGTTTTGTTTTACTTAAATTCTTTCTTTATTAGATTATTGTTTATGTTCATATTACTTCCAAAAAACAGGTATGACGTGTCGCCGTGTCCCTAAATCCTAGTTTTTGGAAAACTGTCGAGTCGGCGTATCATGTCTGTGTCCGACACGACGGGCGTGCTCGTATTTGTGCATCATTGACCAACCCTTCTAACGCGTATTAGATCCTCTAACACCCGTACACTCCATTGTTAGATCATCAAAACTTTTTCAATTCAAATCTTTCCAGTTTTATGCCCAGCAATACTGATCTACAAGTGAAATAATGTCTAATAATATAAACTTAATGTTGAAAATAAATACTATTTTAAGGTAAATACTATTGTGTTTATTAGTCGATGTGTCCAACACCTCACATCCATGTTCTTGTTACATAGCTCGTCATGCATGGCAATGTCCCTTCTTCCACAGTTGAACATAATACCCATCTAATTATGTGTTCTTCTCTTTAAAAATCAATCCCTCCTCTGAATTTTTCCCTTTGACATTTCCTCTCCAATAAACATAATAGTTCAATATCTCCAAACCTCTTTATCTTGGGATTTACATTGATAATGGACTCAATTATTGTTGTTATGACCAGATTATGAGTTTTTTTAAAGGTTAATTTATTGAAAGCACCCACCCTAACAAGCTTGTGAATATGGCATTAAAAAGAATTCACACTTGATCCAAAAACAATGCAATTCTCCTTGAATCCTTGGCCTTGTTATTGAAAATTCTATCACACCATTCCTTCGACAAGCACCCAAAAATAGCAAAAGGTACAATCTCCTAAAAAAATTCATTTATGACCCATTAAAACCTTAAAAGTGTTCCTAAATGTCTCCAAATCACATTTGCCTACGAGCAACGAAGAATAAGATGTTTAGAACTCTTTGGCTACCATACCAAGGTCCACATAAGAATGTAACTCTTGCTAAATTTTCTAGCCAAAACTGAAAAGTGTGGTGAAACTGTGAAGCCTTTCTCCCTCTCATTATTATTCTCCTATCAGTCTTATTTTCCTCCCAACTGAAAACACATAAACAAAATATAAAGCCAAAAACTCACCATATTCCCCAACATGGAGGTTTGCCCTTCGAAGACGAACATTCCAAGTGAAGCTCCCATTTTTCATACTACCAAACTCTACAACCAACATGTTTATTAGAAAGATAAAGTATATGACCTTGCAAACCCATATATCAAAGGATCATCTCCCACCCATCCAGATTTTCACTTTATCTCCATTTCCCATAAGCACTTCCATTCTTAATGAAACCATCACTAAATTTCGAAAGGCTTATCCATCTGCTCATCGCATAAGATATTGTATGATGCCTTGAAAGCCAAATATTCCCTGACGGATCATACTTAGGTTTGACCATCTCCCTCCATAAAAGTGGTTTTATCTTAGGCCGCTTTACAAAATTATCTTGGAAATGGGGATTATATTAGTGGCCACTTCAATAGCTTATACCATGTGAAGATAAGCCACCTTGAGTACTTCACAACAAGATGACTACGAACAAAGTAAAACCAGTGATCACATAAAAAATGAAAGCAACCTACATTTTAACCATTTTGATTGAAAAACACACCACTCGATTGGGTAAAACACAATATATTTAACCATTTACACCAAAAATTGGAGAAAATACACACCTCTGCTGTCACCTTCCTTTTATCTTCCAAGTCGGCTTTATTTCCAGCAAGTGCCATTACCATGTTGGGGTTTCCTGGTATTAAACAAAACATTTTGAAAACTCAAAAACTAGCTTAACAAAATGCCTTCATTCAAAGTACAATAATGAACCAAACCCACACATAATCTTCCCATATACCTTCCCTTCTTTACACATGTTAAATATAAGAAATCACATACCCTGTTTTTGAAGTTCTTGTACCCACTTCTTTGCACGGGTGAACGAATCCTACAAGCAATTAACTCAAATTTCAGCAACAGAAAACGCAGATAAACACATACCATCATCATCATCAAATTGAACTATTAATCAAGCAACCAAAAATTTAAAAAAAAAAAAATACCATGATTAAATTGAACTATGAACCTACGAAGAAAAACATCATATACCGTGCTCGTGATGTCGTAAACAATAATAGCTGCTGCAGCGCCTCTGTAATACATTGGAGCCAAGCTATGGTACCTCTCCTGCCCTGCCGTATCCCAAATCTCAAATTTAACCGTCGCATCATTCACTGCCAACGTTTGAGAGAAGAACGCCGCTCCAATCGTCGATTCCTACGACCAAATTCACCAAAAACCCAAATTTTAACCCTACAAAAACCCTAGAAACCACAAGATCATCTAAAATTCTTGGCACAAAACCTGGAATTCAAGAAACTGGCCCTTGACAAAGCGCAAGACGAGACTCGACTTTCCCGCGCCCATATCTCCAAGAAGAACCTGCGATCGAGATCAGAAATTGAGAAATCGAAGGAAACCCTAAGTTGGTGAGCTAGGTGGGTGATGAGAGGACTTACGAGCTTTGCGTTGAGATTGTTGTTTCCGATTGTCGCCATGGAAATTGATTGAAGATCGAAAAAACTGTAGCTTCGATTTTGCTAAATTCGATTACGATTGAACGAGAGTCGTGTACAAACGCGTCGAGAGGGGGAGATCGAGATCACGAAACACGAAAAGCGAGACAGAATTATAGAACAACACAATAGAGAGGGCAACACGAAGAGAAGCGGCAACCAAATGACAAAGACGTCTTCGTCTTTCCGTCTTTGTGCTACTGTTAGTTGTTTAGCTACTTCGTGGTATGATCGTGGTCGACAACTAGACGTAGACTAAATTGTTAATCAGTCCGATAGGAATAAGGATCTTAAGGATCTTGTTGAAGTTTGTGTGTGAACACAGACCGCAATCGTGGTGGGATTTAGCGTTTGTTGCTTCGGGAGTAAGGGGATATTATCTCTTCGAGGACGGGAAAGCTTGACTTCTTCTTTACCTTGGAGTGGGAATAAGTTGGGGCTTTGAAGAAATAATTGTTAAATGTCAGGGAGACGTTTCGGCTTATGCTACTACTAATTCTCCGTTTTTCCTCCTTTTTTTTCTTTCTTCTCTTTAGCTTCTTCTCCATCGTCCGCAGCACTACCCGCCTCATTTTTCTTCTTTTCCTCTTCTACACCACTTCTTTTTTTTCGAAGGCATTTGTTTTTTTGCTTCTAAATGAAATCAAAAGTCTTAATAAGAAGTGAATCACCTTGTTTGGAGTGTTTATTTTTAGTTTTAATTACAAATTTTGCTTTTGATTGGAGTAAGCAACAAAAAAATGTTGATCACTTAACATTGAGTGCTTAGTAAAAAATTATTTCAATAATCTTAACATAATTTTATAATGACAATTGCTATCTTAAAAGTAAGTGGGGCTAAATTTTGCCGGCACGTCTTCATTATTTTCACCAAGCATTGTGGTTATCCTTTATCTCCTTTCATCTTTATTTTCTTTCTATGTATTTTCAAGTTTTCTTTCGTCTTCATTTTGCCAGCACGTCTTTATTTTCTTTTGTCTTCATTCTCTTCATCAAGTTTTTTTTCATCTCTCCAACTCTCCATCTCATGTATATTTTCAAATTTTTAGCATATAGTTTTTGTGCCTTATGTGTATCATAAGATATCAAATCAAATAACCCATATTTGGATTAATGATTTCACCAAATAACTAGTTAAAACACCACAAACGTATTGCTCAAATTCAACAATAACGCCACAATCGTGTTCAATATGATTTTAAGTACAATATTTATGTCATAAATTTTTTTAGCTCAGTGGGACAAAATTGTCAAACAGTTCCCATTAAAGCACCTAAAAATAAACATTTTTTAATTGTACGGCTTCTAATCAGCAGCTCATTCCCTCTTATTCTCCTCTTTTTTTTCCCTTGAGCAGATCCAAGCGTATGGGGTTTCCTTATTCGCAAGACCCTACCTGAGGGCAAATTTTTTTGCCCTTGCTCATGTTTGTTCCCCCCCCCCCCCCCCCCCCCCCCCCCCATACACACAGATCTGTTTGAGGGCAGGAAAATAGAGAAATAAGAAGAAGGAGGCGGGGTGCATAGAGAATGGGAAGAGAATAAAAGAAGAACAGAGGAGAAGAATATCATATGAGGAGAAAAATAACATAAGAAAATAAAGATTAGAGAGGGAAAAGAAAAGGCGACCGGGGGAGGCGGTGCAATGGTGGTTGTGTCCCTAAGATTTTTAAAAAAAAAATGAGAAGGGGGGTAGGGGTGGTTTTTTTGTTTATATTTGTAATGTCTTTCAGTAGTTGGTGGTAGTATGTTTCAAAAAAGTGGTGATGTGCTTCAGAAAGTAGGGATGGTGTCCTTCAGCGAAATTGGTGGTGTAAAAAAATGTTACCCAAGTTAAAACGATCCTCATGGTTTCATTCCAAATTTTTTAGATGAGGTGGGAAGAAATGTAACAAATGCAATAGAGGATCCACACTTCACAAGGCTTAGTCTGTTGTGTTGTTTTGTTCTGAGTGCATTCATTCATTTTATTTATTTATTCATTTATTTATTAACTACAAAATTAAAATATGAAAGCTTAGGATGCTGTTTGCTTCATCAAGAACTAAGAAGATAAATTTCTAATTATAATAACAGGATGTTTATTTTTTTGGTTCTTAATAGATTCAGAAGTCTTAGGTGGTATTTTTTTAAGTACTTAGAAGTTAATTTCTAACTAAAGTTAAGAGTTTTAAAATGAATTGTTTATTTTTCTTTTGTTTGAAGGTGCTGACTTGAAGTTGTTTGACATTTTTGGCCACTACTACAATTCCTACCGCCCAACATGAACCTCTTCTCCATCTGTTTTTTCTTCTCCAAATACATTGGAGATCCTCTTCCACTCAAAACGCAGAGCACAATGCGGGTTATCCCAAATTCTCTGCAGTGAACTTTGCGAACATAAATTTTCTCGGACAGATTTGCGCGACTTTAGTAAAATGATCGTAACATGCTCATTTCAAACATTTTCAAGTAATTCAAGTTGTATTTATTAGATAACTCAGAGTATTACAACTTTTGTGTTTTGATCAACTTGAGAATCGGTCTCGATCAAGCACATAAGTTGGCCGAAAGTCCAGAACACTATCTCGTTTTTATTGCAAGACAGATTTGCGTGACTTTAGTAAAATGCCTATAACTTGCTCATTTCAAAACATTTTCAAGTGATTAAAGTTGTGTTAATTTGATAACTCAGAGTACTACAATTTTTGTGTTTTGATCAACTTGAGAATCGGTCACGATAGAGCACATAAGTTGGCAGAAAATCAGGAACACTATCTCGTTTTCACTGCGAGACAGATTTGGGCGATTTTAGTAAAATGACCATAACTTGCTCATTTCAAAACGTTTTCAAGTGATTCAAGTTTTGTTTATTAGATAACTCATAGTACTACAACTTTTGTGTTTTGATGATCTTGAGAATCAGTCTCAATTAAGGGTTTAAATTGATAGAAAGTTATCCTATTTTACTTTTTTTTGTTTTGAGTTTGAGTTTTTCTGTTATGCATATTTATTGGTGGTGTGAAAAGGTCAAAAAAAAAAAAAAAAAAAAATACTCAATGATAGTGTGGGAAAGATGATATGGTGGTATAGAGTAGTCCTGCCTATTCTCAAACACCTCGACTCACCCAATGTCTCGTAGTGCAAGAGAATTAAAAAGGTATTTTGGTCATATACCATCGATTTCAAATCTAGGGAAGCCATCTCCTCCTCGGGTTTCAATTCAAGTGAAAAAAACAAAAAACTCACTTCAAATCACATTCTCTAACGGCTATCCCCCTTCCTCTCTCACTCTCCGACCAAATTCCTCCTAGAGACATCTCCCCGTTCTCTCTGCGTTTTCTAGGGTTCTTTTTTCACAAATTCGAATTCTCTCCCTCTCTTCAGATCCTCTACTCTCTCCACATCTTCGATTTCTAGGGTTCCTCCGCTCATCCTCTCCATTTCTAGGGTTACACACTTCGTGATTCTTCAAAGGAATTCTCTTGCAACGATGGATTCAAGATCGGGGACGGACATCCCGCAGGAAATCGAAGATTACATCAAAGAGTCGCTCGATTATACTCTTGGTCTCCCCGTCTCTTCCAAGACCTTGGAGTTGAAGCTTCAAGCGTCCGAAGAGGGGCGGAGGCGTCTTCAAGATCAGTATTTCCTTCTACACTCTCGGTTGAAGGAGAAGGACGAAACAATTGAGCGAACTAGGGTTTGTACTTGTTAATTGATGAAAATAATTTAGTTGATTTGTTCTTAACTGATTGTTTTTTGTTTAATTTTTAGTCTGAAGCGAGTATGAATGCACAAGCTTTGAAGAAGTTCGTGGAGGAGAATCAGAAATTGGCGGTTGAGTGCACTAGTTTGCTGAGTCAGTGTTCGAGGTGGGAAAAAGAGTGCTCGCTCTATGATCAGGATCGTGAGGCGTTGATGGAGTTTGCAAATGAAGCGGATGAGAGGGCAAAGGAGGCTGAGGCTCGTGTTCTTGAGGCAAATGAGAGGGCTAAGGATGCGGAGGTTCTTCTTCTTGAAGCTGAAAGTAAATTGAAAAGACTCATAGAAGAGTTGGTGGTATACAAAAATGAATGCGAGATGCACATGGTACTTTCAATTTCCCATCTATGATTTTACAAATTTTATGTTTCTTTTCCTTGAATTAACGCATTGATGATTTGATGGCAGATTAGCGAGGAAAGGGCAATGGAGGAATTGAATGCGCTGAGAGGGAGAATCAGTGAGCTTGAGCAATTAAGGTATAATGGGTAGAAAATGTAAACCATTTGCCCCTTTTTTCTTATTTTGTTTGTTGATTGATTCATGTATTATACCAAACAGGTGGGGAGGATCTGATGGTAATCATAGTGATTGCAACCAAAGTGCTCCAATGAATATTGATGACCAAAAGCAACAGTCACAACATAAGATAGCATATGCACCTGTAAGTGTAGAGCTGGTACCTTTTTTTCAATGTTTTCTTAAGAGTATTGATGCTCATAGATAGAACAATAAATGTGAAACATTAGATATCTTTTACGAGTAGGAACGATTAGGTAACATTCAGTAGTTTCCAGTTTTATATTATCTTAGTGAATGTCATGACTGTTCTCCATCAGTTTACTTGGAAAATGATGTATTAGTTTTGTCCAAATAGTGGCATAATTTCATGATTTACTTGCAGTAGTACTCTATTTCATTACTACATTAACTAACAATGCTGCAAGAAGTAGTTTACTTTTGAAAAACTAAAGTACTCAATCTTGTGCTCCACTACTCCATGTCATTGGTGCCCGGTTCCACTTCAGTTTTTATATGCCTTCAAGTAGCCTAATCAATGTCCTTCACATTTCTTCAAACTCAATAAGAGTATAACACACCTTTGGTGCCTGAGCTTACTTCACATTCCTATGGTACTCCATTCCATGTCATGCACATTTCACTTTTCACTCAGTATGAACTATATCCATCTAGCCAGCTATTTGGCAATCTTTTACATATGCCTTCGGTTTGTTAGTCCATCCTATGTGCCTTTAATACCTTATTCCACTCACGTAAACATTTTTTTGTGAGGTAACCTTGTCTAAACAATTTCTCATGATGCCCACATGCATTTTGAAACTCCACATGCTTTGGCATTATGCACACCCCATAGTAGTACTAATGTAATGTAATATCTTTTTTAGAATGACTTAAAAAATAGGTTGCTACTAATTGGTATAAAGAAGCTTATTTCACTAAGTCAAGTAATGAAAAGGCTGGAGATGAATGGAGCTAAGATATGAAGCAAATGCATTCTAATATATCAAGCAATTTGAGATTTTCCAGTGCCTATTTTAATTTATTAGTGTCAACAAGTTTCAATTCATGTCTGGTGTGCGCTTCTAGCATCTGTTGCACCTTGTGCCTTGATATAGCATATTCTTTGGACACCAAAGCACACCTTTTCCTTTTAGAATTTTGTATAGGTAACCAATCTAACTTAAAAGATCAGGGTAGGAACTTAGGTGTGACTTATATAATCAAATGCATTCTAATATATCAATTCATGTCTGGTGTGTGCTTCTAGCATCTATTGCACCTTGTGCCTTGAAATAGCACACTCTTTAATGAGGACTTGATTCTTTCATATTTCTATAATCTGTTATTGTTAATCCAAGCTTGGCGTAACATCATGATAGTACTTCACTTGCTTGACACTCTGATCCATTTGCTTCAGTACTCCATTGAGCAACAACGCCGCAGAAGTAGTTTTGTTGGAAAAAAAAGGACCCAACTCCATGTCATGGTGCCCTATTCCACATGCCTTAAAACCTGTGCTATTAATGCGGCCGAAAAACGGCCAAAAAACGGTATGCGGGCTGGACCGAACCGCACAGGGTTGATTCGGCCGGCTTTAAACGGAACCAGTAAAATCGGTCAAAATGGGTCAAAAAGCGGGGAAAAACGGTGAAAAAACGGTAAAAAGCGGTAAAAAAGGTCAAAAAGCGGTCCAGGTAACTATAGGTGTTCCAACCTGCAAAATTAAATTCATTTGATTAATTAGTAAAATAATATATGACTATGATTACATATTTACACCCTTTTGATTAATTATTTATTTTGTAATCTATGACTATGATTAAATTTTAAAAATATATACTTTGAAAAAATTGTCCGCATAATTCCGCTTAGTCCCGCATAATTATGAAAAATCGTAATGCGGTCCTGACCGCTTTGCGACCGCTTTCCGCATTAACTGCATAGCTTAAAACAGATTCCTTTAATTTTTTTGAGCAATTCATAAATGAGATATTTTTTAAATGTTTTTTTTTTAATGTTAATGTATGAGGCACTTTTGTCAGCTAAGCTCACCTCACGTGCCTGTGGCACATTTCATTTGATGTACATTTTTACCTAACACTCTACGTGGACATGTATCTAGTTAACAAGTGTATTTGGTAGTCTTTTCCATATGCCAAACTCCCTTCCATATTCCTTTACTACCTTACTCCATTCACATATTATTTGTGGGGCGACCTTGTCTAAACGTTTTCTTATTATGACTACAGTTGTCCTGAAAGTCCACATGCTTTTGCTCTATCCATGCCTAAAACACCTCTGTACTGTCGTAATATATTATTTAGTGACGACTGATTAAAAAATACTAGCTTATTAGTATTAGTAACATGTAAAAATATCTGTCGTCACAGTCAAGGAATGTAAGATTGCAACAATTAGATATTCATGAAAGTGAACTTTCTTTTTTAAGTATGGTATGTTTGCTAGTCATAGCACTAGTGTTTCTCCTTCCCTTTTCCATTATGTTCTTGGTTTTTTTTTTTTTTTTTGGTCATAATGAAGATATGATATTGACTAAATGTATTTTGATGTATTAAGTAATTTGAGATTTGTCAACGCCTAACTCAATGTTACTAGGGTCAACAAGTTTTAATTTATATTGTGTTGCACCTCTCATGCCTTTTGATTTAAAAAATAATACATGCACCTTACAAAATAAAACATGCTTTCAACACAAAATGAAATTATACTTGTAATCTTTTTGGAGTTATATATAGTCACTAATTACATTGAAAAGATCTCGAAAAATGCTGTCTTGAAATACCAATTTATTAAAATGGATTTGTACTTCAAACGTTGTGATTTTTCAAGTTTATGAAGTAACAACAGTACTGAAGTTTTTGTTTGCTAGATTTAGTTCTCTATTTTCCGCTCATTCATATTGATGTTTTACTCTTTCTTCAGATATCATCACACACTTTGATACCAAAACTTGCCATTGAATGAATAAGTGAATCCCAAACTTGAATCTTGGTCAAAGCTTTGTTTTGTGATGTCACAGCCATTCTTCGTCTTTCCCCACAAAGCTAGCTGTCGTATTTTATTATTACAGGATTTAGTAATTTGCTTTTACCCCATTTTAGTGTCAGTTTTCTTTCAATGAAAAAATGGAAGAAAAGGTATCAGATCCTTATAATTGCAAAATAGTGACAAACATCTTGTTTTTATTTCAAGGGGGATGTATCTGCGCATGACATGTCATTGCAAGAACATTTGCTTGATTTACTGATAGCTTCGCTAATTGACAAAAATGGAGTTGCAGCAAATGCACGTGCATTCTTGGAAGCAAATATTGAAAATGACTCATGTCAGAGGTTGCTTAACATGTGGGATGGGTGAGAGTTTCTTCTTTTCCATTTTTTCATTCTCATTGTCGTTTGTTGATTTGAGTATTAAATTTTTTCCTTGTGACTTGTGAGGGCTAGGATTCCGTAAGACCTTAATGTTACTCAAACTAGATTAAAATAGTTTCCCCATTGGTATCTACATTGCATCAAATAAAAAAATGATTAAATCTGGATATTTGGGTTGAAACTAGATACAGTAATAGAAAATTGAGCTAAAATTATGTAATTGACGCTATTTTCCATTACCTATTACCTAAGGCTTTGTTTGTTTCATGGAAGATTAGAAGATTATTTTCTAGAATGTTTATTTTCCATAATTTAAATTTTCTAGTGTTTGTTTTATGGAAAATTATAAATATTTGGAATTTTTTTATTCCAAAAGAGCCTTATGGATGGAAAGTCAACATACCAATTTTTAATAGGACGTTGATTTTTCAGGATTTTTCTTAGTTTTTTGTCTCACCATTTCAACTCTAGAATCTCGCCACAGCCACAACCAACACCAACATCACCACCGTAACACAAACACCACCACAACCGCCCCTGCCACCACCACCATATTGCAACCACCATCACCATCACCATCAAGCACAACCACCACTAACACCACCACCATCGCACACTGTCACCACCACAGTAGAATAACCGTCACTGTTGCTGCTGCCTCCATAGCACACCTACCACCACCACCATATCACAACATTAAACTGTTAATAACACCACCATAGTAAACCACCATGGCCACCGTCATGTCAAGTTATTCCCCACCACCACCAATGCCATTACAACCACAACCACAACCGCTTCTACCACCACATCAACTACAAAATCAAAACCACCCTCCCCTATTGCCAACATAGCACAAGACAAATATTTGATCATTTGAAAATTAATTTCCATGGCACATAACGCTTTACTAGGTTGCATAACTGGCAGGTAAATATAGTATGCATCATACTAATTTCATACAGGCATGCTTTAACCTGCTCACAAGATGAAAAGTATTGTGGTTATGGCTTTTTGTCATGACAAAAAATACATGAAAATGTTATTAAGGGGGTAGTATTCAATTACGAATTTTAATGGATTGTGTTGGTTTTTAAAATCTAGGGGTATTCAATTAAGGATTTAAAATGATACATGTAAATCTAGGGGTATTCAAATACCGATTTTAAAGGATTGTTTTAAAATCCATCAAAATCATGGGGTATTCAATTCATGCTTTTCAAAAATCCACCAAAATCAAGGGGTATTAAAAAAGTAGTGGATTTTAATGAATTTGTTAATGTTGTGGATTTTGAAGGATTTGTGAGTGAAAAGTATATATAACAAGAGTTATTCCAAATTCAACCTTTCCCCCTCATATTTCAACGGATTTGTATTGGCTATTGTTAAATAACACCACCATTTCCGCTAAGGATGCCATCATCCCATTTTTTTTGTGATCTGCTCAAAGACACCACTACCTTCCCTCCTCTTTTCTCTTCACTAGAGCAGCACCACCTCGCCCCACAACTTTCATCCACACAACTATGCCCTACCACCGCTGGCTGCACCACCACCCGCACTTCCTCTTCTCTTTTGTTCTTGTTTTTTTTTTCTATTATTATTCTTATTCTTCTCATTTTCTTCCTCTTATTTTTTATTTTTCTTGTCCTCTCTTCATCTTTTTTTTTCCTTATGATTTCTTCTTCTTATACTTTTATCTTTGTTTTTCTTCTTTTTCTATTTTTTTCTCCTCTCTTCTTATTTTCCCATTTTTTTCTTCTTCGCTCTTGCGGAGGTTCCTGCGAGTGGAGGTTCCCCACTTACCAAAACCTTCGCGAGGGCAAAAAAAAGAAGAAGAAGAAGAAGAAGAAGAAGAAAAAGAAAAAGAAAAGGAAAGAGAGAAAAGCGGAGGAGGAACAGAAGAAGAAGAAAAAAGAAAAGAACAGATAAGAAGAAAAGGTGAGGGGGAAGAGGTTGAGAATGAGTAGATGAAAATGGGTGGAGGTGGGATGAGAGGTGGCGGTGGTGATTGATGGAGAAGAAGAAGAAGAAGAAGAAAAAAAAAGGGGGGGGGGGGGATGAGAGGTGGCGATAGTGATTGAAAAAGAAGAAGAAGAAGAAGAAGGGACGAGAGGTGGCGGGAATAACAATTTGAAGTAAAATAGTTATTTGTATTACTTTCGGACCATTTTCAATGTATTTGATTTTTTTTTAATTTGAAATAAAATTCTCGTAACATACAAACAATTGTTTAATTGATGTTTTGAGACATGTTGTATGATTTGTATTGGCATGAATAACAATGTAGGTGATGTTTTTTTATTATTTCCTATGACTAATAACACATTTATAAAAATCCATTGAATTTATAAGAATCCATTGAAATCCATAACAAACTTGTATAAAATCTACAAAATCCAATCATTTAAAACTCATCAAAATCCAGTGGATTTTATAAAATCATTTGAAACCTTTTAAAATCCATGAGATTTAAAATTCTTCAGAGTCTATTCAAATCCCGAATTGAATAACCCCACCTAACATTCGGTGTCGACTAAATAGGTACAAATATGTAACTGAGCTACTTTCCAGAACCTAAATATGATGAGCTACCTTTATTTGAGTTTACACAGTATTAGGTTTAATTCTACGAAGTTGTCAAATTTCAGACAATGTACTGTATAACCTAAATATGCAGTCTAACATTACACAATGAGATTCATATAAGTATGCTCAGTACTTATATTAGGTTCCATACCATGATATCAGCATTATATAGCAGATATATGATCAATTTAATTCGACTGGGCAAACTTTTGAGGTTATAAACTAGCATACCATTTTGTGAAGTAATTACAGTGTATAACATACCATTGAGGCATGCTTCTACTTCCATGTAACAAGTATCCATAAAAAAAAAATTTGATGGAGCATTCGTTAAGTATTTTCAGTTCTGACCCCATGCCCATGCTACAGTACCAAATTCCAAATAACTCACTGAACTGAATAAGTGAATATTCATAGCATGATCTTTAATTGATCATTCTTCAGCAGCTAGATTTGAATGTGTTTCAAATGTTTAAGGTTGGGAGTTTGAATTTAACTTAACTGTTAATATATTAAAAGTAGTATTTTCTTTATTTCGATTTGTGGAATTTTTGGTTTGAAATGTCGTAGCTTGAGGCCACCTACTCAAAGCATTATAGCATTGGCTGCTGAAGTCAACACTCTGCAAAACGTTAGAGAGCATCTAAGGATTAATCTTACTAGAGCAGAAGAGGAGGTAAGCATAGTGAACACTTTTGTCATCCAAGCCTACCTTCATATTCCATCTTTATGCTTTAGTCGAGGAGAGGTAGTGACTTTTGCATGAGCTCGAGCTGACTCTTAATTTCTGATAAATTATGTTTTAGGTGAAAGTATTGTTTGAAGAAAATAATATCTTGGATGAGGAAAACAAAAGGATGCTGAGACACCATAATCGGGGAAGACGCCATCAAGGATCTGGAGGAAAACTTACCAGCAGTGCTTCATCAAAGGTAAGTTAAAAGTAAAAAAGTACTGGGAATAACATGCTACATTGTCGAGTCTCCTTTAGAGTGACGGTTATGGTTTCTCTGTTTTCTGTTTTCTTGACTGACAGTTATGATAACATGCTATGACATTGTGTCTCCTTTGGTTTCATCTAGAGTTATGGCATGTAAATTATTTGATCTGAGAATTCATATTAGTCACGCTTTCATCAAGATGCTGCTGTTGGGGATATATCACTTGAACATGCTTGGTCACGTACACTACTAGGCATTTTTATTGATATGAAAATGCATGTTCATCCAAGATACTATTATTGCTGATGTTCGATATCAATTGAATATGGTTAATAATTAGAGATTAAGAAATTAAAAACTAGATTGGCCTTCGTAAAATATAACCCGGACAATTCACACAGAATATGAGACAGAAACCTGTGACTCAGGATCTTAAAATCGAGATTTAGATATGAGGAAGTAATCACTTAAAAGTTTAGGCTTGTGATATTTGACCTAAGAATTAGAAAAATAAATATTGAAAAAATGTTTTTGATTTAAAAATTTCATGTTCCCTAATTTGGGCACTTCCATTTAGTTTGGTTAGGTATTGGTCTGAATTAATAGTTGGGGAGTATCTGTTATATCTCGAGGGAAGCACATTCCAAATGAAAGCTCCTTTACAACCAATTTGGTTTAATCAGGTTTCTAGTTGGCTGGTCATATTGCTACCCCTTCAAGAGGATAGGATATGTTTAGCATGCTTTTGGAATTTTAGATATAAAGGCCAGCTTAACTCAGTGCATGTCATCGTACACAATCCGAAGCACTCTTAACTGATTTTGTTCTTTGGACTGAAATATCTTTTACACAATTTCCAGGGAAACAAAAGAAAATCAAGTCCAAATAGGTGCAACTCAGTGGAGAGGACGATTGATTTTACTGCTGCAGATTCACCAAGGCAACCTTTGTCACCTTTGCAGCATAACTCGCCAAATTCAAGAATGCACAAGAAGTAAAGAAAACCGTGACAAAAATCTTTACATCACATGCCTTTCACTTGTACAAAGAATGGTGTTACTGCTTTTAGTAACACAGACAAACCTTATGCCGATCGGTCATTGGGTTGCATTTTGTAGGAAACTGCTATACAAGGCCTGTTGCTGATATTTGCTTTCCTAAGCTGTGTACTAACAAGTTAAACATCGCGTCATGTGCAAAAACAATTAAATTTGTGAATTCTAGTAGTCATTTTCATGTATGACTTTTTTATATCGTGAAAACATCGTAGTTCATATCAGCCTTGATTGTTAATGCCTATTGCTTTCAAATTAACAGTTAGGACTTTAACATGATTACACTGCGATTACTCTGTTTCTCAGTTGCTTTTATCTGATGTACTGTTCTTGAGTTTATTTTTTAATTATTTTTTCTTCTTTATTTAAAGTCGTGCCAAAAGCTTTGTTAATCAAAATCAACATCTCTGGTATGGTGCCTAAATTGAATTTGTGGTGCATGTTAATGTTGAGATGGAATTGGCTTGAATAGTCCCACATCAAGTAAGGAGGAATCGTCACTAAGGTTTATAAGGAGATGATCAACTCTCTAATAGCAACGAGGCATTATAGTGAATCAATTGTTTGCTATGTATATATAGTGGTGTTTAAGTTGGGGACAATATCGTGTGTTGCTTGGGCCTGCAGATCGGACGACCACTTGTCCACAACCGCATCTAAGCACTCCAACTCGGTCCAAGTCCGTCCCATATCAACACGGGTTGACGCCAAACTAAATCATTTAGAGCTTTCCTATCGACAAAAATGCTATGTTGGATGCTAGGATGTACATGAAGAAGTCGATTTCGCGAAAACTTCAAAAATAAACAATTCAATGTTCCCAACTAAGAGTTGACTTGAATAGTCCCACATCAAGTAAGAAGGTGTCGTCACTAAGGTTTATAAAGAGATGATCCACTTCCTAATAGCAATGAGGCGTTTTAAGATAAAAACCACACACCACCTAGGCCCGGATGGAAGGCCCGATATGATGGTGTTTAAGTTGGGGACAACCTCGTGTTTCCTTTAAAATCGTTTTCTTAGGAGAGGGACAAGGAATCGTTGGCATGAAAAACTAGAACCAAGTTTTCCATTTTTCCTCTCTCCATTTTCCTTTTTCCGTTTGTTATGTAGAGTTGTCATTGAAACCTAACAAAGCCTATGTGAAACTTACCAATACCTACATCTTTTCATCCTAACTTTAGGAAAAAGAAAAACCCAGGAGAAGTATAAATCATTCAACAACTTTATTCATTTCCTCTATCCCAATCTGACCAACAAAACAATGGGGCAAATGTCCTCTTTACATCTTTTTGGGTCCCATTTCTGATCCTAGCATTAGCTCCTGATAGGGCATTCTTGAGAAGCTGAAAGAATATGCCTTTTCTGTACCCCTAATCTTGTTTCATTAGTGTGAACACATGGCCACCCCATTTTTTGAACCACCTCATCTTTGCTGTATTATTGTAAAAGAGATGATCAAAATAGCAAGAATGCCTGTAGAGATAAAGAAGAAAGTCTCATATCATTTTGGTGCTGAATTCATTCAACTTTATCTCCTTTCCTTTTTTCTACTCAATTATACAATCCTTAAATGGATCATTTTAAAATTCCTTATTTTGAGTGCCAAGATTTTTTTGCATATAAAAATCTATCCACGCATTAATCTCTATAATTTTGAATTTTTGAAAATCATTGCAAAAGGAACACGTAAAACATAAATAATTAATGAAATAAGGACAAAATCAAACAAAAGAGCGAGCCACGCACACAAGTGCATACCTACTAGTATAAGGTGTAATTTAGATGATGTCGCTAGCAATGCAAGTGCAAACCAACAACTCTAGGCAGTCAGGGCTCTTAGCCACTTTTGGGTCAGGGTAGGGGTTTTTACACTTCTACTCCTATAGATTATGTTTGTGGTTGTGTTTTAAAGAGAATAAATTAAAGTGTAAAAAAAAAAAAACATATCCTGACCCAAAAATGGTTAGGAGCCTTGGCTGCTAAGAATTGTTTAAGTGCAAACACATATATAATGTGAACTTTAAACCCAGCTACCTTTGATTGAGTCATGCTTGCTTCATTTGTCTGAAGATAAACCTATAATTTCAATAAAGGAAAAGCACACTAAGAAAAAGTATTTGAAGAAATTGTAAAGTAATGTTGAGAAAGTCCTATAAATGCAGTGTGAGATGATATGCTTCTTCATTGTGTTGTAGATCATCACTCACTCTTTCTTCACATTCTCTATGCCTTCTTCAAATATGGCTCCCAGCATGCGCTCGGTTTCTGCTCTTCTTGTCGTCCTGTTGGTTATCATGGCCACTGGTTCATCTCTCTCCCCTTTTCTATCTAACCTTTCTGTAGTGGTAGTAGTCTATGGTAATTTCAAAAAATGGTTATAAAAGTGCCTATTTGCTCTATGATGCCAAACACTATATTGGAGGGTTGATGAGCATTGCAAGGGTTAACCTTGTGGCTAGGCCCATGTAATGTAACCGCGAGTATTTGGCTGTAGAGTTAGCACAACATGGTCATGCAGCTTCATAAATTGTCCATGACATGGTGCATAGCTTTGTTGTATCTGCATATGGCAGTTATGTGCGCACCATAGTTCGTAGCTATCTTAACATGACCTTTAATTTTCTTACCATTTTAACTCCAAATTGAAAAGCCACTTTTAAATTAAACTCAACAACAAACATAAATGGAGTGATATTGAAATTAATTATTGTTTTGTGTGTCATACTTTGTAGAGATGGGATCAATTAAGGTGGCAGAGGCAAGAGTATGCGAGTCAGCTAGTCATCGGTTCAAAGGGCCTTGTGTGAGGAGGAGCAACTGTGCTGCTGTATGCCAGACTGAAGGCTTCCCAGGTGGGCAATGCAGGGGATTTCGCCGTAGATGCTTCTGCGTTAAAAACTGCTAGACATATGAACCATATCTTCTCTTCTCTTTTCGTGTTAGAGGTGTGTGCCATGACAATAAGTGTAGTTTTATTGTCTTTCCTGTTGTTTGGGAGGTCCTAATGTTGCCAACTTTTGTTAAGTATGTAGAGTATCAAGTGTTATGTTTTATCATTTAGGCTTGGGTAACAATTAAAATCGTATGTTCTACTTCTATATTAAGAGTGCAATAATCTTGTGTTGTCCTATCATGGTTGCAAAAAAATAAAATTCGACTAACAATTTTAGAGCACACAAGGGCTTTAAGGACAGCCGTACCATTATATTCATGAATCAATACGATGGATTATTTAGTTTCCCCCTCAAATCGTTAAAAATAATTTCTTCAAATCTTCTGTAGTAGTAGTAGTAACTGTAAAATCAATGTATTCCATGCTTGACACTATTTAAGTAACCAGCTACTATTGTTTTTCAAATATATTGTGCTTTAAAATATAGGAGCTTGGTTGTCATTGCTTTGATCCTTGTAGAATGGGGACTGCACTCTGTTTGCAAAACGTTCCATGACTCAGAATCTATAATAGTACAATTAAAGCCATTTTCCATTGCGATCCTGACATGCACCTATTGGTTCAATTCCTTGGAGCTCCGCAATTGTGATACTTTCGATATGCCTCCACCCGCACTGTGCCTAGCAAAGGTTGCTTGGTTCTGTATTATGCAGGCATCACTATTGACCATGAACCAAACCAATTACGGTTTTGGTTTTTTCCAAGCTGCTTTACTGGCTTCTTGATTGATGACAAGTCATGTCCTCATTTGAGCAACTCAATTTTCTAATTGTCATTTCAAATCTTTAACAAATAGTTCCTTAACGTCTCCCGCCATGAATTTACTATCCCTCTCTTTCAATACTAAATAAAAGGTATTAATCATTAATTTTCCTACTAAAGTTGGGGAGATTTACCTGCAAAATGGCGTGAGCACCTGCTGTAGGACATATTGGTATATCATGATTATGTATTTTATTTTTATTAGGATTTCAATTAAGCAAGCCAAGCCTAGTTGTTTTAGGCATTACAATAGAAATAATAGGTTTATTTCTAATTTAACTTTTTTTTATTTGAAAAAGAAAAAACCAAGCATTGTAAGAACAACAACAAATTATCAATCAATAATCTTTTCTAAATTAGCATCCTCTTTATAATTTCTTCCTTTACAATTTTCTCTAAACTATTCTCTTTCTTCTATTTAATTATCCATCCTCTTTCTTCTATTTTCCCTTCGACATCTCCAAATCTTCTTCTTGTTTTCAATATTTGCTGCTCTAGCACCATTTGAATTCTTCATCCCAAGCCAAGCAACATGTTCATATCGAAGTATACCAAGTAGCCAATTCCATATTGTGCGTGCAGAAAAGACGCTCTTTAGTACACATATTGAGCAATCGAGGTTAATTTACCGATCTTTTTATTACACCTATTTATTCTTTTAATTTTAAAATTTTTGTGAACTACTAACCACACGGTAAAGTTATGCTTAGGAATACATACCAAGCTTCACCAATCTGACAACATTATACATATTTTTCAACATGCAAATGCCTGCTGGCTGAGCACATCAGCTTATCCTCATGATCTCGAGAAAATGGTGTTTGATTAGTTTATCACTAATAGTAGTCATATGGCCAATCATGCTAGTCGCAGTTTTCTTTTCTATCTTCCTTCATATATGGGAGCTACACTTTTGCGTTAGTGTACTCATATGCATTTTGTGCATGAATAACAAAAAGAAATGATTTTATACCTTTCTTAAAAAAAATGCATATACAACTTTTAAGTTTCTAAAATGATTCACAATACTCATTTATTTAGTTCTTTTTGACATGCATGAGTATATAAAATCATTGAAGGAATAAGTATATACAGTGCACTTGACCACAAAAACTTTTGAAAATAATCTAGAGATGATTTTTTTTAATGATAGAAGTATATGTATCAAATAACAATATAATTAATAAATGTTGTTATTTTTTTTATGTTTTATCTTCCACCAATATTTATGAAGCAATCGATTCAAGTGAGTTTTCTAAAAATCTAACTCTTATTTTCTTAATTCCTTTCATGTTAAATGGTTTACATTAAATATTTAGGTTAGGTTTCTAACTCCAGGTTAACTTTTTTTTTTTTCTTGAATTTACTTTTCTAAATTTAATCATTTCAATACGGTGTTAATAAATAAATAAAAAAATATTTTAATTTTTTTTATTAATTTTAAGAGCTCTTCTAATAACTACATTAATTCTCTCATGGAAGTGGAGGAGAAAATGGTAGAAGTGGTTATGATCGCAAAAACCATGATACCCTTGCTCCAAGAACACGTTTTAATATGAGTGTAAAATAAACAACTTAGGCTTCATTTGGTATACTGTAAGAGAATGCATATGCAAAAGTTTACGCGGTTACATAAAACTTAGATGTTTGGTTGGCTTTACAAAAAATGTATTGGAATTTGAATTCAGGACCTCCGCATCTCCTAGTTATAAAATTCAACAAAACTTTGCAGGACAAAATCTCCCGCATCACTTTGCAGAAATCTCATAATCTCCTCTTACTTAAATTCTACTCCCAACTCCTTCATAAACACCTCAACCACTACCACCGCAACACTGCCATTACTACCATCGCCGCCACCATCTTGACTACCAGAACATTACCACCATCATTGTTTGCCACCTCCACGATCGCCATTATAGCATAATCACCACAAACTTTATGAAGGATAATCGCCGCTACCACAATTACCATAGCATAACTACCACCACCACTATAGCATAATCACTAAAAGCACCACCATCACTACTATCACCGTTGTGACCACCATAGCACCACAACCACCACCATTTCAACAACTACCGTCATTGCCTCCACTACCACCACCATTGCCCACATTTGCAATCACCATCACCACAATCACTTTCCAATTTGCTTTAATTTTCTTTAATTATTACCAAGCGCATGTAAAGCAATGCATTGCAAGCCAATGCAATGCATTTGCATCAGTTTGCAAAATGCATTATTTTACAGTGCACCAAGTAGAGCCTAAATATTTGCTAGGATATAAGCATTGAAAACTTAATTAAAAGTCTTAAATACCCTTGCATCTGTAAATTGAATCAATATATTTTAAACTTAATTTTGGACACAATTGTTGATACACAAATGATAAAAGAAGAGGAAGAAGAAGACAATAAAAAAAAAATTATTCTTTAGTCCTTCTAGTATATTAATTGAACAATGATTCCAACTTCTCAAGAAGAAACTCTTTTCAGGCTCCAACTTTTGCTAACATACAAAGATTACAATACTCTAAAAAACAAACTCTCGAGACTCCATTCTCTCAAGAACAAACTCTCTTGAGTTCCCAATTCTCAAGAACAAACTCTTTTGAAGCTTCAACCTTTGTTATCTTACAAGATTACAATACCCTCTGATGATACATCAAACCATCATTTGATCAACATCGTATACGTGTCATGATAATCTTGTCAACATAACAAAGCATACCCGATTGCATGCTCTATCCAGCGAGGCCCAGACAACATTAAGCCCACTATTGGCAGATTCCAGAACGTTGGACCCGAATTGCAGCGCCTTAATAAACCCATACGTCATGCGGTCAAACCCAATGGTTGGAAGCCCTGAATAAGGTAAGAGTAAGCCCTGATAAGGCAAGTATATGGGGGATCGACCCAAGACAGGCAGCCCAACAATACAATGGTTCCGACTAGATAACAAATTCTATAGTATAAGACGGGCAAAAAAACTTACTTGCATGGACAACACTCAGAAAGAGAAACCTCTCCCACAGATCTAGGAGCACAAGTCATGTAGGGAAACTATAGGGAAACTACTCTACATAGACAGATCCCAACTAGAAAAAGATATCCAGCAATATCTATTTCCCTAAACTACGCCACCAAAGGCCTAGCCAAACAAGGACTCTCATACTATAAAAGGAAGATAAGGTCGATGAACTAATGTACGATACAAAAACCTAATTTACAACTGTAAGCCTCTCCTACGCCTTATCTAACTTAAGCATCGGAGTGCCATCGGCCGCCACACGGTGGTATTTAGATCACGTGTGCTACTTGTGCAGGTCTAGGTAAAGGTGAGGAAGGAAAATATGAATCAACTACATCAATTTGGCACCGTCCGTGGGGAATGACATAGTTCCTCAAAAGAACGCTCGAACTAGCGACAAGTTCCCATAGAGCCATAAAGATAGTGACAACAAGGTCTCGCAACAGTGGAGACACTATTGAACGCTCGAACTAGCAGAGTGCCGCTAGCTCTGATACCATCACCACCGTGGGAGGAGCCCTCTCAGACCCCGCACCAGTGGCAGCCGCGGCGGACCCAAGGGTGGATCTACTGTCAACCCAGATGCAACAAATTGTATGAGCGGTGGAGATACTCAATCATCAGAATCATCCACTCGCAGAAGAAGACCGTAAACAGAGAAGAGCCTAGTCCTTAGAAGGTTCCAGAGAGCAAGTTCAGGAGAGTTACGCTGCCTTTACAACTTCCCAGTGGACCAATGATGGAGGAGCGACCAACAAGGACCTAACATCCAGAGTGGACAGACACGTCTTGCACAACCCCATCCGGCAAAGAACCATAATCCCGACGTACTATTTAAATATCTATCCCTTCGTTCATGGATCATATAATGGACGAATCACTACCAAAGAAGTACACCTTGCCAAAGTTGGAGTTTTATGACGGGACGGGAGACCCGTCTGATCACTTGCGCCACTTTCAACATGTAATGACACTCAAGGAAAGGTCTGATGCGATAATTTGTCGATCATCAGCCTGAAGAAGTCAGCGTTGACCTAGTTCCACAACCTCCCTCTGAGGTCCATCGACTCATTCTGGACATTGGCGACGACGTTCCTCACATGCTTTGTGGGCAGCCAAAGAATCAGGAAGGGCTTGCACTATTTACTAACCCTAAAACAGAAGTAGAACGAGATGTTGAGGGAATACGTCACGCACTACAATGAGTTGACTCTCATCGACGCTTGTAGTGAGGACACTGCCGTCATTGCATTCACCTTAGGTCTAAGGCAAAGAAAGTTCTACGACTTCCTTGCTTTGGACCCCCAACCGATATGGCAGACCTGCTGAAGGATGCCGAGAGATACATCACTCTATATGAGATGCTGACCACCAAGGAGGCGGAATCTGAGAAGAAATCCCCTGTCCCTAGGGACAAGAAAGAGGGGAAGAAAAAGGAGGACGACGACGAGAACAAGAGGAATCGCAATGACAGTAAGATCGACTATGGCCGCACGAGGCTAGACAAGGCCTCCAATTATGTTGGGTCCAAGTCTGTCACCCCTCTCAACACCAGTCTATCCGACGTCCTCAATTCTATGAAGAATTGGGAAGAACTGAAGTGGCCAGCCAAACAGAAGAAAAATACGTTATCTAGAGAAGATTATCTAAGAACTTTTTGTGAAGTGTTCATGGCGATGCCTATAAATTGCAACAGCTAGCCTATATATAGGCGACGGTTCGCAAGGACTAGGATGGCCAAAGTCAGGCTCCTACTCACCATACATAAGTCAGAACCTCCAAGTCAGACTTATAGGGTAAGCCAGGACAGCCACAGTCGGGCTCGCACTATCTGAACGCAAGTCAGGACCTCCAAGTCAGACTTATAAAGTAAGCCAAGACGACCAAAGTCAGGCTTCTACTCACCATACATAAGTTAGGATCTCCATGTCAAACTTATAGAGTAAGTCAGGATGACCAAAGTCAGGCTCCTACTCACCATATATAAGTCAGAACCTCCAAGTTAGACTTACAGAGTAAGCTAGGACAGCCACAATCGGGCTCACACTCTCCGAACGCAAGTCAGGACCTCCAAGTCAAACTTATAAAGTAAGTCAGGACGACCGCAGTTAGGCTTGGACTCTGTACACATAAATCAAGACCCCTAAGTGAGATTCATTGAGTTAGCCAAAATGACAGTCAGGTTTGTACGCTCCAAGTACAAGTCAGAACCTCCAAGTCAGACTTGTAGAGTAGACCAGGACAACCACAGTCAAGTTGGTGCACTCCAAGCACAAGTCAGGACCTCCACTTCAGACTTGTCGAGTAGACCAGGATGACCACAGTCAAGTTTGTATGCTCCAAGCACAAGTCAGGCCCTCCAAGACAGACTTGTAGAGTAGACCAGGTCGACTACAATTAGGTTTGTACGCTCCAAGCACCAGTCAAGACCTCCAAGTCAAACTTGTAGAGTAAGTCAGAATGACCACAGTCAGGTTTGCACTCTGTATACATAAGTCAGAACCCCAAGTCAGTCTTGTTGAGTGAGCCAGGACGACAATAATCAGACTTGTATTCTCCTCAACAAGCTTGGACATCCAAGTTAGGCTCACACTCACAAGGCTCGATGATGGCCGAAATTTTTATCAGCCCATCATGATGGGTACAGCTTCTGGTCCACTCGAAGCCTAGTCTGCCAATAACGGATTCCGACGGCTTAGAAAGTGAGAGTCTAGTCAGCGCCTTCGACGCCTGATCACGACAACTTGCAAGAGACCACCTTTCAACAAGAAATGATGGTTGCGAACTTGACCCCGATTTAGTCAGTTATAATTGGTGATAACAACTTCTGGTCCAACTAAGCCTATTCTGCCAATAGCATGTAAAAATGAGTCGAAAGTCCGGTCAGAGCTCTAGAAGCTCGACTCGGATGACTCACGAGGACTATGGTCTGACCATCCATGACGGAGCACGTGCTAGGACCACAGTCTGACTAGTTCGCTTAAAATAGCAACAACTGCTGGTCCGGTATACAGCCAGGTCGCTAAACATAGGGTGATCACACTCCCTGATTTGTAAGAGGATTCTGACCAGGATTGCATGAACTTTCGCAGCACAAGCAGTCAGAACGGTCATCGACAGATCAATCATATGGCTTCCTGACCTAGCAGAGCTTTTGTTTGACGACTACTGTTGCAATAAGACAAAACAGGTAAAAGCTACCAGGGAAAGTAAAAGAAAAATGCCCAAGCACAAAATGCGGTACGACAAAGCAAAGTCTCTAAGATTGAAAGAGTAAAAAAGCCAAACTCCACAGAGATGAGATCTATACATAAAACAGAACTCCCGCATTTTTCTATTTCGAATAGTCGCACACCCAATTAATGAAACTCGCCGCTTGAGGAAGCAACTCAGACTCAACTATCATGAGTGCACATTTGCTTCATGAAATGACTTGGTGGACCGATGAGATGACCCACCAACTTGGGGGGAGTAGCTGATAATACATTAAACCGTCATTCGATCAACATTGTACACGTGTCATGATAAGCTTGTCAATATAGCAAAACATGCCCGATTGCATGCTCAATCCAGCGAGGCTCAGACAACATTAAGCCCACTATTAGCAGATTCCAGAACATTGGATCCGAATTGCAGTGCCTTAATAAGCCCATGCGTCACGCAACCAAACCCAATATTGTAAGCCCTGATAAGGCAAGTATATGGGGGATCGACCCAAGACAGGCAGCCCAACAATACATTAGTTCCGACTAGGAAACAAATACTAGAGTATAAGTCGAGTAAGGAAACTTCCTTGCATGGACAACAATCAGAAAAGGAAACCTCTCCCGCATATCTAAGAGCACAAGTCGTGTAGGTAAATTACCCTACATGGACAACTCCCAGCTAGGAAAAGATATCCAAGAAGATCCCTTTCCCTAAACTATGCTACCGAAGACCTAGCCAAACAAGGACTCTCACACTATAAAAGGGAGATAAGGTTGATGAACTAAGGTAAGCTATAGAAACCAAATTTACAACTTTAAGCCTTATCTAACTTGAGCATCGGAGTGCCATCGGCCACCACACGGTGGTCTTTGACTCACATGTGCTACTTGTGCAAGTCTAGGTAAAGGTGAGGAAAGAGAGCAGGAATCAACTACATCACGCTTGATAACAGATTCTCAAGATTCTTTATTTAGGCTCCAACTTCTCAAGAACAAACTCTCTTGAAACTCCAACCTTTGTTATCTTATTAACTAACACAAATTTCAATGCTCCATCGAGAACAAACTCTTCGAGAGACTTTTCCCTTAAAAACAAATTCTTGAGGCTCTCTCTAAAAAACAACTTCTTGAGAGCTCTGCTGAACAAACTCTAAGTCTACATCTCTAACCTTGTTAATTGATCCAATGATCCTGGATTCTTTGTTGCCTCCTGGATGCCTTGAACCTACATACAAAGTCACTATGTATAGCCAAACAAGTCCAAACTAAATAAGGAATGCCTACTCCTAATAGAAAAATATTTCTATATTATTTTCTTTGTTCCTCAAGAAAAACTTTCTTGTTTTAACCCAATAAGGAAAGCCTACTCCTATTCATATTACTTTCCTTGTCACTCAAAGAAAGACTTTCCTTATTATAATTTCCTAATTGATTCATGAAACTTTCCTATCTTAATTGAAAAAGAAGGCTAGGTATAATAGGAAACTTTCTTTGTTCTAATTAATTAAGGAAACCTTATCAAAATAAGAAATGTTCCTTAATTAGCTACTAAACTTTTAAAGGAAGATACTCTTGTATCAAATGTCAAAAAAAGAGGCAGTTACTCTAAGCCCTCTTGGCTTTATAGATAGTAGAGATATAGTTACACATGATATGGTTGGGTGCCAAATCAATGTTTTGTTGCCTTTTCCACCTAGGCCCCCCACTTTTTGACACTACCACCCCTTTTTTAGACATGCTAAAGGCCACCACCAATAAAAGGGTCCTCTCATCTCTCTTACCCTCTCTTCTCATCTCTTCTCAAGAACAACAACCAACAACAACACCACCCCATCACCGCCCTCCCCCTCCCTTGCCTTATTCTTCTATCTTCTCATAAAAACCACCCAGCCCCACCCATTGGCCGCACCATTGGCTTGACCGCCTTATTTCTTTCCACTCTTCTTATTCTCCTCTCTTCTCATTTTTTATCTTTCGCACCTGCACAAGCCCGTGCGAGGATGGATGGCGAAGGAGTGATAAAAGGAAAAAAGAGAAAAGAGGAAAAGGCGGGGGTGGGGAAAGGCAGTTTGGTTGCTGTCGTTCTGTATATGTTCCTGAAAATAGAAGAGAAGAAAAAAAAAGGTGGGGTGGGGTGGTGCGACCGACATTAGGCGGTGGGGCGGCAATACCGCTGCTACTTGTGTTGTTGTTGCTCTTGAGAATATAAGATAAAAGAGCGCGAGAAAGAAGATAAGGCCCTTTTATTGATAGTGTCAAAGAGTAGATGGTGGTGTTAGATAGAAAGGTGGGGATGATGGTGTCAAAAAGAGGAATTGGTAGTGTGAAAAATGGGGCCTTTCACCTATGATGTATGCCAAAATTTCCTCGCCATCTCTCTTTCGAAACATTTAGCCAAATCTATGAGCAGTTATCTGAAGGATGTCCATAGAACAAAACTTTTGCATATCCCTAGCTTCTAAAACATCGAGTCAATAAGCTAGGATGGTTCATCAAATCATTCCAGATATGTCTAAATTTTATTTTTCCCCCTCATATCAATGCAATTTGTTAACGGTAGCTTCAAGTATAAGATAGAGCTCCCTTGGTTATGCATGAATTAGGTTTATTTATTTAGTGGATGTTTCATGTTTGTTACTTGGACCAAAGTTAGACTCATTTTGTTTAATTTGATTAACTGGCACTACACCAAATTGACATTTTTGTAACAACCCCAAAACAGTAACACTTTTGAACTGTAACATTCCACCAAACAATTTTACACATATTCACAAACAAAGTGATGCAATAATTGTATCACCATGAAGAGTATGGTGCTACAAGTGATACTATTCATGGTGATCCAATTTATTATAACACTTTTTTTGTGTAACTATTTTTCATTTTTAACTAATTTTAGTTTAGACTTGAAATTGTTTGGTGGACTGTTACAACTCAAAAGTGTTACTGTTTTGGGAGTTGTTACAAAAATACCAATTTGGTGTAGTGTGGTCGATGTCCGACCTAACCCCATATCCCCTCCTCAAAGTAAATAAATAATTTTCTTTTTTGCATTAAGCCTGAATTGATCCTTTTCATAGATTTTAATTCTTTGTTGTGAGTATGAGGAACTTAGTATTTTCTTTGCACATTTATTATCAACTGATTCATCTCAATAGTTATTTTGCTTCCACAAAATTAATATATAAGATTAATCACTCTAAAATATGAATGATATTCCCCAAATAATGTCTTAAAATGATTTGGAGATTGATATTTCATACTCTTTACATCTTAATTCTGTAAATATTTCGTAACTTGCAAAATCGTGTCCAATGAATAGAAAGTGGACACAAATTCGCTGCACAGGAAACATGTACGACACAAATAATTGGAAAGTGGAAACCTCTGGCAACTATGAAAATCATTGCATACGAAACACATAAATACCAATCATGAACATCAGGAAACTAAGAAAGATCTAGGCAGGTTCATAGTAAAGTTTTGTCTATACCAATGCACATATAAAATATAAACTTGAAACCTAGTAGCTTTGGTTGAGTCATGTTTGCTTCATTTGTTTGAAGATAAATCTAAAATGTGCTTCATCCCAACAATCTTCACCTTGGCACAAATTGTCACATCTCACAAGCCATTCGATCTTCAACCATCTTGAGGAATACGGGGAACACCACCACCGAATCTTCGACCATCTCGAGGAACACATCCACTAGTCAGTTCTTGCCGAACTGTCGGCTCTGATACCACTTGTTGGCGCGCGCTAGGCACGTGCATGCACCTTGGTCCACTATACACACTACACCAAAAGGCTTGATTAGCTACACGGAGATGGCCACGGCTCAAAACCGTTAGTGTATTTGCCACGACCCACAAACCGTGGCTAGATTGGCCAAGGGCCTAAAAATGTGGCTATAAAAAGAAATGCATCTGTGTAATTGCGAAAACACATGTGTTGCCACAGCTCACATCCATTTCACGATTTGGCGCGCCATTGCGAAAACACTTTCGCTTGCGAAAAAAATTGGCGCTCCCGCCTCCTTCCATTTTCATTTTAGGGTTTGTTAGAAAATCAAATAGATAGAGAGAGGAGCAGAGGAGAGTGTGAAGAGAAAGAAGAAGAAGAAGTGAAAGAGGTTCGTGATTTATGTGTTATTTGGGGTTTTTTTTTTGCACTTACTGTATTGAATCGATTCGTGATTGTTTGCGATTGTTGTGATTGTTTGATTGCACTTACTGTTATTTGGGTTGTTTGATTGTTTGCGATTCGTGATTGTTTGTGATTATTTGGGTAATTTTTGCACTTATTTGGGGTTTTATTTTTGCACTTACTGTACTGTGTGTTGTTATCGATCGATTTGAGATTCAATACGATCTGGTTTCGATTCGTGATTTCTTGTTGATTAATGTTTGATTTGGATTGCAGCACTGTTATGTGTTTGTTGAATCTGTTTAGTTTCCTGCTTAATAGTCCAGCACTACTTCCTGATAGAAATTTGAAGACCTACGGCTGAGCTGCTCTTCTCAAACAAACTATTTGAAAGTACTACACACTAGATCTATCAATCAGCTGACATAAATTGAGATACACAGTGCGAGTTTTTTTTTTGGGGTCATTTGGATAGTAACAAAATGAAGCGTGTTTTTAATATAAAAATGGCTTTAATTGTTGGTGTTCCGAGCATTGACATTTTATGGTTCACCAATGACTTGTCTTTTTCTTTCTGATTCAAAATTTTATTATGGGATTGGGAAGTTGCATAGTTATGGATTTAATGCATCTGACAGAATCTATTGACATTTTCTCTTCTTACTTGCACTTTCTTTTTCACATTGTAAGTCGACTTCCCAAGTTTGATTGTCTCACTCATTCATTAGGTGTGTTTATATAAGCTCTATTGATCTATGGCCAACTTTAATGTAGTTACTTGATGTATATTATATAAGGCCATTTAAAAAATGAATGAAAAAAAAAACAAGCAAACATAATGGAAGAGGATGTAAATATTAGTAGGTTAATGGATTTACAGCTAATGCTTTTGAGTAATCACTATAACCTACTGACTATTTAAGATGTATTAGACTTTTCCCTTTTTTGATTTTCCCTTTTTAGGATTTCAACTTGGTTGATGCATAGTTCTAGGACATATTTTGGACAAAATTTGAAAGAGTTTTGCATTCTGTTGATTTTGTTGATATTTTTGGTCAGGCATTAATTATGTCTAACCTAATAGTACCGTTATTTGTAGGAGAGAATTCGTATAGGTAAGGAGCTTCTTGAAGCAAAGCGGATTGAGGAAGATAATGAAAGAAAACGGTTTGTCTTGATACGAAAAATCTTTTTGGACAAACCGTTTTGGTTGGAAAATGTTTTATTGTCTTCAGTCTTCACCATTATCTTGTTTCACTTCACCCATTTCTGTGCAATTTATTTTTTTGCCCCCTAAAACTAAAATAGATTCATTTTCCTGTTGTAGGATAATTGCCTTGCGGAAAGCAGAGAAGGAAGAAGAGAGAAAAACAAGGGAGAAGATCCGTCAGAAACTCGAAGAGGATAAGGTATATGTTGAATTCTCAACTTATCTTTTATTGAGGTATGATTGAAGAGTAATTTGTTTAAGTTCATACTTCATAAACACATTTAATGCGACTGAGAATTCTTATTTTATTGAGGTATGATTTTAGTTGGCCACCCTCCCTCCTTTTTCCTTCTCTCTTCAGTTTGTCACCACCCCAGATCCCCTCCCCTCTTCTTTTTCTCTCTTTGCAGCAGCAGTTCACCACCACCCCACTGCCAGCCGCTGAACCTATCTTTCCCCATCTATGATCGGTTCATCGCCACCCAACGCCGTTGCCACCTCCCCCTCTCGTCCTCTCTTTACTCAAGGGTAATTTTGTCAACAAAATTAGGCACGTGAGGTGTTTAACAGTCGAGGGACGAAAACTGTTAGTCTTGGTTATGACTGCAATACGGATAGCTATTCGGGTGATCTCATATTAACTATTTATTATGGGTGTAAATCACAACTAACCCTTATTATTATTGTTATTATTAATATTATTATTATCATTATTATTTTGGGTGGCCTTCTTTTACTTGAGCATATATCTAGTATGGACTGTATAGTAGACCTTATACATGACAATTTTTCTGTTTTTCAAAAACTCCCTTGAGATTGGTCTGCTAAAATAGTAAGCAACTTTACCAATATTTTCTAGACCAATTTACAAATGGATCTCACATTTTCTTTCTGCGAATCCCAACATAACCTCTAATAGATTATACAGGAACAAATATTGGTTTATTCTTTCTTGCAGTTGAAGCATGGCCATTGAAATGTAACTAAAGATCCCTAAGTGGTTGGAATAGGTTGACAGTTCCAACCCCAGACACCAAACTACTTCCACTGGTCTAGAATACAGCTGTTCAATCCGAAACCATTGTTTTCGCATTCTCTCTTATGTATCACCATTCATCGCCCAATGTTTCTAAATGATTTTCTCAGAAACAAATTTTCATATATTAATTGTGCCACCAAAGCCCCTTCTGATCCATAGATCTATTGAATTCAGTCCAACAAGCTCCTCCAACCCCCCTCTTACCAGTACATTTTGCACCTCGTGTCTTTGAAACATGTTAGGCTATTCTAGTGTGGTAATGTGCTATTAATGCTTTAAAAAAATTTATAATTCAATATTGGTCATTGGTCTCATTTGAAAAATGACATTATTTTTTTTCCCAGAACACTAATTACTGAAAAATAAATAAATAGAACACTGATATATGGACAAAATTTATGAAATTTTAAATTTAAAAAGAAGTACGAGAGTTTCCATCTTCGGCTCATGTAAACCCTGTCTTTCCTCAATGTCACCACCTTGGGATAATGATTCTAAACAATCACATTGTTGGATGCCATTGGGATATATTCTTGATTTTGACAATCTCAATTTAATCTAAACCAATGCTTAGCTTATATATGTGTGCGTGTAGGCTGCAATTGGTCGTGTCAAATCTAACTGTTTATCTTGGCTTGGCAGGCAGAAAGAAGACGGAAGTTAGGATTGCCACCAGAAGATCCTGCAGAGGCCAAAGCTGCACCACCAGTTCAAGAAAAAAAGGTATAGCTTGTATGATGTACAAAATCTTGTTTAGTTTCCTGCTTAATAGTTCAGTACTATTTACATATTCAACAAGTAAATTCGCAATAGTTCAACACTACTTCTTGTTTAGTTTCCTGCTTAATTTCCATCATTTCCGTTATGTTAAATGTGTAGAACAAAACTAAAGGTTTTTTTGGTTGCATGGAATCCATGGCAAGACCAGTTACCTATAAGTTGAATCTACAACGACTAGTACATTCAACTTAAATCCTAGAAAAAACTAAGCTATGAAGCATGTAACCCTTTGAACATTGCTCTGTAATATTGAAACCTAACTTGTCGAACCAATCTCACGCAATCTTCAAGGAGCAAAAATTGCAATTACATAGCTGGACTCCTCAGGATATTAAATCTCTAATGAACTGAAACTGATTGGAAAGATGGAGGTAGTAGGGTACTCCCATGTATTCCATGTCTATTGAATACTAGTTGATTAAGCAGACACTCTTAGATATTATTCTAGTAAACTAATTTGCTTCCTATGCCAATTCATGGGCCTCAAAGGGAGATGATTAAGGGGATTAAGGGGAAGATAGCCTCCTCATGGTATGGTTCCTATGGAGGTTATCCTCATAAAAGTGTCACTCTCAATCTTTTAATTTTCATGAGTGTTTGACTAAAGTTAATCTTTTAATTTTTGGTGTGTAGAAATGTCAACAATTCCTTTAGATAAGTCATGGATGAACAAACGGGGAAGTGCAATGTATATATACGGCGTTAGACAATTCCAAAAGTTTGTTGAGGATAATGCAAATGGAGAGAGTCTTTTTCCTTGCCCATGTGTTCGATGTAGGAACTCGAGGGGAAACATTAGTGTTGACGACATAGGTGTTCATTTGTTAAGCCATGGCATTGATACCAATTATGTCACGTGGATACATCATGGAGAGAATATAAACAAGCAGGTGATTGATGTACCTATGACAGAAGTGGTTGAACTTGATGATGCCATTGAATATCCTAGGATGAGCGACCTAGTTGATGATGTATTCCTCAACATGCAAACTGTGGAGGCTGATGATGGGATAAATGACTTGAATGACACTATCGAAGAATGTTTTGGCGGTAATCCAGAAGGTGGTCCGGAACTTTCTTGTGAACCTGAGACAGTTATGAACAAGAAGTATCAAAAGTATAAGGAAAAAGCGACTATGCCTATGTACAATGGGTATCCTAAGGATAAGACCACATTGTCCACCATTATTGAATTGCAGAATTTCAAGACTCGTTTTAGTTGGAGTGGTAATAGTGTGACGATGTTGTTAAAATGGCTAAAAACCTTATTGCCGGATGATTGTAATTTGCCAGATAACTACCCAAACATGAAAAACACAATTAAAGATATGGGGATGGAATGTAAGACAATACATGCATGTGCCAATGGATGCATACTCTATTGGAAAGAATATGAGGGTCCTGTTACTTGTCCAAAATGTGGTTCTGGTAGGTATAAGGTTTATGTGGATGACGATGACAACGAGTCTGGCAAGGTATACAGGAAAAAAGCTAAAAAGGTTGTAAAGTATTTTCCATTGATTCCAAGGTTGAAAAGATTTTTTAGCATACCGTGGATTGGTGAAGCAATGACTTGGCACAAGGATGCTTGTTCAGATGGGAATTTGATGAGACATCCATGTGATTAAGCACAATGGACTTCAACAAATATGAGATGGCCAGAGTTTGCCTCTGATAGTAGGAATTTGAGACTTGCAATATCAACTGATGGTTTTAACCCACGTGGAAATCTAAGTAATGCTTACACGTGGAAATCTAAGTAATGCTTATAGTTGTTGGCCAGTAATAATAACACCTTTGAATCTTCCACCTTCTTTATGCATGAAAAAGGAGTTTTGTTTTTTAACCTTGTTAATATCAGGGCCAAAAGCACCCGGAAAGAATATTGATGTTTACCTGGAGCCATTAGTAGAAAAGTTGAAGGAATTGAGGGCAGATGGTGTTTCAACTTGGGATGTGTGTACTAAAAGCAATTTTCGATTGAAAGCAATGTTGTTTTGGGGTATCCATGACTTTCCTGCTTATGGGACTCTAGCTGGTTGTAATGTTCATGGTTATAATGCATGCCCTATTTGTGTTGATGATGTAGAATCTGAACGTCTTTCAAACAGTCGGAAGATATGCTATAGAGGCCATCGACGTTTTTTACCTACAAAACACAAGTTTAGAGATGACAAGGGATTCAACAAAGATGTTGAACATCGTCGTGCTCCACGACAATTATCTGGCGAAGAAGTTGAACGAAGGATAGCGGAAATTTTGGAAGGTAGTTTTACACAAGGTAGGGTTAGTGGTCAAAAGCGCAAGAATATGGTTGATAATGATAACGTCAATGATGAACCAACCAATAACATTGCGCCACCGTGGTCTAGAAGGTCCATTTTATTTGATTTGTCGTACTGGAAGTTTGTTGAGCTACGACATAATATTGATGTGATGTATACTGAAAAGAATGTCATTAAACACTTATTGAACATATTGTTGAATGTCTCTAAGAAAACAAAGGATGGCGAGAATGCTCGAAAAGATATGGAAGACATGGGAACTCATAAGAGATATTGGTTGAGCCATGACACTGAAACGGGAAAACTTCAATGCCAAAAGCATCATTTGCCTTGACCAAGAAAGAAAAAAAAGTATTTATGAATACACTAAAAGAGTTGAAATTGCCGAGTGGATTTTCATCCAAGTTGAGTAATTGCGTTCTTGGCAATCCTCTGGAGCTAAAAGGACTGAAGTCACATGACTACCATGTCATTATGCAACATTTACTTCTAGTTTTGCTTAGACATGTATTTCGTGACAAGAAGGATAAAGATTTAAGAATTGCTATTCAAAGAATTAACTTATTCTTTAATATCTTATGTGCTAAAATAATCAACAAAACATATCCTTAGTTGGCACACAAAGGTGTGATTGAGGCAATTTGTGTCCTTGAAAAGGAGCTTCCGCCTTCATTCTTTGTTATAAGTGTGCATTGCATGGCTCATCTAACCGAGGAAGCGATGCTTGGTGGTCCAGTTCAATATCGATGGATGTATCCCTTTGAGCGGTAAATAACTTTTCTAATTTTAGTGCACGTCATCACGTTATCTTATTATATTATATACTAATTTATCATTTTATTTATGATTGATAGGTTAATGAAACGATACAAAGACTATGCTAAAAATTTCAGATACATAGAAGGATCAATAGCAGAAGCATACCTTGTAGATGAATCTGTTACATACTGCATGGAGTATATGACAAAGCCACGGTTCGGAACTCACAAACACAATCAAGAGGAGTGGCTTGATGTAGATGATGAGTATGCCGATGAAAAGCCATTGGATAAAGGAAAAAACTATATGCTAAATAATGTACAATTTAAACAAGCTCGAAGATGGGTTTTCAATGCAATTGCTGATTCGAGTGATTGGGAAGAGTAAGATATATAATATTTTAGTTTTTTTTATAACTAGAAATCTAGAATTATGATAATATGGTAACTTGTGCAGAAAATACAATGAATATTGCATGGAGTTGGCTACACAAAGTAAAAAAAAGGGTCAAGGAAATTCGTTGAGAAAGGCACTGATTTTATTCCTTGGTTGTGTAATGAGGTATTTTATAATGTGTATTTATTCATATATATATAATTTGTTTTTTTTCAGATTTCAGTTCTAAGATGATTTGTTTTACAATGTAGTTGGAGAAGGCTGGGGAAACAAATACCACACTTTGGAGGTTAGCCAATGGTCCAAACTACTTATATTTGTCATGTTCTTCTATGTTGTATGTTAAGAATTGATCCTTCTATCATTTGTCATGTTCAATCTTATATTTAACAGTTCTTATTCTCTCTTTGGTTAAATCAAATGATGCGAGGTTGCTTTTGAAATTTTGCTTGTGTGACTATTTGGTTCTTTAGTTCTTCTATGTTGTATGTTAAGAATTGATTTTGCTAATATAGGTATTTTCTCATGATGAATTTGTTTTCGAGATGGTATGCTGATTTATGGACCTTGCAGGCATTGTCTGATGAAGCGAGATTTTGGGGAACTTTTGGATTATATGCAGTCATTACCGTGGTGTGTAATCTGATACCAGACAATACATTCTGTGTTTTCTCTTGAATTGGGACGATAAACTACTTTTTAGCTCACATTCTAAGGGCCAATCGTAATATTCACTTCATTGAAATTTGAAATGTGTTGTCCATATCGCAGGCATATCTTCTAGCTGGACTTAGTGGAGGTTTCTTGACTTTCGTCCTGCTGATTTCTATGGTTCCTGCAAGGATGTGCTTATGCCTACTGAACAAATTCTATGGTCATAAATCACTCACGTAAAACCAGAACCCTTCACTTATATTATTTAATCTTTGGCATATACATTTACTTACATATTAAAATAATGCGTTTATTTCTTTATTATGGACTTCATGGATCCGATTGTTTCCCTTTTCAACTTTGTTCTAACTGTGATTCATCATCTTTTCCATTAAGTTGCTTAGTTGGTTCTTTAACTGATATGTTATTTGCTTTGTGACCCGTTATGTAGCACAATTTGCAATTTTCTTGATGAAAAGGTCACCAGGCTAGGCTAGTGAGTAGTGATCTAAACTGATTCATTATGCGGAAATAGCTGAAGTCTGATGCAGAGTCACTTTGAATATTGATTATACTAACCTGATCCACAGTTGAAAATAACTCTCCTCATTATGGAGGTGAAAATAGAAACATGTTTGGTGGGTTGCACGCCTCCTTCACTGGAGATTGCAAATGATGTGAAATTGGGAATCATGCTATAATAATTAGGAGGGGAATTGTTATTTTTATACTTTCATAAGATATTTTGTCAATTGCTTGCAGGTTATTTCGTCCGGGACGTTGTAGTAGCAGCAGTAGTTGGGGTTGTAACTGGATTTTGTGTTGGTCCATTGCTTCCTGTTCTGGGTCATTGGCTCGACAGATCATCCATCATACAACTCTTGTTGCACCTAACTGTAGTGGCTTTGGCATTGTCATCCCAGTTTTTCCCTTATAGCACTGGTGCTCCCAAAAGACTTTTCTTTCAGCACACTTTTGTGCATCAGGTACTTGTTGCTTGAGAATATAAACAGTTGAAAACTCTGAATTGGTCAGTCACCGTTTGATGTTATGCCTGTTATGTGGCAATGCTAAAGTAAAATCGTTTGTAATGCTTCATAGATGTGTCATTTAATATCTAAATAAAAAATGGACCACCACTATGGATCATGGTATGTTATTTAGGGTTTTCAGAAATAACCATCTGTAATACTCTTGTGAATAGATGCATATAATTATCAGGGTAACTCTTTGCATGTGCTGTAGGCTGCATTTTTATTGCATTAAGTCTCCATTTGGTCATGTTTTGAAAGTTTATCTTTTGGAATTGCAGATGCATTTCAGATTAAGTAATCTAGCTATGATGTTTCTGTAGTTGATTCCAATTCCTTACATTTTATTTTCAAGCATGCTCCATGGAGCAGCTAGGGAATTGCAGATTGGTCCAGATTTATCTCTTGAACATGTCAATCATTCCAATCCAGGCACTTGGATGGTATGTATTGGAAATGGAAAACATGTATCTTGCTAATTATGGATATCCCTTTGCAACTATTGCTCAGTTAACTTGCTTTTTCTAAATGCTTCATGTGCTGAGAGTGTTTGCACCTCATATGAATCACCATTCTTTTCATTTCAGAAATGTTATCTTATATGGAAGACAAACAATATTCAGCGAGGATTAGGATTTTAGAGAAACATAAATTGCATAGTAGAATGTCTTGTAACAAACAATAGTATGTGTTTCTATTGGTAATTAATTCTAATTAATAATATTAAGATTCTACCATGAACTTTAGTTATGTAAGGAGAGAGTGCTTATTGCATTGGGACATGAGTTATATCTGTAGTTGCACATTCCTTTGGTTGATCTCAAGTGCCGTGCAAGTTTGCAGCAATGGCTAATCTTATAATTTGCTCAATTCCGCAGTTCCTTTCTATGAAGTTGTCCACTGTCAATTCCAGGACGGAATTCAACATGGAAAGCTTGCTCTCAAAGATGTAAGTAGATATAAAATGTATGTTGTAGTACATATATAAAATGAAGCAGCAGTATAGAAGCCTGGGGCAGAACCATTGAGGCTCCCCACAATGGAGGAAATCCACGGCCAAGACATCTCGAACAACTGTACTGTTCGAAGTGCTGTTAGTGGAATTATGGGTAAACTGTCCCTTCTTCTCTAGGGTCTTTCATGGCCTGTAAATATTTGATCTTTTTGCATTTTATGTCTGGGTTTTTATTGATTTTCAAATTTTTTTGGTGTATTAAAAGGATTTGGAGTTATGGGTTTCAATGTTATCCCCTTTTGATTATGTAAAAAAGATACTTTTTTTTGTTTATATGAATTTTTGAACTATGGGGTTCTGGGTTTTTATTGGTATCTGAATATTTAGGTGTTATGTAGCTTTTCAATTGATTGCTCACTGTCTTTGTATAATTTGTAGGAGGAGGGCTTGGGTTCTTCATGGGTATGCTTCTTGGGGAATTGGATAGTCCTCTGATGCAAGAACAAATGACTGCAAAACAACAATTTGTTCATGAAGCCAAGCAAATGGGAAGAAGGAGCTATAGCTCTGCTAAGACATTTGCAGTGATGGGTTTGATATTTTCAGCTTCTGAATGTGCAGTAGAGAAGGTATGAGAGAAATCAATTTGTGTTATGGTAATTTTCTTACATTATAACTAGGTGGATTTGTATTGTTGGAAAAATCATAGAGAAATTCTTTTGTTTTAGATGCGAGCGAAACATGATATAACAAATACCGCTGTGGCCGGGTGTGTGATTGGAGGAACAATGTCAGCATTAGGTAAGGGTTGTCTTCTTACATTCACTTGTTGTATATGAATGCACACACTTAAAATTTACGGCATACAAATAACTGTGAAGTTTATCTGTGAAGTATCTGTGAAGTTTGATTTACGGCACACTCAATGGAAATTTTTGATTGGTATCTGTGAAGTTTGATGAAAATTGTAAGCTTGCTTTTTTCAAACAGTAGATTGGCAAGAAAGTAGGTGGATTATGTGTTATGAGTTCTAAATGTGTCCCAATCGCCAAACAAATAACTATGGCTGGATTAGAAATAGATGATGAAGACTAAGTAGTTCAATTTTAACAGAGTTTTACACTGAATGTCAAGGTTCCCAATTGAATGGGGAAAAGGAGTACTAGGGGCGTGCTTGAGTGGGGGAGAAACCCATCCCTTTGAATGCTTCAAATGGAGAGAAAACAAAGTTGTTGAAGTCAGCTGCTCCAATAGGTGAAAGAGTTGTCTCTTTGGCCGTTTTATACGAGGAGAAAATAGGGAGTAATAAGGGGTTGTAGCTCTGTTCTTTTGGCTACAATGAAATAGTGAGTGAACAGAGGATAAAAAGAGATGAAGTGAGTTGCATACAATAGAGAACAAAGGTACATACCATTTTGACAACAAGATACTCCAAAATTTCACTCTTCCCCGTGTGCTTCCACTGCACTCTAAATGTCTATTCTTGTGCTTCCATTGCACACTCTAAATATCTATTGTTTGTTTCATTTGAATTCAGGAAGAGAGGCTGCTATCAAGCAGCTTAGGAAGAGCTTGAAGTTCAAAGCAAACCCAATGCCTAGCTTCTACCATGAAGGACCTCCACTTAAGGTTGATCATAAAAGGTTAATCCTGTTATTGTACATTAGTGCTATTTGTTTACATGTTTTTGTTTGGCGTCAAAACTTGACAAGGTTCCATTTTACGGTTGATTTTGTATTTATTTAGCATATAGTTTGTCGAATCCTATTCGTGCCAGAGGCATGACACACACGGCTACACGCCACATGGCAAGTGTCTGGTCGATCTTAGTAAGGACTGATTTTGCAAGTGTGGGGCTGTGATTTTGCTGCAGCAATAAAAAAAATGTAATTTTTTTTTCGATTATATTAATTTGCAACGGTTTCAAACCCTCGCAACAAACCAAATTTTTTTTTTTTTTGAATTTTGTTTTGACTGGCAACGACTTACCACCGTGGTCCTTCATGCTTGCCACGGCTTAAAACCGTGGCCTTCATGCTTGCAACGGCTGTGAGACGAAAGAAATTCAAAATAATTGATATATGTTGCTACGATTATGGAACGTGGAGCATATAGCTATGCCGGGTAGCCGTGGCTAAATGCAGAAAATAATCAAGCGTCCTCGAACATAAAACCGTTGCTAATAAGTGTTGCCACTGTTTATAGCCGTCAAAGGTGATTTGGCGACGCCTCAAATGGCCAGGCCTCTAAGCCGTGACAATAGGTTACCCCCTTGGTCCCAAACCGTTGCGGATGAGTATTTTTGGTGTAGTGACATAACAACGATATTGTCCCCAACTTAAAAACCTGATAAACCTTAGTGATAACTTTTCCTTATTTGATGTGGGACTATTCAAGCCAATACTATCCAAACAATTTCAACAACGAATAGTGCACAAATTAAGAATATTTATGGAAAACAGTGCCGATTATAGTAAAAGTGTTGTCCTCAAGTAATATTTCTACGCCTCAACAATTCTAAGGGTAAAAAGTTAAGCCAACCAGACCATTTGTTAAATAATTTGTCCTTGTAATTATAATAAATCAAAATAGTATCCATGTATACAAAAGAAAATATTGGATATTGGGAGATAGACGAGAGTCAATATCAAAAGAAGGAGTAGTTTTTTTTAGAAGAAAATTTTAAGGTCATTTGAAGTGATTTTGTTAGAGAGAATATGTTGGAAATCATTCTCTAGGGTAGGGAAGAAGAAGAAGGTACTATTGGTGATCTACTAATATTTGGTAATTTTATATAATTATCAGAATAATTCCCAATTTATCTCTTAATAAAATCTGGGATATCCTGGAATTAACTGTTTGGTGACACGAGGCAAATCCGACATTATCTCCATCAATAGTATCTTATCTTATCTGATAATGATATTTTTTGGCATTGGTGTTGTTATTTCAAGCATGGAAATTTGAGTCATTCCCACAAAATTATTGACTTCCTTACATGGAGATCTATTTACCCTTAGCTAAATTTGCACAAAGGCATTTGTTGTTCCACAGCTCATCCATTCTCTTTATTAGTACAAAATTAGCCAATGTAATGTTTATTGTTGGAAGAACTTGACTGTCTGATGGCACTCCAATACATCTCATTTTGTCTTCCTTTGGTTCTCCTAATTCTCACCACAATACTTGTTCTTAAACAAAAGAGCAAACAACTTCTTTTTAACAGAGGAGCCAATCTTCCTCCCAGCCCTCCTAGGCTTCCTATCATAGGTAACTTGCACCAACTCGGTCACTTGCCTCATCAATCCCTATGGAACTTATCCAAACAATATGGTCCAGTCATGCTTATGAAATTTGGATGCAGACCGACACTAGTAGTCTCCTCAGCTGAATTTGCAAGAGAGATTTTAAAGACCCATGATGTAGAATTTTGCAGTAGACCTTCCTCAGTCGGCCCAAAACGTCTCTCCTATAATTTCCTCAATATTGCTTTTGTTCCTTATGGTGAGTACTGGAGGGAGATGAGAAAGATTTCTGTTCAAGAGCTTTTTAGTGGAAAAAGAGTGCAATCATTTCGATTTGTGAGGGAAGATGAAGTGGCATGTATGATTAAGTCTATCTCAGAATATTCTCCAAATCGGCCAGTTAATCTCACCAAGACAATTTTCACTCTTTTAGCTGATATAATTTGTAGGATTGCTTTTGGTAAGAGTTACCGAGGGATGAACTTTGATGATCATGGTACACTGGAAGAGGTTCTTTATGAGGCCATGGACATGTTGGCTAGTTTTGCTGCAACTGACTTCTTTCCTTATATTGGATGGATTGTTGATAGGTTTACTGGCTTACATGGAAGGCTTGAGAAGTGCTTCCATGTCTTGGACAAATTCTATCAACAACTTATTGATGAGCATATTGATCCTGAGAGGGCAAAGTCATTGGAGGAAGAAGACATCATAGATGTATTGCTTGGATTACAAAAGGATCAGCACTATTTGATTCGTCTTACTAATGACCATATCAAGGCAATTTTGTTGGTAAGTAAATCACCTTTAATTTTCTATACTTCCTTTTTTAAACAATAAAATTGAAAAATACGCATTATCTTTCCATGATATAGTTGGAAAAACCTATATTAACTGGATACAATTTTATGTGTCTAACAGTTACAAAATAGTATACCCAATTTCAACAAAGATCAAACCGGGAAACAAAATCATCAGCACCAATCTATCATCCTCCTTATCCTCAACGAACTGCCCCATTCAGTGAATCATCCTCACCACTATCATTAAATCACCACCATCGTCACTACCTCCGTTATCAATCTACAATCACTATCACCATATCAATCCAAGATCACCTATATTGAGTGAATCAGCAATCACCTTTTACCAAATAATCATGTCCAACCACCAGACGTTGCTCTCTCTAACTCCATAAACTAATCCTCATCGCCAAATCTCAAAACCAAATGACTACAAATATCCCAAACCCCATTAGGACACGAGCACACAGGTTCATATTGTGTAGGCTGTATTGAGGTATCATTGTAGAGCATTGTATTTTTATTATGTGAAGATTGGGTGAGTTAGACAGGGAATGTACATCTCTAAGAAAAAGGGTGCAAAGTGGGTACTTGCAAGGATTATACCATTAACAAATCCTTCACCTAACATTTTGATTACCAGGCATATCCACAAACATGAGGGCTTTGGAGTCTTGAATCTATGAAATTGATTAATGTGACCCATTTGAACCTTAATTTGACGACAGGCATTATATCGCTTTTTAGTCCCCCATTCCTAATTAAGATTCCTGGCTCTGACATCTCTCATCTTATAGATTGATGCCATTTACGTAAATGAGCTTTAATTAATACTTCACTCAGAAATGCGGCTTAATATGTCTATTGGGTTTGATTCAGTCAGTAAATCAAGCATACTTATTTAGCAGTCTACTCAAACCAATGATGGCCACGCTGAGAATTTTGGCTTAAATGCTACATTATTTGACTAAATGAGCTAAAATTAAGATACTTATTTCAACATTTATATGTGCTAATTATTTCAGGATATATTTATTGGAGGAGTTGATACTAGTGCAGTTACCATGGTTTGGGCAATGACAGAGCTTGCTAAAAATCCTAAAATAATGAAAAAGGTTCAAGAAGAAATTAGAACTTATGTTGGTAAAAAAGGGAAGGTCGAAGAAAGTGATATTGATCAACTTCAGTATTTAAAGATGGTGGTAAAGGAAACTCTAAGGCTACACCCTCCATCAGTTTTACTCATACCTAGAGAAAGTATGAAACCTTGCAAGATCAGTGGCTATGATGTCTATCCGAAAACAACAGTCCTAGTGAATGTTTGGGCAATTGGAAGAAGTTCTGACTACTGGAAGAATCCAAATGAATTCTTTCCTGAGAGGTTCATGAACAATTCCATTGATTTCAAAGGCAAAGATTTTGAATTCCTACCCTTTGGGGCTGGTCGAAGAGGTTGTCCTGCATTGAATATGGGAATTGCAACTATTGAACTGGGGCTTGCTAACCTTCTTTATAGTTTTGATTGGGAACTGCCTCATGGGATGAAAAATGAAGACATAGACATGGAGGAGGCAGCTGGTCTTACTGTCCATAAGAAATCTGCTCTTCACCTTGTTCCTGTTATCAAGCACTTCGTGCCAAATGCATGTTGAGTACAACTTTCCTTTCAATTTGTTCCTTAATTAGAAATTATTTATTCCAAGCAGTGGTGGAGTGAGGAATTTCATCGACAGGGGAAGGGGGTAACATTCAAAAATATTGTCCATATATATATAATAATGTCTGCATATGGTATATATATGTTGATATACTTTAGTACCTAAATATTTCTCAGATGCTAGGTTGCCAAACCTGATACGTAAATAACGTCAAAACAACTTATAACTGGCCAGTTACTTACAAGTGACATTTTGCAAGTCGGCTAGGGTATAGTCGATGCAGAATCATCCTAGGGTAGGTTGTCCATTGACAACATAAGTCGTACTTCCATTTGGGTAGACAAACTCGATAGAGGTAGATCCATTTATCGTTATGTCTGGTATGCAGATCACAAATGCATCTTTTGTGAGCTGAACATCACACCAGAGAACCACGCTTTGTAAACTGCTGTCAACGGCAAAATTGAAAGAAGCATCACTGGATGAAGGAAACAGCCCGGAAAAGCCACCTCGAGCAATGACCAATGGCGCTTCGCCTGCAAAAGAATTTGGTTTCCATAAACACTCCCATTTGCTCCTTGAATAGAAAGAAGAAATTGCTCAATTGTCATTGTTTCACAGAAGTGATTGGTAAGTGCTATTACAACAGAGAAAAAAAATTAGAAAATATAGAGTGAGAAAGATGCAAACCTCTTAGCGTCTGCCATGAACTTGAATTCTTTCCATTGACTATAGCAGCCACTGTTGCTGAGCGTAGAGCTAGAACAAGTAGAAAATAAAAATAAAAAAATACAATACAAGTCGTTGACATTGTGGACAAACTGAATCTTCCCCCAGGACTGTTTGATCAAGAACAGCTGAGCTAGTTTGATTGTATCATTAGTGTTCAAGTGGTGGTGGTTTAAATAGACGAAGCTCATTCAACATTGATGAAATCCCTGGATCTAAATCACATACATCACAGTCCCAACATCAAGACATTTGAAGAAAACGTACATTTTGATAATCTACACTTTGCTTGGATAAAACTGTCATGTTTGAAAGTAACTTTGATGGAGCTTGGAGATGCCAACTCATCTTCGATTATTTGGTTGGTAAAGTATGTTTGACACTTCACATTTAGAACAATTGTGTCACTGGAGAATGTTGTTGACAGGTTTCCTCAAGAAACAATCAGAGTTACACTAAATGGATGTTTACTTCTTTTGCTTGCAGAAGATTCTGCCAACTATAAATCTAAGCTATTAACACAAAAGCAAGTAGCTTAATTGAAGAACTATATTAAAACCGTAGTGTGTACGCTTGAATTGAAACATCTTTTTACTTCTTTTTGCTTGCAGGAGATGAGGATCTACAATATGGTTGTAAATGTTCAAATCGAAATGGGTATTCAAAGCCAAGATTTGAACTGAGTATTCAGTCCTATAGCTAATCAAAATGGGTATTCAAGATTTGAACAAAATCTGCACAACAATAGATGGATAAGTGAGAGATTTGATTTTTACTCACCTTGAACCCTGAATAGAGCACAAAAACCCCAAATTTCTCCCACTTTCACTGCCAAAAACAAAAACCCACCCACCATCAACCTTGAAGTTGAAAAATATGAAGAAGGCTAGTAGATGTTCTTCTTCTCTCTCAGCGGCTGACGCTCCTCACCGGTGACGCTATCTCAGCGGGTGATGCTCCTCGCCATTCAGCGGGTGACGCTCCTCACCGTCTCAGTGGGTGAACTCTGCACCGGTGACGCTTTTCCCTATCAGCTTAGGTAAATGGGAGATGGTCTTCCCTCTCAGCTTAGGAGATGTTCCTCCCTCTCACGGAAATGCTCTTCTCCTCTCAGCTTGGGCGATGAGAGACGAAAAAAAAAGGTAAACCTACTCGCGCCCAAAGTTTTTTTTTTTTTTTTTTTGTATATATATATATATATATATATTTTTTTTCAAAAAATTCCGTTGGGGATGGCTTATACCGTAACAACAAGTTTTTATTTGTAAAACTTAGCGACAGCTAATATGCCGTCCCAAATGTTTGAATTAGCTACGGTTTTTTTTGAATTTAGCCACGATTTTCCCGTCACAAACACAGTTTTTATGATTATGCCCTTGGTCAACTACCAAAAGCATTAGTGACAGTGTTTTACTGTCTCAAATTTTTTAATTAGAAACAGAATCAGATTGTCGTCTCTAGTATTTGTAGCTATTAATCATTTTTATAGTGTCCATTTTATTTATTTTTCAATTGATGTAGTTATTATGTTTTAGGGAGAAGCCTCTTGAATCCGCATTTTCCTATTTCTCCATCCATAAAAATAAGAAATACAATGGCAGTGTTTATTAGGTGAAACAAAATGGTAGTGTTTGGATTTGATGAGTTAAATATATTGGAAATTATTGTATGTTGTTTATAAATTTTTATGATTGAAAATAATTAATTCTTAAGATATTATTTTTAGAATTTTATTTATTTATTTTGAAAGGTGACTTTTGTCCCCAAAAAACACTTGGAGTCTATGGAGTAAGGGGCTACAATGTTTTGGTCACCTTGGTTTTGGTTTTGGAGTGTCTCCTCGGGGGTTTATATAAACCCTTATTTCGTTCAATGTTTGGTAGAGATTTATTATTATTATTATTATTATTATTATTATTATTATTATTATTATTATTTAATTTTTATAAAGTTTTGATAAACCATTCTTTCTCCCAGTGTTTTGATAGTGGTAATAAAGTTTTTAAGGATGTTTTGATAGTGGTAGATAAAGTTTTTAAAGATGCGGTAGTTGATGTTAGGAGGTTTGGGGATAGAATCATAGGTATTAAATTAGCTTTAGAATTAGAGATAGTGCTTGTTATTAGCGCATATGCACCTTAAGTGGATTTAGGCGATGATACTAAGAAGGGTTTTCGGGACTCTTTAGAAGAGTTAGTTCATGGAATCCCCTTTTTCGATAGGGTTTTTCTAGTAGATATTTGAATGGCCATGTCGATAAGGATAAAGTTGGGTATGTAAGGGTTCATTGAGGTCAAGACTCGAAATACTATGGAGATTTCTATTATGTATTTTGTTTTAGCTAAGGATTTTGGGATCGTCATTATTTTTTAAAAGAAGGGGGAAGATCACTTGGTGACCTTTGCGAGTGGGCATAATAGAAGTCAAATTGTTATTTTCTTGTTAGGAAACACGATCTCGGCAGATGTAAAAATTGTGAGATTACACCAGGAGAGTATCTGACAAACCAACATAAGTTGTTAGTCTTCGATTTTTGTCTTAAGAGTAGAGGTCATATTGCTAAAGGACAGGCTAGATCGAGTCAAGTGGTAGACCTTATAGGGAGATATCTGCTAGAAATTTAGAAAGAAAATTTTGGGTGGCCAGTCAGTTACAGAGGGTTGGGAGAACCTAGAACCAAAGGATATGATTAGTAGTGCAGATCTTTTCGAGTATTTGGCGAACCAAATAAGAAGAGAGGCGATTGAAGAGTTAGGAGAGGCCAAATGAGGAGGTAGATATGATAAGGAGACATGGTGGTGAAACACTAATGTGCAACAAGCCATTACAAAAAATAAACGATGCTTTAAGAGGTGGCAAAAAGATAGATGCCTAGAGTTTTATGAGCTCTATAAGCAAGCTAAGAGGTTGAGTAGTAAAACAGTAGGAGAAGCTAAAAAAAAAAACTTATGATGATATGTATAATAGGTTAGGTACAATAAGTGGAGAAGGATACCTTCAATATAGCTAAAGCGAGATAACAGAAACTAGGGATTTGAGTCATGTTAAATGTGTTAAGCATGAGGATGGAAGAGTTCTAATGCAGGATAAAACTATTTTAAATAGATGGAGGAATTACTTTTTGAACCTATTCAATGAAACACATGTAGGGGAGTTAAACTTGGAGAGGTATGTTTCACAAGAAGGGAGGCACCGCGCGTTCCATCATAGAGTTAGTGCCAAAGAAGTAAGAAAATCTTTGAAAAGAATGAAGTCAAGGAAAATAGTTGGACCAGATGATATACCAGATGAAGCATGGAAATGTCTAGGAGAAGTTGGGATTCAATGGCTAACTAGGCTCTTTAATAGGATTTTGGAAACTAGAAAAATGTCTGATTCATGGAGGCACAACATTGTGGTACCAATTTATAAGAACAATGAGGGAATATTCAGAACTGCTTGAATTGTAGGGGAATAAAACTTATGAGTCATATAATGAAACTTTGGGAGAGGGTCATAGAGCAAAGACTTTGGAGTTTAACCGTTGTTTCGGAAAATCAATTTGGATTTATGTCAAGTAGGTCTACTATAGAGGCCATCTTCTTGCTTAGGCAAATTATAGAAAAATATTGATAAGGGCATAAGAGTTTGCATATGGTTTTTATTGATTTGGAGAAGCCTAAGATATAGTCCACATAGAGTTAATTTGGTTGGTGCTTGGAAGGAAGAAAGTGTGTCAATGTCGATATTATTAAGGATATATATGCACGATATTATTAAGGATATATATGCAGGGGCTGTAACAAGTGTTTGCTCAATAAGCAAGATGTCCATTGAATTCTCAGTATCAGTAGGATTACATAAAGGGTCGGACTTAAGTCTATACCTTTTTGCTTTAGTCATAGATGAGTTGACGAGACATCTTCAAGAAGATGTACCTTGGTGCATGTTGTTTGCATATTATATTGTCTTAATTGATGAGACTAATGAAGGTTTAGGTTGGAAATTAGATAAGTGGCGGGAGACATTAGAGGGTAAGGGTTTTAGAATTAGTCGTTCGAAGACATAATATCTAGTGTGCAACTTTGGTTATGAATCAAGAGGGAGAAGTAATTCAATTGAGATCGAAGGCATTTTGAGGTTCCGGAGTGTGAGGGTTTTCGATATCTAGGATCTATAATTCAAAAGAATGGGGCGTTGGAGAAAATGTAGACCATAGGATTAAAGTTTGTTGGACGAAATGGAGAATGACATCAAGAGTATTATGCGATAGAATGATGCGTGCAAGGTTAAAAGGGATACTATAAGACAATTGTTCGACCAACCATGCTCTACGGTTCAGAATGTTAGGCTACTGACGGTAGAAAAATGCGTATGTTAAGATGGATGTATGGTAAACCTATAAGGATAAAATTAGGAATGAAAGAATAAAGAGATACTTAGGTGTGGCGTCATAGAGGACAAAATTAGAGAAAAGCGTTTAACGTGGTTTGGTCATGTGCGAAGGAGACCAAGTATGTCGCCAATTAGAAAATATCTAGATTGAAAAGTTAGTGGAAGGTGTAGACGAAGGGGATGACCGTTGAAAACTTGGATGAAGATAGTGAAGGAATATATCATTGAGCTTGGATTAGGCGAGGGTATGTGAGAAGACCGCATTGCTTGGAGAACCAAAGTACGTATAGCTGACCCCGAGAGTATCTGGAATCGGCTTTGATGATGATGATGATGAAAAATAACTGAAAATGCATTACTTAAAAGCAAAATCCATTTAGATTCAAAGTACATCCTATCTCAAAACCACTAGGAATGTTATTGCTACTACTATCATTAACTTAGACTGAGGCAGGCAGTTGGTAGGCTATTAAATTCATATTTCTTCTAATATAAATCAAGCCGAAACATTAAAAAAAAACTAATTTGTGTTCCAGGAGATGTTGCCAGGTCACTTGTTGCTGCCATGATAAGTGTTCGCTGCTACCATTGACACTTTCGCAATGTCTTTACTATCAGTTATCACTACGATCTTATTGTACTCTTTCACAATTACCTATTCACTTGCTAGCATGTCCCCTTCCAGTTGAGCTTCAAAGATTGTTCTAGTGCCTTTCCTACACCACCATTCATTAATACCTATTATTTTTCTAGCTGATCTTATTTGCATCGCCGTATTTCTTCGATCCTATTCACAATTGATCTTATCCACTTTCGATATTACCTATTGTTCATCTTATCCGTTTTCGTTCTTATCTGCATTGTGGTGCTTCTGTCTTGTCTCACTTTTTCATTTTTGTGTTTCCATATTATCGTGTTTAACTCGATTAATTAAGGTATTTAGTAAAATAAACTTAAGCATATAAATCTAGTAGTTGATATTCATGGATGTTACATATTATTTTCAAATTATGAAGTTTAAGATAATTGCATAAATTTTGGTGAGTTGTTGGGGTGCAGATCTAAAAGAAAACATCTAATGAATTTACCCTGTTAGTTAAATTGCCAAATTGTCAAAACATATATCACTGTGAGGATCGTAAGGGTCTCTTACTCCATGGAGCAAGTGATTTACACTATTTAATATGGATTAAACATAGGGATGGCAGTGGGGCGGATATTCACGGATATCCGCCCCACCCAATCCGTTTGGGGCGGTTTTGGATATGGCTGAATGGGTTTTCGGGTGGTTTCGGGTATCCAAAAAATATCCGTTCACTATTCGGGGCGGATACGGATTTGGCCATATCCGCCCCGCGGATATCCGTTTATCCGTTTGTTAGGTAACATTACAACAATACCCTTCCCCTATATAAATGGATTAAACCCTTAATCCCTCCCCCTCCCTCTCCCTCTCCCTCATTTCCCTCCCTCACACCCGCCTCTCCCTCTCGGTCTCTCTCTCTGCCTCTCACACACCGAGGAGTCGAGCGAAGGCGTCTCCATCCTCTTTTCCTCTCACACACAGAGACGCCTTCCCTTCGTGTGTGAGGAGCGATTCGAGCGAAGGCCGAAGGGAAGGGTCGTCGTCCGCCTCCTCTCTCACTGTCCCTTCGTCTCTCTCACAGGCTCACTGCTCACAGCGAAGGCGGAGGCCGTCCGCCTCTTCTTCTCTCTCACAGCGAAGGGCAAAAGGTGAAGCTCGTCCGCCTCTTCTTCTCTGATCTCTCTCACAGCGAACTAGCGAAGGCGAAGCGCTCGGCCGTCGTCGTTACTCGTCACCCCTTCTCCTTCTCTCCTTCTTCTCTGAACTCTGATCTACGATCTACGATCTACGATCTGATCTTAGATCCAGATCTTAGATCTTAGATCCAGATCTTTGATCTTAGATCTTGATCTTTGATCCAAGATCAGATCCAGATCTTTGATCAGATCCAGATCTTTGATCCAGATCTAAGATCAGATCCAGATCTAAGATCAGATATCGGATTGTTTTTTTTTTTTTAATATAGCAGAGATCGTATGTTGTAATTTTTTTTTTGAATTTGTTGTAATTTTTTTTTTAGATCAGATAGTCAGATCTGATCTTTAGAATTTTTTTATTTTTTTTTGTAATTTGTTGTATTTTTTTAAATTTGTTGTACGTATAAAATATTGCGGTGTAAAATATTATATATTGCTATTTGCTGTTAGGTAAAATATTGCAATAAAAAATATGCTATCTGTTACTCTGTAGTGTAAATTTGTTGCATGTAAAATTTGCTTTGCGGGGCGGATCGGTTGGGGTGGGTATTTTACATGCTCATCTCATCCTATCTCGAACCCGTTTGGGATGGGACGAGGTCTGGATGATGTCTATCCCATCCCGATCCCGAATGAATAGGATGAGATAAAGATGCGGTCCATCCCGTCCCGTGCCCAACCCTAACCAGAATGTTTGTTCCTAAAAAAAAAAAAAAGCAAACAACTTCACAAAATAGACAACCAACCTCCCAGCCCTCCTAAGTTTCGTATCATCGGTAACTTGCACCAACTTGATTAGTTGCCTCATCAATCTCTATGGAACTTATCCAAACAATATGATTTAGTCATGTTTATGATGGATCGGGGACTTGTAATAAAAGTTTGAGCAGATACTTGTATGTAAGAAAAAAGGTTGTTTCTTTCTCCTCTCGATTTGAAACAATAAGGGGAGGGATTGCTGCAACTTGCACTGCAGCGACGACGGCTGGGGCGGTGGCTGTGGCTAGCGACTGGACGACACGAGGGACTTGCTGCGAAGACTCTGAAGAGTATGGCTGGATTGCGATAGGGACAACATGGCGATGACTTGTTGAAGGGTTTGCGACAACAATTGTGGATTGCGGATAAGCGAGGGCTGATCGAAAGTGGTTGTGGCAGTGGCACAATTTTAAAAATATACATAATTAATTTTTAAAATTGATCATAAGGGCCTTATCAATTACCAGTTGGATCCCCTTGCAATGTTGTTTTACAAGTCTAATTATACAAATCCCTTGCACCATTGAGATTTTGTCATTCTTTCAAGACCACGCCACGTCACCCTAGTTATAAAAATTTGTTTTCCTAGCATTTTGTTTGGCAATCCAACGATAAAGATCAATGTTTACATAAAGTAGTTACTCAATACAAAACAAACTCTAAGCCAAGCCGTGAACTTGAGCCATTTAACAGTTTGGAAACATATATTTTCTTCTCCACGATACTGTATTTACCAAAGCTCAAATGAGGTGATCAAAGTTTCATTTAACTCTTCCTTCTCCATTAAGGTTAGAAAGTGAGAAGTGAGAAGATGAAAATTGAGGAAATTTTACTTTTTTTAATTGATTAGTACACAGTTGTTACAATTCAAAATCCACTGAAAGAGGTTAATGGTTTAGTAGCCCAAACCATGTATCTCTTCCTTCTCTTTAACCTTCAAACTGATATCTGACTCTCACATACACATAGAAATAGAGCTGAAAAAAGACACCACTCTTATCTTGAATGGTCTGTAAATTGGTTGAATGCCTCAATACTTAGATTCTAGGAAATATGTTTCTCAAACACCCAACTGCAAATCCACAGTTTCACACAACCTTGCACATTATAATATAGCAAAACAATAACCACTTATATTAACACCAAGTTTTATTGGCCTTCTTCATCATTTTCCTTTTGCATAATTGGGCAAAAGGTCTAATTATTGTTATTCAATAATCAAGTTATATTGATATTGCCTATCAAAATCTCCACATAAAAACTTATATATATGTATTTTTCTGCGCACCCAACCAATATCTGTATTATGGTGGAAGAAACCGCAACAGAGGAAAAAAGGGATAGAAAGTGGAAAAGAATGAAGCTCAGCTTCACGGCTTGGCTTGAGTTTGTTGAGTTATTTTGTATTAGGTAAATACTTTGTCAAATTGATCTTCACTGTTGGATTTCCTAATCTCAATGGTACAAGGGCCTTGTACATAGACTTGTAAAATTGCCTTATAAGGGGTATTAATTATATGTAAATCGTGGTTAGTGTGGGAGTTAAATAGACGAGATAGGAAAAAATCTACCATATCAACCATATTTGCTCTTACATGGTCTGAAGACCAGCTGATCCACTCTCTTGTTAAAGTACCATACACGATTCAATTGTTACAGTTTGCAATAAGAATATGGCATAAATTTGACAAAGTTCTAACTTGTATGTGTTTGTATCATCTTATGTTTCAAATCTCATTACTCCAACTTGCAATGTACAGTTCATATGAGCTTCAAAGAAAAAATAAAATAAAAACCTCAGAACTCATATACGAGTCGGAAGAGCTTCAACATCATTGTACACATGAAAATGCATTGATCAGACTTTGTTTTGTTCAAGATTTCAAGTCATATGCAGACACAAATCACAGAAAATTAATATAACAAAAGAGTAATTCTAGCCAGCCCGACCTGATGGGGCAATTTTACATTTTTGTCCCTCCTCCAAAAAGTGTTTGTGGTTGTGTGTTTAAAGATGAGGGACAAAAAGTGTCAAATTGCCCCACCAGGCAGCAAACCAGGCCGGGTTGGCTAGAATTTCTGATAACAAAAACCGAAAGCAACGCTAGTAGCACAAGAAAGTGCATAATGTTGGTCACAATGCACGTACATACCCCGCTATTAAAACATTAAAAGTACATAATGTCGGTTGCATTCATGTGCAACATGTATATATGCGTGCAAAATATACCTCTGTAATATTTAAACGTACCTAGGTGGTATCTTGATTTGAGTAATGTTTGCCTCATTTGTTTGGGTCTGGACATAACTTTGTTGAAAAATTAGTTTGAATTTTGAAAATAAAATGGTTTCTTAATTTTGAAACTCTCCCTATATTGTTTAGTCTGATATCCTCTATGTAACTCACTGTGGAGGAATTAATAAAGATAGTGTTTGGATTTGGACTTGGGATAGTGTTTGGATTTGGACTTGAACCCCAAGGGTACCCACTTTAGTGAACGAGGGAAGAGTTAGACCAATGTTGGTCCACTCCACACGCGCGTGTCGCCGCCGCCAGTCGAGCCGGATCGGATCGAGATGAAACCTTTCTTTTTGCTGAAATTTTATTTGAAAAAAAAAATATCTTTATTTGCTGCAGAGAAGAAGACTGCCACTTTTTTCTCGTGATTTTCTCCGTGATTTCAGCCGCCATTAAAGGAAAGGATACTCTCTCAGCCTATAAATATCAGCCCTCTCTGAGATAATTTATAATACGAAAAGCAAAGAGTTTTACTTATTCAATAAAACTGAGAGTTTTTATCAATAAAAACAGAGAGTTTTACCTGTTTCGAAACCAGTCTATATTTTGTATTTCAGAGAGTTTCACAGTGTTCCATTACTTTTGTAATTTTCGCGTTTATTGTATTTCGTGATTCCGAGCAAAAGAAAGTAAAGGGTGAATAGATTTCCGTTCGTCAACAGTGCATGTGATTGAACGAGACAGATACAAAATTCTGGGTTGTTTTATCCTGGGGACGTCGGGGCTATCAGACTGCTTGCATAATCTTGGGCAGAGCCGCAAAACGTCTTAAAGAGAGTGACCTAGTCCGCGACTCAACCCAAGAAAATCAGTAACTTCATTCCTGTTTTAATTTCCAGCAATTATATTTCCAACAATTTTAAGACGGTACATATCTACCATGCTTACTACTATTGAACTTGCTGCTAAGGACCTAAACAAGCCATTTCGTTTTGAGGGTCAACACTTTAAAAGATGAAGACAAAAAATGTTGTTTTTCTTAACTACGCAAAAAATTGCTTATATCTGTAATGCTAAGAAACCCAAGTTGCCTGCTAAACGTGATGAAACCCACACTAAGGAACTAGATTGCTGGATAGAAAATGATTTTTTGTGTAAGAATTTTATTCTTAATGGTCTATCTGATGAATTGTATGACTATTGCTGTTCAGAAAAAACTGCTAAGGATATTTGGGAAGCCCTTAGGAAAAAATATGACACTGAGAAGGCTGACACAAAGAAATATGTCGTCAGTCGTTATCTGAAATACTAAATGACTGATGACAAGTCCGTGGAAACCTAATCTCACGAGCTACAAAAAATTGCTCATGAAATCATATCTGAAGGCATGACCTTAGATGAACAATTTCAAGTAGCTGTTGTAATAGATAAATTTCCCCCTAGCTGGAAAAACTTTAAGAATGCACTTAGGCATAAAACAAAAGAGTTCTCTCTAGAAAGTCTGATTACCCGACTTCGGATTGAGGAGGAAGCCCAAAAACAAGATTAGAAAGATGAGATTCTGATTATTTCTAACCATAAGAAATCCACCCCTGTGGCTCTGAAACCCGGTGGAAAGACTTTGAAAAGTCAGAGTCACAATAAAAACCGAAACAATCAGAATCAGAACTATTAAAATCGGAATAACCAGAACCGCAACCAATAGAATCAGAATCCTCCGCGAAATCAGAATGGACAAAAACACCCTTCAAGAAATGAAACAACACAGTTTTTATGTTATACCTGTAACAGGCCAGGGCATATGGCTAGGAACTGTCGGAATGGGTCTCGTCCTACTCTGCAGGCGAACCTAACCGAAAACCAACTTATTGCCATGGTCTCTAAGATCAACTTTGTTGGTGGATCCAAGGGATGGTGGGTTGACCCTGGTGCTTCTCGACATGTCTGCTATGATCGAGAAATGTTCAAGTCCTATTCTGAAGCTGAGGACAAGAAAGTGTTGCTGGGTGATTCCCACTCCACTATCGTTGCTGGAACTGGCGAAGTAGAGTTGAAGTTTTCTTCTGGAAAGACCGTCATCCTGAAGGATGTCCTACATACTCCGGAGATGAGGAAGAACTTAGTTTCTTATTACCTTCTGAACAAGGTTGGGTTCACTCAAATAATAGGGGCTGATTTGTATACCATCACTAAAAATAATGTATTTGTGGGGAAAGGGTATGCCACTGATGGTATGTTTAAATTGAATGTTGATGCTAATAAAATTTCTAGTTATGCTTACATGTTGTGTTCTTTTTATACTTGGCATGCTAGACTCTGTCATGTTAATAAGCGAATAATTAAAAACATGAGTAACTTAGGACTAATTTCAAAAATGTCCTTAAATGACTTTGAAAAATGCAACTATTGTAGCCAAGCTAAAATAACCAAAACACCACATAAATCTGTTGTTAGAGAATCTGAACCCTTAGATTTAATACATTCAGATATATGTGAACTTGATGGTGTTTTGACTAGAAATGGAAAACGTTATTTCATTACGTTTATTGATGATTACTCCGATTATACCTCCGTTTACCTGATGAAAAATAAGAGTGAAGCATTTGACATGTTCAAAATATTTTGAACGGAATTTGAAAATCAGTTTAATAGAAAGATAAAGAGGTTTAGAAGTGATAGAGACACTGAATATGACAACAGTAATTTCATAGAGTTTTATAATTCTTGTGGAATTATTCATGAAAAAACTGCACCGTACTCTCCTGAGATGAATGGCAAAGTTGAAAGGAAAAATAGAACTCTTACTGAGTTAGTAGTTGTCATTCTAGTCAACTCTGGTGCTGCATCACACTGGTGGGGAGAGGTTATTTTGACGGTCTGTTATGTGCTAAACAAAGTCCCTAAATCGAAAAGTAAAACTTCTCATTTTGAGATTTTGAAAAATAGACAACCAAATTTGTCATACTTCAAAACTTGGGGTTGTTTAGCTTATGTTAGAATTCATGATCCTAAAAGGAACAAGCTTGCCAGTAGGGCATATGAGTGTGTATTCACAGAATATGCCATTAACAGCAAAGCCTATAGATTCTATAACCTAAATGATCATGTTATCATAGAATCGAACGATGTTGATTTCTATGAACATAGATTTCCTTTTATTTCGAGGAATAGTGTGGGTACATCCTCTAAAAACGTGCCTATGGTCAGGATGAATGAAAACGATAAAGCATCAAAATCTGAGCCTATGAGAAGTAAACGGAACCAAACTTCTAAAAACTATGGCCCCGATTTCTATGCCTTTACAGTAGAGAAGGATCCCCTTAACTTCCAAGAAGCTTTGTCTTCTATAGATGTCAACTTTTGGGAAGAGGCTATTGATGATGAAATGGACTCTCTTGAGTGAACGAAAGTGACAAATGCATTTATTATAAATCTGAAAATGGCATTTGCACTATTATATGTCTATATGTGGATGATTTGCTTATCTTTGGTTCTAATATTCATGTCGTGAATAAAGTGAAATCTTTATTGCGTGCGAACTTTGATATGAAAGATCTTGGAGAGGCGAGTGTAATCCTTGGTATTAAGATTACTAGGTCTGAAAAGGGAATTTCTTTGGATCAATTACACTATATTTAGAAAATCCTAAAGAAATATAATTACTCTGACTGTAAACCTGCATGTACTCCTAATGATCCTAGTGTAAAATTGTTCAAGAACACCGGTAATGATGTTAGACAATCTGAGTATGCGAGCATCATTGGTAGCCTACGATATGCTACCGATTGCACTAGGCCTGACATAGCTTATGTTGTGGGATTACTATGCAGATTTACTAGTAGACCTAGTATAAAACATTTTCATGCTATTGAAAGGGTCATGAGGTACCTAAAGAGGACCAAGAACCTCAGATTACACTATCAGAAGTTTCCCGTTGTCCTTGAAGGATATAGCGATGCTGATTGAAACACCCTCTTAGATGACTCCAAAGCCACCAGTGGCTATATTTTCAGTATAGCTGGTGAAGCTGTTTCTTGGAAATCAAAGAAACAAACTATTTTGGCACAGTTCACGATGGAGTCAGAGATGATAACACTAGCCACGGCTAGTAAGGAAGCAAGTTGGTTAAGAAACCTGCTAGCAGAGATCACTCTATGGGAAAGACCGATACCAGCTGTCTTGATTCATTGCGATAGTATCGCGGCTATTGCAAAGATACAAAACCGTTATTATAACGGCAAGAGACGACAAATATGTTGTAAGCACAATTTGGTTAGAGAGTTTCTATCTACTGCAGCTGTTTGAGTGGATCATATACGAACTGATGAAAACTTGGTTGATCCTTTGACGAAAGGATTAGCTAGAGAGAATGTTTTCAAAACCTCGAAAGGAATGAGACTTATGCCCTTAGATTGATGAGTTATTCATTATTGTAATTCGACCTATAGACTGGAGATCCCAAGAAATAGGTTCAATGGGTAATAACAAGTCGTGAATGATATAAAGTGAATCATGCTGACCTTATAGTAATTCCATTCCTAGATTGAAGCATGAGTTCCTGAAGCGATAGTAGGATGAGTTAAAAACTCTTAATGAGATCTATATTCTATGTGGAGTGGAGTACCTAGCTACAAGAGTACTCTTGATACCTAAGTGATTGTGGAAGTATGGCTGCTTCCTATGGAATTTGTGGGTAGAATTCCTAGAGCCTTCACTATACTGGGATATACGTGCATGGCCTTAAAGCACGGGATTTTTAGACTTCACCCTGGTAAGGTTATCGTATAATGTTGTTAGAGATAGAGTTCAAAACTACGAGTTACTCTAGTATAATCTAAATCATGAACACTATGCAAGAGTTCAAGTTGAAAGACACTTTTGTTTATGCATAATCTTATATTTATAGATTGCTCGATGAAGAAATGTTTTTAAAAATTCAAGTGGGGGATTGTAGAAAAATTAATTTGAATTTAAAAAACAAAATGGTTTCTTAATTTTGAAACTCACCATATATTGTTTAGTCTCATATCCTCTATGTAACTCACTGTGGAGGAGTTAATAAGGATAGTGTTTGAATTTGGACTTGGACCCCAAGGGGTACCCACTTTAGTGAAGGAGGGAAGAGTTAGACCAATGTTGGTCCACTCCACACGCGCGCCGTAAGTCTGTCTGATCGGATCGGATAGAGATGAAACCGAAAGCAACGCTAGTAGCACAAGAAAGTACATAATGTCGGTTGCATGCACGTGCAAAATATAGGTGATATCTTGGTTTGAGTAATGTTTGCCTCCTTTGTCTGGGGTCTGGACATAACTTCCTACAGTTTAAATAAAGAAAAGGGAAATTCTAAATGTCGAGGGAACTAGCGAGGGAAGGGGGTGCACCCCCCTCGAGATGTGTGCAAGCCCGTGTCTCGAGGCACTTTCACGCATCTCGAGGGGGTGAACGGCTTTCACCCCCTCCCTCGCTGGTTTCCACGCCCATTCCCTCGCTGTTTAGACAAACCCTAAAGAAAAAGTTCCCTTCGAAAATGTGTGTAAAACTTCTTATATAAAGCATTGTTAGAAGATAGGTCTCCTGATTTGTGATTTGTGGATTTACTTTCTCACTACTTACTGTTTTGAGTGTTTTCTTTCATCATACTCTCTCAACACTCTCCTTTCAGTTCCTTATAATATGGATCGTGGTATCCGCTCAGTTTCTGTTCTTCTCGTCCTCATGTTGCTTATTATGGCCACTGGTTAATCTCTCTCTCATTTCCTATATATCTTTCCATCTTTTTACTTATATCAGAAAAAGTTATAAACACAAATTTGGGGTCCCCAAACTTGTCCTTGAAATTTCAGAGGTCTGATTGGAGTGCATTACCCGCTTATATTCATGGTCAACGGTTGGCTCTAGGAGTTATATATATATATATATATATATATATATATATATATATATATATATATATATATATATATATATATATATATATATATATATATATATATATATATTTATTTGGCGATGTCTAACTTGTGGTTAAAAAACATGGTTATTTCAGCATGCATTTGGGTTTGTTGGACGTTTTATTATAACTCTGTATGACTTTGTATCATCCCTAATACTCATGGATACAGGGTTGTGCCCTGGTTTGGTTTGATGAGAACCTGAGAAGTGAGAATCGAAACAATAGCATTAGATAGCCAACCAATGATGTATGGGAAGCTTGATGAGCAACCTACATGGGCCTAGCTAACAATGAATGTTTTGGCTATCTAGACTTAACACCAAGGTCCTCGGTACACAATCATGTATGGTTTTAAAAGTTGTCCATGTTATGCAAATACTGCATACTGCATACTGCATACTGCATACTGCATACTGCATACCCTTTGTGTATGTGCTTAACCATTATGATTTTGTTTCTTTTACATAAATATATTGGGACCCATTAAGGTGGTGGAGGCGAGAATATGCTTGTCACGGTGTCATAGATTCAAAGGGTGTAAAGAATTGTATTGTAATGTTGTTATATTGTAATTGTCTGAATACAAGTTTATAAAGCTAATTCTGACCTAACTTTGTGGAGATAGGAAACATAAGACTTCTTATTCTATTATGACTTTCCTAACATATTCTATTCTATAATACTTTCCTATTTTGTAACATAGGTAGACTTTTATTCTTTAACAAAGGGCCTTGTCTGAGAGATAGCAACTGTACTTCTGTCTGCCAGACTGAAGGTTTTCCGGGTGGGGAATGCGATGGTGTTCACCGTAGATGTTTCTGTTGTGCTAAAAGATGTTAGATGAATCAACCACATATTCTGTTATGTTCTTTTTTGTATCAGAGATTAGTGTGTGTCTTGAAAATAAGTGTAGTTTGGTTGTCTTAATTTGATGTTGTTTAGGAAGTTGTTAACTCCATGTTGCCTAATTTTGTGAAGGCATGTATACTGTGTGTTTTATCATGTAAGGTTGGGCGTTTAATATAATGTTTTGTGATGTCCATTATTCTATGTCTATTCTCCCAGAGTAGATTTTTTCTGCATGAGCAGTGTGTAGAATTTACGGAGCTGGGAATAATGTTTTTAGCATTCCCTTAAACTAGTTTAAATGAGGTGATGCAATTTTATATTGTCATTAGAATATTAAATTACTGACTGACAATTTTAGTGGGATCTATGGTGCCAAATAATGGCTTTCAATATATCTATCTATCTATATATATATATATAATATTTTTTTCAAAGGGATTAAAAAAAAAGTAATGACAAAAACCGGAAAGTTTTTATAAATTAAAACCCCAGCCCATAAAATTCTTCCAAGACAAAACCAATACATTTTAGAAAAGAGTCCAAGGCAGACCTGAAATACCTCATCCATAATGTTAGTCAAAATGAACTAAAAATATAATCTTCCTAAATATTGTCCATAGGCCCAAGTAAATTGAAATTTGGTTTCTCCACACATCTTCTTCTGAGCAAAAAGCTTGATTCACATTCAACAGTCACATATGCCTTGATAAGTCAGATAACATTATGTAACACGAATTGCTGCACATACATTTCCTACAGTGAAATCCAAGCCCTGAACAATGGCCGTTGGAGAAATGCTTATCCTTGCAACTGTTGCCACATAAATTGCTCCTTGCACAGAGGCTCTTGTAGGCCTTGCTCATTGCCCTACAGATTTCTCCCTCCACCTTCTCCATCATCATTTCTACATAAATATCATTTTTATCTATTGATTTAATTAGGAGATCTCAAAGATACCTAAAGAAATTGAAGAGTTAATTTAGAAATGTACCGGAGCCCAGAATGAGAGAGCCCAAAAGAATAACAAACAGAGAAGTCTTCCTTCGAATTCTCATGTGTTTCATTTTCTGCAATACCAACTTCTCCTCTCTTGTATTTCTCACCTAAAGATTTGTCCAATTTATACACACAGAAATGTGGCCAGGAGTCATGTAACATGTAACATAAATTACTTTTTGGGATGTCTTACATAAATTACTTTTGTTACTTTCAGTTGTACTTATGTAAGAAGTATTTGTAAATCTGCGGCTCATCAATTTCCTCCATGTATATATGTAGGAAGTAGAAGTAGTACAGGAGATCTCAAACTCTATATAAGTTACATTTTTGCTGATAAAAAAAATTCAAAAATGCTAGGAAACCAGATTTTGCAACCATGTTTTGTAATCAGGGTGACGTGGCGTGATCTCGAAAAAATGATGAAATTCCCAAAGAGTTTATGTGTATCTCGAGGTTGTAAAAAACCCCTCTGACGATGCCACATCATCTTAGTTATAAAACATGGTTGCAAAACCTGGTTCCCTAGCCTCACTCAAAAAAATTTGATAATGAAGGTTTACAATATGTGCAAAATGGTTGTAATTTGGACCAAATTATTTGGTAGTTCAACGACCTAATATCTTTTTCATTTTTTTTAAGATAAAACAATTGGTAGTTCAAGTTAGATGCATGACAAAGATTTGTTGATTTAGAATTTGAACTGATCTCTTTTGCAAATGAAAACTCATAGTAGATTACAAATCTGAACATAGACTATTGGAAATTTTGTATTTTCATATTCAATATGAATGAGTAAATCGTACGTTATGTAAATTCATTACATAAGATCCTTTATGTAAGTCTTTAGACCAACATATGTATTAATTCAATTGTGTCTTCTGAGAGCAAGTACGTGTTGTTTCATTTGTTATAAGTAGAATCTCAAATTGGCCATTTTGAGATATCCAAAATATTAGCAATTCATCATTACAACAACCTAGCACACAGAAGAAGAGTTTACATTCAAATCAAACTGGTTATTTCTTGTTCATCTCAAAATCAATTCTTATTTCTATTCGCTCGAGTTTCTGCTCTAAAGTGCATTAGGAATATAAACGAATCTGTTCTAAAATGCATTAGGAAAATAAACAAATATGTTGTATCTTGGGAGACTAACGACCATCAACGTTACACCGAGATGGGACGAATATTGTCTTAAGGATATTGCATTAAGCAAGCTTCAAATTATCCTATCCCCTCACTGTTAAAGATTGTAATCTTAAGACAGTATTATAATCTGTATCAGTTTCATACTTTCATACAAGGAAGTGTTCATCGCAAATGAAGCTTAGAGGCATTCTGACTTCCTGTGCTGAAACTACATGCTGAATTCTTTGGATGAAGTTTTGTACAAAGTTTATAGTACTATAAATAGTGCTAAGGACCTGTGGGGAGATTGGAAAATAAGTACAAAGCGGAGGATGCTGGACTAAAGAAATTTGTCATCGACAAGTTCATGGATTACAAGATGACTGATGCTAAAACTGTCACTCTCTAGATCCAAGAAATCCAAATTTTCATTCATGAAATGGATGTTGAAGGCTACATCATCAACGAATCTTTCCAAGTTGCTGCTATTATTGGGAAGCTCCCTCCCAACTGGAAAGATTTTAAGCACTATTTAAAATACAAGCTTAAGGAGATGAGTCTTGAAGACTTAATCATCCGCCTAAAGATTGAGAAAGACAACCGTGGAATAGACAAGCGCACACCGGTTGAAACAAAGGCGCATGTCATCAAGAGTTCAAAGCAGCAGAAGAACTCTCACAAAATGAAGCATTCCTCGAATAATGGAGGAAGTGGCGTAAACCCCAAAAGCCATGCAAACTTTAAAAGGATCAAGGACTTTTTCTATGCTTGTGTCAAGAAAGGGCATTTTGCGAAGGATTGCCAAAACCGCAAGGTTGAAGACAACGAAAGACGATCTTCTCGTGCAAACTTGTTAGAAGCTTTTGCATGTCTTATCGAAATGTTACAAATTAGCACCAATGTATCTGAGATTAACCTCGTTAATCATCCTCACGCATGGTGGCTTGACACCGATGCCACCCGCCACATCTGCAGTGATAAGACCATGTTTTCAACTTACAAGATGTTTAACAACAATGACAATGTCTTCATGGAAAATGAATCAGTCTCGGCAATTGAAAGCAAGGGAACTTTGGTATTAAAATATACCTCAGGTAAGAACGTCACGATAAAATACGTCTTACATGTTCCAGAGATTAGGAAAAATATAATATTTGGTTCTCTTCTGGTAAAGAATAACTTTAAAATAGTTTTGAGTCAGGGAAATTTGTCCTATTAAAAAACAGAGTATATGTCAGACTTTGTTACCTTACAAATGGCCTTTTCAAGGCCAATGTAATGGTCATTAATAATGCAAAATCTATTTGTTATTTGCTTGAGACTGTGGCATGATAGACTAGGTCATGTAAATTTTAAGAAAATGAAGAAGTTGGCTAGAGGGTTAATCCCTAAATTTGATAATAAAACACAACATAAATGCAAGGTTTGTGTGGAAGCAAAATTTACTAAACAATTTTTTCATTCAGTACAAATAAACACTTAAATTTCGGGTTTAGTACACACCGATTTATGTGATTTCAAATCAATTCCTACTCGAGGTGGGAAGAAATATTTTATCACATTTATCAATGATTGCTCACAGTATTGTTATGTGTATTTATTAAACAGCAAAGACGAAACAATCAATAAGTTTGTAAAATACAAAACTAAAGTCGAAAATCAGTTAAATAAAAAGATCAAAATATTGAGATCTGATAGAGGCGGTGAGTATGAATCTCCACTCGCAGAGATTTTTGAACAAAATGGTATTATACACCAAACTATTGCTCCTTACTCACCACAATCAAATGGAGTTGTTGAAAAGAAAAATAGAACCTTGAAAGACATGATTAATAACATGCTTATCACTCCGGTCTACATGAGAACTTGTGGGGGGAAACACTCCATATGGCAAATCGTATTTTAAATCGAGTGTCCCACAAGAAATTTGATCAATTACCGTATGAGATATGGAAGGGTAGACGACAATCCTATAAACACATTAAAGTGTGGGGGTGCTTAGCGAAGGTTTTTGTTCCACCGCCCTAAAGGAACAAACTAGGAGCAAAAACCATTGATTGTTATTTTTTAGGGAAATGCCAAAAATAGCAGTGCATACATGTTTTTAGTGTTTAAATCTAATATCAATGATATTAATGTTAATACAATCCTTGAGTTTAGAGATGCAGTGTTTTCTGAAACTATATTCCTCATAGGAAGGATTACATAGAATCAACACTACATATGACTTCCGAGTTGTCCAATGTTCCTAAAAGAACACATGAGGTGTCAAATGAAGGGAGTGAGCAAAATATCAATTCTAATGAAAATAGAAATGGTGACTTCCTTAAACGTAGCAAGAGAGCTCGAATTCCAAAACATTTGATTCAGATTTTTTAAACTTATATGTTAGAAACAAAGCCTGAAACTTATAAAAGAAAATGTCTACTCCCGAAACTTCTTTCTGGAAGAAAGCTATAAACAGTGAGATAGAATCCATTATGCACAATCATACTTGGGAATTGGTTGATCTTCCTACTGGACATAAACCAATTGGGTGCAAATGGATCTTCAAAAGTAAAATGAAACATGATGGTTCCATTGATAAATACAAAACTCGATTAGTAGCTAAATGGTATAGTAAAAAAGAAGGCTTATACTATTTTGATACTAATTTTTTGGTGACAAGGATAACAACAATTGGGATGTTAATTGCCATCGCATCACTTTACAATTTGGAAATTCACCAAATGATTGTAAAAACTGCGTTCTTGAATGGAGAATTAAATGAGGAAATATATATGGATCAATCAGAAGGGTTCCGAGATAAAGGACAAGATAGCAAAGTACGTAAACTTATTCATCCTTATATGGTCTAAAACAAGCTCCCAAACAATGGCATGAGAAACTTGATGGTGTCATGTTGAAAAATGAACTCATCATAAATGAGTGTTACAAGTGTGTCTACATAAAGAAAATCAACAATGAATATGTGATGGTTTGTCTTTGTGGTGATGATATGTTTATCTTTGAGACTAATAGTCAAGTTATTAAGTTTACTTGGTCACTAAACATTTTGATATGAAAGATCTAGGTGAAGCAAACGTAATTTTGGGAATCAAAATATTGCGAACACTTAATGGGCTAGCTTTGTCTCAATCACGTTACATTGAGAATGTAATAGACAGGTACAAACAATATGGAATCAACAAATCTAATAATCCATTTCATCCATGTTAAGTGCTACATAAGCATACAGGTCCAAGTGTTTCACAACTTGAGTACTCTCGCATTATTGGAAGTTTAATGTATATAATGAACTGTATGAGGCCTGATATAGCTTATATTGTGAGTAGACTAAGCAGGTATACTTGTAAACCAAGTAAAGCTTACTGACATGTTTTGCTTAAGGTTTTAAGGTATTTGAAAAATACTTCAAACTATACATTGCACTATGGTAGATATCCTAGTGTCATTGAGGAATACAGTGATGCAAATTGGATTTTTGATTCTGAATCAGTAAAATCCACCAGTGGTTATGTGTTTATTATGGCAGGCGGTGTCGTATCCTAAAAATCTTCTAAACAAACATGTATAGCTAGATCCACAATGGAATCTAAGTGGCTTCACCAATTTTTAGAAGACATTCCATTATGGCCACAACCAGTACCGGCCATATGCATACATTGTGACAATCATGCCTCTACACTCACAATTTGATGTACAACGGTCGATCACAACACATACATTGAAGGCATCGTATCGTATGGCAGTTGCTCTCTAATGGCATAATGTTCATTGAATTTGTGAAATCAAAAGATAACCTAGTGGATCCATTTACTAAAGGTTTATCTAAATAGCGTATAGATTGCGCTTCAAGGGGAATGAGTTTAAAAGCCTAATACACACGAATTATCATATACGGAAACCTTACTAAGCAATTGGAGATCCCATGGACTTAGTTCGAAAGGAAAACTAATCATGGACAATTCATTGTTAAGCACTTAAGAATATAATACTCTTTCCATTCTAATGAAGCACCAAGTGCAAACTTATTATGATCAAAATGATAAATAATGAAACATTGTTTTTTAATAACTTCTATATCTAGCAAAAGGCAAGTGGGGCATTGTAGGATACTTCTTATAGAAGCGATCACCTATGTAAGTGTGAGTTGGGTCGGCTCTACGAGATTTTTATCAGGCTAAAACCTCTATAACAATAATTGTTTAGGACCAAAACAAACATAATCGAGAACAAAATTTGAATGGAATAATGCCATGTAACGTTTATTGACTGGTTTTACATTAACAACTGACAGTTCAAGATGAAATAGTTCATTGATTAGTTAAGTAATTCCGATACTTTTTTAATAAGGAAGGTTCAAAATGAAAGCCACCTATCCTGTTGTGGCATTAATCCACATACTCTTGAGAAATCACGATTTTCTCATTCAAGGAGGAGATTGATGAAAATTTTGTATTTCCATATTTGATGATACATCAAATAATACTGTCATAATGGCCACACACATGGCAGAGATTGTCTATCACGAGGATCAAGTATCCAAAGACCAAGGCAATTCATAAGGCCCAAAGAAAACAAATTCAATCATGGAAGCCAAAAAAGGGCATAATAGAATAGATCATAATCATAGTTCCAAATCCAAGCCTAATGAAGTTTTCCATCAAAGGGGAGGAACGTTACATAGAAAAAGTGTCATGGAGGGAGTTACGCCTCCATGGATGCATCTTCATAAAGGAGGAAACTGTTACATAGAACGTCTCCCCTCGTTGTGCCTCACATCCTTAAGTCACGCAGGGAATTAACTATGACCATTATAAAAGGTAAAGAGAACATTCAATAAAGGTATGCAATTTTAACTGAGTTTTGTCCAGTTTTATCTCCATCTCCAACTGAGTTACTGACTTAATCATCGGAGTGCCTTTGGCCACCAAAAAGGTGGTATTTGAAAGTCTAACATTTGTTTTGTAGGTTTTACTTATTGGAGACTGGATTTTGGACGCATCAGTTTGGCGTCGTCCGTGGGGATCGACAAGTTCTCTTTTTAAGAAGAACATCCGTAGCAACAAAATTCTCTCAGTCCTGATCAATGACTGAATGCGCCCTCAGAACAAAATGGCACACTGCAGATTCTCAACCTGACAACAATCAAGACAATCTTTTCACCGGAGAAACTACGCTACCAGTAACGCACATCACGGATCCAGAAACGAACGTCGAGACGACCATACCTGACAACAGAGAGCCGCAACCCGAGATGGATCAAACACCCCAAATGCCTAGAGGCGCCACCACGGACCCTCGTATAGACTTATTTATGGACCAGATGGACCATTTGATAAAAATGGTGGAAAAGGTCACCCAAAAGCGTGCTAAATCCGCCGACCCTGTTCAAGCAACTTCCCAACATAACCCGGCTAGCAAAGTTCCTGCAGAACCACGACAAGTAAATCTCGAAAGCAGCAGACCACTCCAATAGGGGACCCCCCGAGCAGTTAGACCCCTACTGAAATCTCATTCAGGATCGGGGTTATAGATCCCAATATATTGTATGAACTAGCCATACCACCATTATTTGACGCACTCATGGTGACTCCTATGCCAAAGCAGTTCACCCTACCAAAGTTTGAAGTGTACGATGGCACCACCTACCCGACAAATAACTTGCGACACTTTCACCACATGGTGTCATTAAAAGATAGCACAAAATCCATCTTATGCAAAACATTTCCGACAAGTCTCACATCCACAGCAGTGAACTGGTTCAACAACCTACCACCAAGATCGATAGATTCATTCCAGGCGTTGGCTACCGCCTTCATTACGAGGTTAATTGGCAGTCAACGGATGAGGAAGGGGCCACACTACTTGCTCCACATCAAGCAGAAATCTGAGGAGACAATAAGGGAATATGTTACTCGTTTCACTTACAAGTTAACCATGATTGACGGATGCAGTAATGACACGACCACCACTACTTTCACCGTCAAACAAAAAAAAACCTTTTTTCGATGCTCTGAACCTGGAACCCCCAAAAAACATAGCGATGATATTTAAGACCGCTTAAAAGCACATCACTCTCGAGGAGATGATAGCCGCCAAGAAGAAGAATGAATCTGAAAGGGAAGCCCATTCAAAAAGGCAAAAAAAAGGGAAGAAAAGACAGATGACAAACCCAGGGAGGAAAACGTTTAGTCAAAGAAGCACCAAACTAACAGGAGGCCCGAATTCAACCAGCAGGAACCCAGAATGCCGCATACGATGAAGCTCAGACATGAGCGAGTAACAAGCGTAATGAAAAACACTTACAAACCATACACGACCTTGAAGACCAGTCGAGCAAACATACTAAAACACGTGACGAAATAGGAAGATCTCAACTGGCCACTCAAGATGAAAGGAGACTCTAAGGGGAGAGACAAACGCAAATACTGCTCTTTCCATAAGGAGCACGAGCACGACACTGAAGACTGTTACAACCTGAAGGAAGAAATCGAGCACAGGGTGCAAAGAGGACGACTCAAGGAATTCGTCGGGCTATTTGACAAATTGTCCAAAGGGAAAGAGAATGCGGACACCACCACGGGATCAAAGGAACAACCCAAAGAGCTAATTTATGCCTTACACTGCGCAACCGGAGATAGAGACCAATCAAGCCACTAATAACATTTCCCACTCGAGAAGATCTATACAAAACCAGAAGAACCAACACTTTCAAGCAAGACTAGATGAAACGATACGACAACTCAAGTAAGGAACGCAAAGGAAGTTGACAATTCAAATGGGGGCCAAACAATAGACAAATTTCGAAGAAGCCTACAAGCTTAAACATTATCCTTTGATAAGGCTAACAATGACTCCTACATTACTAACAACGAAGACAACACGAACAAATTCAACAAATCAACAAACAAAACATTGGCAGCAAGTACTGATGTGAGCATGATGGGACAATTTGGGACTACGTTCTATTCCACCCGCATGAACCAACCTGCCAATGGCACACACCCGGTGACTAGATAAAAAAACTTCCCGAGTCCATTAGCTACCTCACGACAACAATACATGAACGACAAAACTACAAGAAACCATAGAGGAAGAAGTTACAACGAAAATGCTAAGACCACTCGAGGTAGAACAAATCAAGCAACAGTTAGAAAGATACAATAAAGACTCCGTGACATAACTCTGTGAGAAAACTACTCCTATAGGTTGTTAAACACTTGATATGGGGTAATCAATAAAATTCTGAGTCCAAAGTTCTCCATCTTACGCTTGAAATCGTGGCACCAAAGCCAGATAATGAGAAGTAATCGGCATACCAAGCCACAAACAAAACGTCAGGACATCTAAGTCAGATGCAAAACTTTTAGTCTGATCAACCACAAGGTAAAGTTGGGATGAATCAGTCAATTTATTCAAATAAAATTTGAGTCGACTAACACGTCAGACAAAAGAAGTTAAAAGTTGGGGCGAATCAGTCAACTTATTCAAGTAAACTTCAAGTCGACTAACACGTCGTACAAACACAGTTAAAAGTTGGGATGAATCAGTCATCTTATTCAAATAAACTTCGAGTCGACTAACACGTCGGACAAAAGAAGTTAAAAGTTGGGATGAATCAAACTTATTCAACTAAACTTTGAGTCGACCAACACGTCGGACAAATGAAGTTAAAAGTTGGGATGAATCAGTCAACTTATTCAAATAAACTTTCAAGTCGACTAACACGTCGGACCAACGAAGTAAAAACTTGGGACGAATCAATCTGCTTATTCAAATAAACTTCAAGTCAACTAACACGTCAGACAAATAAGGGTAAAAGTTGGGACGAATCAATCAACTTATTCAAATAAACTTTGAGTAGACTAACACGTCGGACAAACGAAGTTCAAAGTTGGGACGAATCAGTCAGCTGATTCAAATAAATTTTGAGTTGACTAACACGTCGGACAAACGAAGTTAAAAGTTGGGATGAATCAGTCAACTTATTCAAATAAACTTCGAATCGACTAACACGTCTGATAAACAAAGTGAAGAGTTCAGACGAACCAGTCAACTTATTACCAATAAATTTTGAGTTGACTAATACGTTGGGTGAACGAATTTAAAGTCGGGATGAGTCAGTCAACTTAATCAGCTCTATACACCGGATCAAGAAATCCAGATATACAAGTCATAATATAGCCATTGAAGCTCCCTGGCCGAACAAAATATCGGACCAAGAAAATAAAAAGTCAACATATTCAGATAAAACTTCGAGTCGACTAATACATTATACCTAAATTTTTTGTCTGATCAATCAACGAAGTAAAAGTTGGAGATACACAATATTATTCACTTCGACAACTACGATGGTCCTAAAAGAAGAAAGGTACGAGTCAATACTTCAGAACACTTTGGCGTACGAATACTCAAGGGTCCGAATAAGGAAAATCTATCAATTGATGACAAAAACATGAAAGACTTCCGATGGTCGACAAGCAAACACAAAAGTAGATAAGCCGAGCTCATCAACATGAGATTGTAACTTGAAGGGGCACTAAAGACTTGACAGAAAGAACACACATATCATGTACAACAGGTCAACTCGCACGACCCAAAATAGGCCACGACTTCAAAACGTACGAAGCAAAAATTAAATAAAAGGCAACACAATATTGTCAAAAAGAAAAGTTTTCCATTCATGAAATCATTCCGTTAAGTCCGAAGAAGAAGAGTGTACATCTGGGGAAGGAGATGGAGAAGAAAACATAAAGTTTGGAGAAGATACAACAGGAACAACAAGAGCATCAGATGGAAAAGAAGCAACAATAGCAACGATAGAAGGACACGAGGTTCTTTCATCAACATCAAGAGCAGGGGAGGGAGCCCAATCTAGAGAAGGAGGAGACAAGGTTATCCCTTCACTTGCGGGATCACTTGGAAGAACATGAGTACCTTCCTCAACATCTTCATCTTCGAAGACTTGATCAACTAAATGATGATACTTAGATAAATCGACACCAAGCCCCTCAATATAGTCAAAAAGCTCGACTCGACCATCAACAATTCTCCTCCAGTCTTCAACCTCCACATCCCTCAACTTATCCTTAGTGGCAACGAGCTCCCTTTTTGTTGAAATCAGCTACCCTTTAGTAGTACTTAGCAAGGCTGAGATATTCGACTTGACTTCATCAAGTGCGGCAATTAATTGTTCCACCTGCCTTTCAGCAATCCTACGATTGACAAATTGCTCAACTACGAAACGAAAAGCTTCATCATGGCTAGCTCTCTCGACAGACAACTCTTTTTCTGCTCATCCAATCGTGCACAAGCCCCATCCAAATTGGCAATCAAAATCTCAAATTCTATAACAGACTTATCTTGCGCAACTTCTACTTCCCTTAAAGAAGCCAAAGCAACCCTAGTTGCCTTCTCCTACTCCGCACACTGCACCTTCAGCACTTCAAACTAGCGAAGGACGTGAGAAACACCAACAGCAACGCCGCCAACTTTATCTCGAAAACAACCACCTGACCACGACCAGCCTTGTATTTCGATCCCATCACCCTGGCATAAGTAAGGTGATTCATCCCATCCATTATTTGATTAAGGCCATAATCGAGATGGGCGCTACGATCCAACACTAGCATCGAAGGTCGTTCCACCGCCCGACTGTGCCATTCATTGATCAACTTATGCGCACCATCCTACACGTCAAGTTGAGTAAACCAACATAACTTTCTATCCGATTTGATACGAATGTCTTTTGATTTGGGCTCCATTCAACTAATCCGAAGATAAAGGACACGTGGATCTGAAAGCACCAACGAGCTGCCCCCAACAGCCAAAAGAGCGGATGGAACAACAGTTATAACAAAAAAATCACTCTTGCCTTCTCACTGCGAAGTGATCGCAACAATAGAAGAACGAGTAGTGGTGGCAATAGAAGCAGAGGAATCCGAATGAGAGGGGAAAAAAACTAAGAACCCCGCCGCTTCATTGACAGGAATGGAAGGAGATCACAGAGGTAGAACCTCAAAATTCTGACTACAATCATCAACCTTCTTAGACTGCTCCATTGCTAACCCGAGCATCTTATCATCAATAGCCCGAAGAACGTCGTTAGACCACTCAGAAAAATCGTAAACATCATAAGTGGATAGAAGCCTTTTCATTGTTGTCCAAAAGATGAATAGTCTCCTTCTCACTCCTCTCCAACACCAAGTTCATCTCCACAACCTCCTAAATAGGTAAGCGATTCTCTTTTATAACCTCCCTACCAAAAAACTCGGACGAGGTACAGTTCGAGCAACCCCACGGGTCAAACGTTGTTTCTTCTTCGGACATGGCCGAGATTCATCAGTAATTACTTTGATGTGCTAGTAAGCCTTGGGAGCTTCATCTTCCTAGAAGTTGGGCCAGCAATAACGGTGCAACAGGAGCATCGGGATGTTAGAATAACTAACACCAATAGAAGCAGTGCGAGTAGTGATCTCTTCAGCATGGGATTCAAATAGCAAAGCCAGTTCCGCCTCGTTCATATGGCACAAACCGTTATGCTCCAAGATGTCCTTGGAAAGAAATGCCTCCACGGGAAACACATGAAGCTTAAAAAATTTGTCACCGATCCTCTGCTACTCCGCAGTTAACTGCAGATTCTTTCGTTTGTTAGGGAATCAAAGCAACCATACAATTGGACGACCTCGCAGTTTGAAGTAGCCAGAACTGACAGAAGCATAAAACCAAAACCTCAACCAATCTCTAATATCATCATTGAGCTTCGCAAAACAGACATGAGAACAGAGGAAGCAAATGTCCTTGTTCACCACCAAACCAACCATTGAGTGAAAAATCCTAACCGTTAAGGGAATGCCAGAGACAATGACCCTCACATGAGTAGAAACCATAACTCTCCAACCATTAGGACCCATTTGAGCAGGAGGAATGCCTAAAAAATCCAGCTATTCCCAAAACAGTTCTAAAATTGGAAATCGGAGGCCAGATACGAACAAGCTTGCATAGAGTGCAATGTATCCAAACCTTGGACAATAGGGACTATCGTTCTGTCTAGGCAGACTGATCCCAAGGTTGGGTGGTAAGTTATAGACAGAACGAACATCATCTAGCGTCACCTGAGAAGCTTTCTTGGGCGAAAAGTAAGCCTCACAAGCAGCAAGCGCTTCACCACTTAGAAAATTGCCAACAGACATTGTTATGGAATGGAATGACAAGGGAAATGAAGAAGGAAAAAGAAGAATAAACCCTAATCTCAAGATGGCGCAAAGAGTGAAACAAATCTATCATGCCTACTTTTATAAAGCCGAGAAACGAAAAGACCACTCGTAGAATGACATGCGGGATATGATAACTGCACGAAATCCCAAAATACGCTAAAAAAGACAAACTAGAGATCAAGATGTCAACTCACTAAAAGCTGCTAGCGGCATTAAATGCAAGGCAATAATGAAGTCAAAAGTCCAACCGTCACCAAGTTAGTGGCCATGTCATCATATCCACTAACTAAAGCCAATCACGAGGCAGAGATCGTCTATCATGAGGATCAAGTATCCCAAGACCAAGCCAATTCATAAGGCCCAAAGAAGACAAATTCAATCATGGAAGCCCAAAAAGGATCTGTCGGGATAGATCATAATTAGAGGCCCAAATCTAGGCCCAATGAAGTTCTCCCTTAAGGAGAAGGAACGTTAGATAGAAAAAGAGTCGTGGAGGGAGTTACACTTCCACAGACGAATCTTCATAAAAGAGGAGACGGTTATAAAGAACGCATCCCCTCGTTGCGCCTCACATTCTTAAGTCATGCAGGGAATTAACTACAACCATTATAAAAGGTAAAGGGAACATTCGACAAAGGTATGCAATTTTTACTGAGTTTTGTCTAGTTTTATCTCCATCTCCAACTGAGTTACTGACTTAAGCATCAGAGTGTCTTTGGCTAACAAAAAGGTGGTATTTGTCAATCTAACATTTGTTTTGCAAGTTTTACTTAGTGGAGACTAGATTTTGGAGGCAACAATATTTATTGAATGAGTAAATCATATGTTATGTAAACTCATTACATAAGGTCTTTTATGTAAGTCTTTAGACCAACAGATATGTTGGTTCAATTGTGTCTTCTGGGAGCAGGTACGTAGTGTTTCATTTGCTATGAGTAGAATCTCAATTTGGCCATTTGAGATTTCTAAAATATTAGCAATTCATCATTACAACAACAACCTAGAACACAAATGAAGAATTTACTTTCAAATCAAATAGGTTATTTCCTGTTCATCTCAAAGTCATTTCTTATTTCTATTCGCCTAAGAACATTGCATCAAGCAAGCCTCAGATTATCTTATCCCCTCACTGTTTGTATCCAACATAGACTTGTACATCAACATGGATTCATTGAAAACAATGTAGTTGTGATGCAATCTTTTAATATTTGAAAAAAAAAAAAAAATTAGGATTGATGCATCCAAAAATCCAGTCTTCAATAAGTTAAACCCGCAAAACAACTGCTAGATTGCCAAAAACTACCATTTTGATGGCCGAAGGCACTCCGACGGTTAAGTCAGTAACTCAGTTGGAGATGGAAATAAAATTGGACATAACTTAGTTAAAATTGCATACCTTGGTCGAATGTTTCATTTACCTTTTATAATGGTCGCAATTAATTCCCTGTGTGACTTAAGCATGTGAGGCGCAACGAGGGCAGACGTTCTCTGTAACAGTTTCCCCTTTTATGAAGACACGTTCGTGGAGGCGTAACTCCCTCAATGACTTGTTTTCTATGTAATGTTCCTCCCCCTTGGGGGAGAACTTTATCGGGCCTGGATTTGGGCTTCTGACTGTGATTTATTCTAGCCTTGTTTTGGGCTTTCTTTTACCAGATTTTCCCTTTTTGGTATTTGTACATCGACCTGGTCCTGGGATACTTGATCCTTGTGATGTAGAATTTTTGCCACGTGTACGACTGTGATGTTGGTCGTATTTGATGTATCATCAGCTACTCCCCCTTAGTTAGTGAGCATGTTCGTGTGGCCACTAACTGTATGATGGTTGGATTTTCGATTCCACTATCATGACATATTTAATGCGGTTACTAGTTGTTGGTGTTTCTGTCTCTGTGATGTTCCATTCGTCTGTTCATTTCGGCATGATTTTTGGGATTTTGCGCGTTCGTCATATCTCGTACATGTTTCCATGAGTGGGTCTTTTACCCCTACAAAAGGGAGAAAGTTGGTACAATATCTTTTTTTCTTTTTTTTTTATGTTTCCTATGTTCTTGGTTGTTGATTTCCTCTTTTTTTTTGTCTCATAATGATGTCAAGCTCCAGGGTTTTGGGATATGACGTGCTTGGTGCTTGTGAAGCTTGTTACTTACCTAAGTGACTGACGCGGGCGACTTTGGATAACATTCGTCATGACTATTCTCTGCCAATCGATCCCGAGATCATCCTTCCGGAAGAGGGCGATAGCCTTTGTCGTCCAAAGATTGGATATATCGCTTTGTACCCCGGCGTGTTAACTTCGGGTTCAGGCCTTCAGCTCATGATATTGTTTGAGAATACATATATTTCGTGGCCATTTCTCCCGCTTAGATGGTTCCGAATGGCTGGAAGGTGCTGATCGCGACCATGGCGAGGGCTACTTTATCCGCATTTCCTACGAATGTCAAGATTTTGCACTCCTTGGTGGGGCTTGGAGTAAACGCTATCGCACTTGTTATTTTTGATGATACATCAAAAAAGATCGATCAACACAGCCGTACACGTGGCATAAAATGTCATCACAAGAATACAACGCCCGATCCATTGGGCCAGCTCATAAAGCCTAAAAGAATTGAGGCCGATTATAGTGGCCCAAACTAGGCCCACCTCTAGGAAGGCACAATCAGGATTTGAATCCAGGCCCAGATGAATCCAAGCCTGTCACACATTCTCTCATTAAGAAGAAAAGTGTTGCACCAAGAAAGAGCCATGGAGGGACCTACGCCTCCACGAATGCAGCTCCATTAAGGAGAAGACTGTTACAGAACCATCACCTTCCGTTGCGTCTCACATGCTTAACTCACGCTGAGAGTTAACTATGACCATTATAAAAGGTAAATGGAACTTTCGACAAAGGTATGCAACTTTAATTGTTTTTTGTCCATATTTACTTCTTTCTTCCAACAGAGTTACTAACTTAAGCATCGGAGTGCCTTTGGCCACCAAAAAGGTGGCCCTTGGCAGTCTAACAGTGGTTTTACAGGTCAAACTCACAGGAGGACGATTTTTGGACGCATCAGGTTGGCGCCGTTCGTGGGGAATGACAAATTTTCTTTTTTCCCTAAAAATAAGATTCAATGAAAAAACTCACACAACCTAACAAAAGATCAATGGAGTACTCCACAAATATTCGAACTGACAATGATAAATACGACATGCTACCCAATACTGATCCAAAGACAACCATCGAGACAATTATACCTACCGGCAGATAACTCCAACAAGTAACAGTTCAAACGCCTCTGACGTCATGGGGAATCCCTTCGGATGCCCGAGTGGAGACGCTTATGGCTCAGATGGACAACATGATCGAAATGATAGATAGGATCATCCAAAACCTACAAGGCAGCAGCTTTGAAGAAGAAATCGTCCAGCTTAAGAAACACCAGGTTAACAACAGCTCCAAATGCAATTAGGGAACGCCCAAATATGAAAGAACATTCTCAGCTTTGACAGCAAGTCGAAGACAGATCCTCGAGGTGATGGCGAGAAGAGAAGATGTCAAATGGCTGCCAAAGATGAGAGGAAATTCGGAGAAGCGGAACAAGGGCAGACATTGTCTATTCCACAATGACTACGACCATGATACTGAAGATTGTCGTAGCCTAAGAGACGAAATTGAACGCCATATCAGACAGGGACAACTCAAAGAGTTCGCCAAACTCAAGAATGAAGCAGTCGTTTCAAAAAAGAAAGTGAAGGAAACAATCTACATCTTGCATGGCACAGGCGGAGAAAATGAACAATCCAATGATCCAGAAAGCGCATAGTCAGAGACTTACGCACAAAGATCAGATTCCAAGAACCATCTGCACAACACGCAAAGACAATGCAAATGACTCTAACCTTCTCAAACGAGGATGCTGATGGAGTTAATTTCCCACACAACTATACTTTAGTGATTTCGTTCATGATAGCAAAATGGGAAATCAAAAGAGTATTGATCGATACCGGCAGCTCAACAAACCTGTTATACCTAACAACTTTCAGAAAGATGCAGTTTACCACTGAAATGCCCTCACCAAGCGATTAGTCTATGGTAGGATTCAGTGGGAAACAATGTAACCCACTAGGAATAATCTGATTATCAGTCGAAGCGGGAGAACCAGGGAAGCAACGAGTGCTAATGACAGATTTTCTCGTCGTCAACGCTTTCGCTGCATACAACATGCTACTCAGGAGACCATGGATACACAAAATGGGTGTAATATCCTCCACAATGCACCAATGCGTGAAGTACCACACTGATAACGACATTGGAAGGATAAAAAAAGACCAACCAGCAGTCCAAGAGTGTCATTTTGCTGCTATAAAGACTCCTCAAAGTAGCAATTACTGCAACGACTAGAAGAGTCATCGCACCGATCCAATGAAAGAAGTACGGATTCTCCAAACGACACCATGACTCCAACCAGTCCGCGAGATCGACCCAACACTGGGCAACCGGAAGAAGAAACGGTCGAGGTCTATTTAGATAATGAAGCTAAAATGGCAGTTCGAATCGGCACAAAAATTCAACCTGAACTCGCCATTAAGCTGATCCAACTGCTAAAAGATAACCAAAAAGTTTTCGCATGGACAATGACAGATATGGTGGGAATAGATCTATCCATCATTTACCACAACTTACAGGTGAATCCAGACAAGAAACCGGATAGACAAAAAACAAGACCGGTGGCCCTGGTGCGCAATCAGGCGATAAACAAAGAAGCACACAGACTGCTCATCGCAGGAATGATAAAGGAAATTCACTATCCGGATTGGCTGGCAAACACGGTGCTAGTAAATAAGAATAATGGGAAATGGAGGGTGTGCGTGGATTACACTGACTTAAATAAAGCATGTCCCAAAGACAGCTTCCCACTCCCGTGAATAGATCAAATAGTGGACGCAACTGCCAGACACGAGATGTTGAGCTTCATGGATGCATACTCTGGGTATAACCAAATACAAATGTACCCCCCCCCCCCCCCCCCCAACCAAGAAAAAACATATTTCATAACGAAAAGGGGGACATACTGTTATTGAGTAATGTCGTTCGGGTTGAAGAATGCAGGAGCAATGTATCAACAGAGATCAAATCGGCAAAACAATAGAGGTTTACATCGATGATATGCTCGTCAGAAGCTCACGCAGAACATACCATGTTGCGGACCTCAAATAGCTTCAAAAATAAAAGATGAAGCTAAACCCAAAGAAATGCACCTTTGGAGTGGAATCAGGGAAGTTCCTAAGGTATATGGTCAACTAGCGAGGAATTGAAGCCGATCCAAAGTAGATAAAAGCTCTTCTCAACATGTAGTCGCCGACAAACATCAAAGGTATTCAAAGTCTTAACGGGAGGATAGCAACTCTAAACAGATTTATTTCCAAGTCATCAAACAAGTGTCCGCCTTTCTTCAAGATCTTGAAGGGGAACAAAACATTCGAATGGAATGACAAATGCGAAAGATCCTTTCAAAACCTTGAGACATATATTGGAAGAAAACCACTAACGAAACCAAACAGGAGAAACATTGTATCTGTACCTGTCTGTGTCTAATCATGTGCTGAGTATAGCACTAATACGAGAAGAAAAAGGGGTACAAAAACCAGTGTACTACATCAACAAAACACTTGCAAATGCGGAAATCAACTATCCGGCCCTAGAGAAACTGGCGCTCGCTCTATCGTGTCATCAAGGAAATTTCGACCATACTTCTAGGCACACCCGATCATGGTCATTACCGAACAACCACTTCGGTTAGTATTACATAAGTCAAACTTATCAAAAAGAATGGTAAAATGGGCAATAGAACTCGAACAGTTTGACATTACTTATGCCCCTAGAACTGTTATCAAAGCTCAAACATTAGCAGATTTCATCGCCGAGTTCATTGGAAGCAACAACCAACTTGAGGACAAGGAAAGTAAAACAGAACAGCCTGAACCGATCCTGAAGGATGGATCCTCCATTGTGACGAGGCATCTAACGAATCAGGAAGCGGAGCCGGAATAGTCTTATACAACTCGGAAGGCATCACATTGGAATAGGCGATAAAATTTTGTTTTGAAGTCTCCAATAATGAAGCCGAGTATGAAGCTATAATAGCAGGGCTATAGTTAGCAAAACACCTGGGAATAAGAGACATTAACGTTTTTACGGATTCCAGCTGGGGGTTAATCAACTAAGCGGCGAGTTCCAAGTGAAAGACGCTTGAATGAAAGCCTACCACTAAAAAACCACAGAACTAATAGAAGGCTTCCGAAACGCCACCATCCGACAATGTCCACGAGCTGAAATCAAAAGAACAAACGAGCTAGCTAAAGAAGCCTCAACGACAAAGGATAATGGCAATCCACTCGTCATGATGCAAGGTAGCTCTATACTGGAAAATCAGCCAGAAGAAACATGCGCCATAAACCAAGGTGTTAATTAGATGACTCCAATCTTGGTGTACATTTTAAACGGAGAACTCCCAACAGACAAGATGGAAGCCAAAAAATTACGAAATCGGGCAGCCAAATATACAATGATAAATGACAAATTGTACAGGAGGTCTGCCACAAACCCTTTGTTGAGATGCCTTACACAAGGAGATGTCGAATATGTCCTAGAAGAAATACACTACTGCACATGCGGGAATCACCTGGAGGGAAGAACATTGGCCCATAAAGCTCTAACATTAGCGTATTACTAGCCAAAGATGTTGGCAGACGCTCAAAAGCTAGTTCGTAGATGCGACAAGTGCCAAAGATTCATCCCATATACTCACATGCCGGGACAAAATCTAACTTCAATGAGCAGCCCATGGCCATTTGCACAATGGGGAATGGACATTGTAGGACCACTCCCAGCGTCTGACAAAAATAAATTTCTCCTCATAGCAGTAGATTACTTCACCAGATGGGTTGAAGTATAACCCCTTACAAAAAGGTGAAGTGCAAGTCGAGAAATTTCTCTGGAGAGACATCATTTGCAGATTCGAAATCCCAAAAGTAATTGTTACGGACAACGAGAAGCAGTTTGAAGGCAAAAGGGTCAGAGAGTTATGCAAGAGCATGAATATCCAACAACACTTCTCCGCACCAGCTCACCCACAAGCAAACGGGCAAGCCAAAGTCATTGACAGAACAATTTTGGAAGCAATCAAAAGAAGACTCAAGGCAGCGAAAGGACTATGGACAACTGAATTACCTGGTGTCCTTTGGGCATACAGGACAACAAAACGAACTCGAATAGGAGAAACACCTTTTGCACTTGCTTACGGGTCAGAAACGATGATACTCGGGGAGGTCGGGATGCCAACATTACGAATCGAAGAATTCCAAGCCGAGGACAATGTCGAAGCATTAAGAGTCGGGCTAGATCTCCTCGAAGAAAAATGAGAAGCAGCCTCGATTAAAATAGCAGCATACCAACAACACATGGCAGGGTACTATAACAAGAAGGTACGGATTCAAAACTTCAATGTCAGAGACTGGTGTTACTAAAGGTTCAACTAAACACAAAAGAACCCAGCGCTGGCAAGCTTAACCCAAACTGGGAAAGACCCTATCGAGTGACAAAAATCAATAGACGAGGAACATACTGGTTGGAATACAAAGAGAGCGAAATGATACCTCGACCATGGAATGTAAAAAACTTGAAAATATATTATCAATAAAGTCTTTTGCTTTCAATTTCGAAACAACAAATACAATCAGGACAAAAATTCAGATAAAAACATACTCAAGAGAACACTTAGCATGGCTAGAGTATTGAGCAAACAAATATGTTGGACGAACGAGTTAGACATAAAAACTTCTAGCCTGATCAACCATGAAGTAGTAAAGTACCAGGACATAAGAGCCAAAATTTTACGTCGACTGTAATGTACGTCATCGTAATCCGAATGAGAAACAGGATTTCGTAAACCAAAGTTTTCGTATGACTAGAATATCGAGTATTGAAGCCACCAAAATTCGAACAATAAAAGTCGAAAATCTCCCATAAAAGTCATAAGTAAAAGCTAAACAAGCTGGACATATGGGACACAAAATACGAAATAATAATTTCCATTTATCTTCTAAAAAAGGAGATTACAAAAAAAATATGAAAACTAAAAGGAATCACTATCATGAATAGCATCTTCAGGAAGCATAGGGTCTGTAGGCTCCTCAACATCCGGTCACCCACCGAATCCGGGTCAACTTCCGCGACATCATCGAACTCCTGCTCAGCAAGGCCGCGATAGGGAGACATGTTCAAACCCTGCATTTCCAGAAAATCTAGAAAATCGTGGCGATCCTCGAAAACTCTCTTAAAATTCGCGGCCTCCATTTCCTTCAACTTCTCCCTAACAGTCGATAGCTCGGCTTGAGTAGACGCTAACTTTTTGTCGACATCAGCAAGTTTTGCAGTGACTACCGACTTGGTCTCAACAAACTCGAAATTCAACTCAATAATATGGGCGGTAGCAGCCTTCAGCTTATCAGAACACTCATTGGCGAAGTGAACAACCTCGTCACGTTTGACCTTTTGGTTAAACAGCTTTTTCTCAGCAACAACCAAACGGTTACGCAACTGGCCCAATTCCACCTCGGATGTCTCAAGGTCGGAAGCAAATGCATCACGCGTAGCCTCGAGTTCCCTCACCAACTCTCGCACAGAATCCACAGCCCTCTCATGTTCCATGCTCTGCGCCTTCAACAAATCCATTCGATGAAGAACATGAAAGAAAACCAAAATGTGTCTCGAAAGCTTCTGCTCGACATGAGCAGCCTGATCATGAAATGCATTACTATTTGACCCCATAACGGCCGCATAATTAAGATGCATCATCCCCTCCATAAGATGCTTGAGGCCATCGTCAATATGACGACGTGGTTGACGCACGGGCATAAGAGCTTTATTAGCCAACCACCCGTGACAACAGCCAATAAGGTTGCGAGCACTATCCCGAACATCAGTCTCGGAGGGCCAGAAGGTCTCGCTAGGAATGGGAGAAGCAGGGCGAGAACTAGAAGGAGAAGAGTGAGAAGCACAAGAAGCAGCACGAGCTCCCGAAGCAAAGCCACAACAGAATAAACGACAAGCTTGTGATCTCGAGAACGAGCATCAACTTGATCCTCGACTGACAGATCACAATCAAAATCATGCAAAGTCTTAGTACCCTTCAGATTAGTCGACAACCAAATGCCCATCTAAAGCATTTTATTTTCTATGATGCGCAAATCATCAATCGAAAGGCCGGCAGAATTCGACAAGCCATAAAAAGCAACAAGTTTTTTTTCATGATCATCCAGAGGGCGGGAAACTGTTTCTTACTTACGTCGAGGACTCAGTTTACTTTTTTGTCCTCACGAGCAGAAGAATCGTCACTAGAACCATGACCCTCTTCTGAAAAGAGGCAAGATAAGAAGGGGTCCTGGCGGAGTCAAGAACAGCAGAAGCAAGTTTTTTCCTCTTCGAGACACGGCTATAACTAACGGTCGATATCTTGGAGGGGCTAGGAGGCATGTGAACTTTCCTTTTCTGAACCAGTGTTCCTAGGACCTCGAGCAGAAGCAGAAGCAGGGAATCCTACATCGCCAATGCGCGTAATGGTAACCTCAAAAGCAATGCATACCTACCCGGTGAAAGCAGACCACCACAGACAACAGCGTTAGAAGAAAGGAACTATTCTACCGATACTCGGGGAAGATCACAAAACTAACGACAAAAATCCTTCTATTCCAAAAACAGTGACAAGTCAACCTTCCTAGACTCCCAGAATGATCAGAAAATCTGATCCCCGTGGAACCAAACAAGGTTAGAAGAAATAGAGGTGTAAAACCAGGACCTCGACCAGCCCACGTACTCCTATCGCATGTCTTCGAAACAAGGAGAAGAACGCAAGTAACAAGTGTAACTAAGGTCCACACTAAACCCTACCAGGGAATGCAAAACCCTAACATTCATAGGAATGTGAGCAGCAGTAGCCCTCACCAAGGTCGAAGTCAATACTTTCCAACCATTAGGAACAAGTTGAACCAAAGCAATTCCAACCAAATCCAAATACTCCCAGATGATAGAAGGAGCCTGAAGCCTGAAATCGGCATGGAACATACCTAGATACAAAGCAATGTATCCAAACTGAGGACGACAAGGACTGTCATCATCCCCGAGGAGAACAATCTCCAAATCATCAGGCAACGAGTAGTCGTGATGGATGCTCTCAAAAGTCACGTGTGTCACCATTTTGGGCATAAAGAAAGCTTCGCAAATGGAAAAGGTGTCACCACCCAAAACTCTGGAGTTAGACATAACTATGGGACGGATTCAAAAAATCAAAATGTTAACAACCAGAAAATGAGAAGATGCATAAGGAAAAAGAACATACACAAAACCCTTAATTTTTATAGGAATGGGCAATGAAGGGACCACTCTTGGAGAACATGCAGAGTGTGATAACCGCACAAAATCCCAGAAATTGTGCCAAAACAAACAGGCGGATGGAACAACAGAGAGAAAGCAGCAATGACAGATAGTAAGGGTACTAACCAAGTCGTAATGTTGTGATCAAAAAGTGAAACTGCCACACAGTTAGTGGATACTTGAATATACCAAATAACTAAGAGGGAGTAGCTGATGATACATCAAAATAGACCGAGCATCACGGCTGTACACGTGACAAAAAACCTCATTACGAGAATACAACTCCCGCTCATAAAGCCCAGAAGGATTGAAGCTGATTATAGAGGCCTGAACTAGGCCCACCTCTAGGAAGGCGTAAACAGGATCTGAATCCAGGCCCAGACAAATCAAAGCCCAAATCCAAGCCCGTCACACGTTCTTTCATTAAGAAGAATAACGTTGCATTAATAAAGAGCCATGGAGGGACCTACGCCTCCATGAACGCATCTCCATTAAGGAGGAGACTATTACAGAAACATCTCCTTCTGTTGTGCCTCACATGATTAAGTTACGCAGAGAGTTAACTACGACCATTATAAAAGGTAAAGGGAACTTTCGACAAAGGTATGCAACTTTAACTGAGTTTTGTCCAGATTTACTTCCTTCTTCCAACAGAGTTACTGACTTAAGCATCGGAGTGCCTTCGGCGACCAAAAAGGTGGTCCTTGGTAATCTAACAATGGTTTTGTAGGTCAAACTCATAGGAGGACGATTTTTGGACGCATCAATCTTCATCTTCCATCTTCTATCTTGCTTCTAGAATTTGTGGGAAGAGTATGGGGGTTGGTCGAGGCTCTGGTTTTACACGTCCATTGCTTCAAACTATTTCAAGTTTCATAATCACAAAATTTTGCGATCGTTTCAAGTGCCAAAGAGGAACTAACCGTCATTGTCATTGGAAGAGCAAGAACTTTGTGACCGGTTTAATAAGTTGCCAAGAGTTTTTGTAGAGGATTTGATTGCTACGGACACTATTGGTCGTAGTGGTCTGTATACCTTAAGTGAGGTAGTCCATGTAGAGCACGTGGAAGCACGCCCTTTGAAGAATTTCATCGCGCATGTTGATAAAGTCCTTGTATCCGGTGAGGGGTTTGGGAATCCTCCTCTGGTCAGCGTTGGTGATGCCGATGTAAGCCGGGGGCAAGCTCTGCTAGGGAGTCTATGAGTCGTGTTGCTCCATTTGTCACCAGAGACTCTGGTAATGCTAGTTCTGGCATCAGGAAGAGGAAGGTAACATGGCCTCCTAGTCCCTCAAAGTTGCTGGTAGTTAATTCTGGTTTTGTCTCGAAGAGAAAAAAAAACTTGTTACCTCGGTTCGTGGTTCTCCCACGGCTCCCCCTTTTTCGATATCTTTCGAGAAGGGTGGTCATGATATTGGCGATCTTGCCATTCGGGAAGCTGGGGAGATGGATCAGGTTCTCGAGAGGGGTAAAAATGAGGTTTCTCGTCCTTTGAACGCTCATGAGAATTTTTTTCTTCATATGGCTTGTCTAGTTTTGTTAATTTGTTAATTGATGATTCTCGTGTCATTGACAACAAGATGTTTCAACTTGGTGTTGAGATGTCCAAGAATCCTAAAAGAACAAAAACTCTAAACAACTTCGAGTTTGATCCTTTGTTGGAGGATCGACTTACTGCTCAAGGTCAAGGCTCTAATCCCCTTGTGTCCTATACTATTGTGGTTTTCTCCAGATTGCATGTCATCCCCTATTTTTCCTCATTTGGCAGTTGAGCATAACGAGGCTAATCGTTCTGCTGTAGAGTACTCTGTTGGTCTAAGGGTTTCCATGGCGCGCATTGTCCAGCTTCATTCCGAGTTTGTCACTGCCAAGTTGACAGCTTCTGCTAGGCTTACTACCATTGACAGTGAACTCGCTTCGACTCAAGCTGAGCTTTGTCGGTCACCGATAGGTTGAAGGCTACGAAGGCAACAAATTAGAAAAGAATCATTAACGGTCCTCACGACTTCCTGGAATTTACTGAGTATCATTGCTACACTGAGCAGGTATTCGAAGATGAAGAGGAATCCATTCCAAATCCACTAAGAAACTCTGTTATTGAAGAACAATCAGCTTTTTGCCAACCCAAGTCTTTGCCCTCGAGTGACATCGATATTGACGTAAATTCCGCTTCTTGAACATTTCATGTAACTTTTTCTGAAAGATCAATGAGAATTTCTTTTATTGTTTGTATACAATATGTTTTCCCGTCTATTTTATTAGACTTAGCTTTTTGCTTTCGACATCCTGGTAAGATTTCGACTCATTTATTGGAGTTTTTATAAATATGCCTTGATGTTTGATGTTTTAGTCATATAGAAGTTTTATGAAATCCGACTTTTTGTGTCTGGATTTTGATGTCGTGCATTATAGTCGATGTGAAAAAGTCTGGCTTGTATGTCCTGGTACTTTATTACTTCGTGGTTGATCAGACTAGAAGCTTTGTGTTCACGATCGCCTTGTTTGTCCTGATGCATGTATCTAGGTTTTACTCGTAGCTCGATACTTGGGTCGTGTTTTTTTCGAGTTATACCTTTTATTCTGACTTATTTGTCCCGACTAGAATTTTTTCATTTGAACGCAAAGTGGTGGATGAAAAGGAGTTTCATTGATAGTATTTTTTCAGGTGCCTTACATTCCACGATCGTGGTAGTTGTTTCCCCTTTTGTATTCTCCAACTAGTATGTCCCTGGTCTATTGATTTTTATTACTTTTATGGCCCTTCCCATTTTGGGTTCATTTTTCCCACACCCGACTCTTTTGTGCTGAGTTGGATTTTTCGGAGTACCCAGATGCCGATATAGAAAGTACGGGACTTTACTTTTTTGTATAGTAATTAGCCATACAATGTTGGTATGCTGCTAATTTGACAGAAGTCATTTCTCGTTTTTCCTCGAGGAGATCTAGTCCGACCGTTAGTGTTTCGGTATTGTCCTCTGCACAAAATTCCTCGATCCTGAACATTTGCATGCCAATTTCTACAGGTATCATAGCTTCAGTCCCAAATGCGAGGGAAAAAGGGGTTTCTCCCATTGGAGTTCTTTTCGTTGTTTTGTAAGCCTAAAGGATGCTAGGCAGTTCGGTTGTCCATAATCCCTTTGATGCTTCGAGCCTCTTTTGCTTCTAGGATCGTTCTGTTGGTGACCTCGGCTTGCCTATTTGCCTTTGGATGGGCTGGTGCTGAGAAGTGTTGTTGGACGTCCAATTTTTCGCTCAACTCTCTGACCTTCCTGCCTTTGAACTGCTTCCCGTTGTCGGTAACAATTACTCTTGGGATTTTGAATCTGCATATTATGTCTTTCCAAAGGAATTCTTCAACTTGAGTTTCTCCTATTTTTGCTAACGGCTCTACTTCCACCCACTTAGTGAAGTAATCCACTGATACGAGGAAGAATTTCTTTCCGTTGGACATAGGGAGTGGTCCTACAATGTCCATTCCCCATTATGCAAATGGCCAAGGGTTGCTCATCGGGATTAGATTCTGGCTCGACATGTGAATATATGGAGCAAATATCTGGCACTTGTCACAAGTGTGAACGAGTTTATTTGCATTTGCTTGCATCGTGGGCCAATAGTATCCCAGAGTCAATGCTTTGTGGGCTAACGTTTTGCCTCTTGGGTGGTTTCCGCATGTACTGTGGTGGATCTCTCGTAAAACATAATCAACATCATTGGGTGAGAGGCATCTTAACAGCTGACTGGTTGCGGATCTCTTGTAGAGTCTGTCATTGATCATTGTGTATCGTGTCACTTTGTTTCGTAGTTTTTGGGCCACCATCTTATCCGTCGGGAGTTCCCCAATTGTTATATAGGCTAGAATTAGGATCATCCATTTACTTTCCTGATCTGTGGTGCACGTCTCTTGTGTTTGATTTTCCAGTATGGAACTTTCCTGTTTGATGATGAGTGGATTATCATTTTCTTTAGCTCGTGATGCTTCTAACTCGTCTGCTCTTTTGTTCTCTGCCATTGCACAACACCGAATAGTTGCTGTTTGGAAACCTTCCATTAGCTCAGCGGTATTTTGACGGTAAGCTTTCATTCGAGCATCTTTGACTTGGAATTCACCGTTCAGCTGGTTGACCACCAATTTGGAGTCAGTGAAGACATTGATCTCTTTTATTGCCAAGTGTTTCACTAACTGTAGCCCGACTATCACTGCTTCGTATTCGGCTTCGTTGTTCAAGGCCTTGAAATTGAATTTTATCGCTTTCTAATGTTACGCCCTCGAATTGTATACAATCATTTCGGCTCCACTCTCCGCCTCGTTGAATGCTCCATCACAACGTATGATCCATTCGTGGGAATTTTGTTTGGTTCGTTTCTCTTCATTGTTGCTTTCTGGTTGGTGGTCATTACTGCTAGTGAATTCAACGATGAAATCCGCTAATGCTTGGGCTTTTATTGCGGTTTTGGGGGCATAACTGATGTTGAATTGTCCAAGCTTTATTGCCCATTTCACCATTCTTCCTTTCGGATAGTTTGGGTTTGTGTAGTACCGATCAAGTGGTTGCTCGGTCATGATAGTGATCGGATAGGCTTGGAAATATGGTCATAGCTTTTTCGCAGATACGATCAAAGCGATTCTAGTTTCTCCTGGGTCGAGTAGTTGTTCTTAGCACCTGTGAGTGTTTTGCTGATGTAATATACTAGTTTTGTGTGTCTTTCTTCTTCCCATATCAATGCTGAACTCACTGCGTGGTCAGATACGGATAAGTACAGGTACAATGTTTCCCCTGTGCTTGGCTTTGATAATGGTTTTGTGTTCCCCATGTACATTTTCAAACTCTTAAAAGCTTTTTCACACTCTTCGTTCCATTCAAATGTCTTGTTTCCTTTCAAAATCTTGAAGAAGGGTAGACATTTGTCCGAAGACTTGGAAATGAATTTGTTTAAAGTTGTTGTCCTACCGTTAAGACTTTGTACGCCTTTTATGTTCATTGGTGATTGCATGTTGAGGAGTGCATGTATCTGTTTTGGATCAGCTTCAATTCCTCTTTGATTGACCCTAAAGAACTTCCATGACTCTACTCCAAATGTGCATTTCTCCGGGTTCAGCTTCATTTTGTACCTCCGGAGCTATGAGAAGGCATGTTCAAGATCTTCGATGTGGTCTATTCTGCATGAGCTTTTGACCAGCATGTCATCGATGTATACCTCCGGAGGTTTTACCGATCTGGTATTTGAACATTCTGTTGACCAGCCGTTGGTACGTAGCTCTAGTGTTCTTAAGTTAGAACGACATCACTCGGTAGTAGTACGTGCCTATCTTTGTTATAAAAAATGTATTTTCTTGGTCAGGGGGTAATTTTGTATCAGGCTGTACCCGGAGTATGCATCCATGAAGCTTAGGAGTTCATGTCCGGCAGTGGCGTCCACTATCCGGTCTATGCGCGGGAGCAGGTAACTATTTTTCGAGCATGCTTTTTTCAGATCAGTATAATCCACGCATACTTTCCACTTGCCGTTTTATTTTACCAACATTGTATTAGCTAGCCAATTCGGGTAGTGAGATTCTCTGATCATTCATGGATTTATCAGATGATGCACTTCCTTGTTTATTGCCTGATTGCATTCAGGGGCTACAGGACTTCTTTTTTGCTGGACTGACTTTTTGTCTGGATTGGCTTGCAATTTGTGAGTGATGACAGATGGGTCTATTCCCACCATATTTTTCATCGTCCAGGCGAAAACGTACTGATTATCTTTCAGTAATTGGACCAACTTCATGGCTAGTTCTGGGTGCATTTTGGTGTAAATCCGAACTGTTTTGTCTTCCCCATCACCCAAGTGGATCGTTGTCGTTTCTTATTTTGGTTGCCCAGTGTTTGGTCGATCCCTCAGACTAGTAGGGGTTGTATTATCATACATGAGATCGGGGTCCGCTTGACCAGATTGTTGTAGTGGCTCCTCTGGTCGATGCAATAATTGTTATTTGTTTGGAGGTTTAATCGCTACATAATGACATTCGCGCGCAACTGGCTGATCTCCTTTGATTGTTCCGACGCCATTGTCAGTGTGGTACTTCAAGCATTAGTGCATGGTAGAAGATACTGCACCCATCTTATGTATCCAAGGCCTTTCATGAAGCATATTATATGCGAATGGGGCATAAACTACAAGGAAATTTGTCAACAAGACTCGTTGTCTCCCTGGTTCTCTCATTTCCACTGGTAGTTGGATCATTTCGATTGGCCGACATTGTTCTCCGTTGAAACCACCGTTGGTTGATTGTTGGGTGAAAGCATTTCCTCGGTGAATCAAATGTCGTTAAGTACAGAAGGTTCGTCGAGCTACCCATGTCGACTAGCACTCTTTTGATTTCCCATTTGGCTATTAGTATTGAGATTACTAAAGCGTCATTATGTGGGAAATTGATTCCTTCTGCGTCCTCATTGGAGAATGTCAGGGTTCTCTACATCATTTTCGCTCATTGTGCAGAAGGTTCCTGATATCTAATTTTTGCTCGTAAATCTTGGATTGGCCGCTTTCGTGATCAATTGGATAACTCTTCTTTTCTGACTGCGCCATGCAGGATGAATATTAGCTCCCTTGATTGCTCTTCTGTCGCAGTTTTTCTTTTGTTGGGCTCCCTTAGTTTAATGAACTTTCCAAGTTGTCCTTTTTTGATGTGGCACTCGACTTTGTCTTTTAAGTTATAGCAGTCCTCGGTATCATGCCCGAAGTCGTCGTCGAAGGAACAATATCTGCTTTTATTTCGCCTATCTGGATCCCTTCTCATTTTGGGCGGCCATCTAACGTCTTCCCATTTTGCTATGGTCTTGAGGACCTCAGCTCGACTCGTTTTCAAAGTCATGAATGTTTTTTCCGTTGATTGCTCGTGTTTGGATCTTTCGAGTTGTAGTTTTCCAAGCTTTTGTTGATCAAATTCAGAATCGCGACCGGTTTGATGTCTTTTTGGTTGGTTGTTTTCCTCTCTAGGCTTGTCATTCTTTCGTCCTTCTAAACCGGATGAAAAGTGTCTTTTCTCTGACTCGTCCCTCTACTTGGCTGCTATCATCTCTTCAAGGGTGATGTGCTTTTGAGAGGTTTTCAGTAAAATCGCCATGTTCTTTGGGGGATCCAGGTTCAGAACGTCGAACAAGGGACCTATCTTCAGTTCAGCAGTGATTGCCTCGTTAGTGAAACGAGTAACGTACCCCCTTATTGTCTCATCAGGTTTCTGTTTGATATGGAGCAAATAGTGAGGCCCTTTCCTCATCCGTTGACAGCCGACAAACCTCATGATGAATGTTGTGGCTAGTGCCTAGAAGGAGATTATTGATCTTGGTTGTAGGTTACTGAACCAGCTCATTGCTACGGAAGTGAGACTGGTCGGAAACGTTATGCATAAGATAGACTTTGTGCTTTCTTTAAACGCCATCATGTGATGAAAGTGTCGCAAATGGTCTATCTGGTTAGTGGTGCCATCATATGCTTTATACTTTGGTGAGGTGAACTTCGTTGGTATGGGAGTCACCATGAGTGCGTCGGAGAATGGCGATCTGGCCAGTTCGTACAGTATATTAGGCTCTGTGACTCCGATCCTAAATGGGATTCCATCAGAGGTTTCTCCACTCTGTGGGGTCCCATTTCTAAGTGGTTCACTGCTTTCGGGATCTACTTGTCGTGGTTTTGTAAGAACTTTGCTAGCCGGGTTTTGTTGGTGTGTTTCTTTAATGGGGTCGGCGGATTGAGCACGCTCTTGGGTGAGCTTTTCCACCATTTTGACCATAGGGTCCATCTGGTCTATGAGCAAGTCTACACGAGGGTCCGTGGTGGCGACCCAAGGTGTCTGGGATGTTAGAGCCGCCTGACGTTTGTCTCAGACCTGTGATGTGCACTATTGGTAGCGCAATTTCTCCGGCAAAAGAATTGTCTTGATCATTGTCGGGTTGAGGGTGTGTAGAATGTGTCATTTTGTTATGAAGGCGTTTTTAATCGCTTATCAGAATTGAGAGAATTTTGTGACTATGGATTCTCTTCTTGAAAGGAAAACTTGTCGTTCCCCATGGACGGTGCCAAACTTATGCATCCAAAATCCAGTCTTCAATAAGTTAAACCTGCAAAATAACTATTAGATTGCTAACGACCACCTTTTTGGTGGCCGAAGGCACTCCAATGCTTAAGTCAGTAACTCAGTTAGAGATGGAGATAAAACTTGACAGAACTCGGTTAAAATTGCATACCTTGGTCGAATGTTTCATTTACCTTTTTATAATGGTCACAGTTAATTCCCTGTGTGACTTAAACATGTGAGTCGCAACGAGGGGAGACGTTATCTTTAATAGTCTCCCTTTTTATGAAGACACGTTCGTGGAGGCATAACTCCCCCCACAACTCTTTTTCTATGCAACGCTCCTTCCCCTTGGGGGAGAACTCTAACAAGGCTTGCTACACATGCAAGTCCTATTGAAAAATCTAATCCCATCGCAACGGTGATATGTGAAATGCTCGTCCTTGCAAGTGCAGACACAATTGAGGTTCCTTACCCTCTGCCAAAGGCCCTTGTAATTCTTGTTCTTCAACCTAAATATTGGTCCGACCAACTTCACCATTGTTGTGCCTGCAAAATAAATAATTAACTAATTAATTGAAATAAAAATTTAAAATTGTATATCCATTCGTTTCAAATGTTAAAAGGTGAAATTTTCATGAAACTAAAAAGTATATAGATATGCACCCGAGCCCAAAATGAGAAAGCTTATAAAAATAATAGCAAATAGATAATTATCCTTTTTTATCAAGGATGCCATCACAAACGAGACCAATTACTTCTCCACTACATATGCATTTATCCTCTAGATCTACATTTGCACGAAACCTAATTGTAGGTCTAAAATAAAAAATTAGAACTTAAACTACCCTTTTGCAATTGAAAACTCATAGGAGATCAGAATAACAATCTTAATGTAAGATGTAACTTTTATATCAAGATCAGATTTGTCTTATGAAGTGATGCGTCCAAATACATCCCTGATGATTATTGACCTGAAACTAAACAGCAGTGAGCCAAGGACAACCGTTGTGGTGGCCGAAGACACTTCGATGCTAAAGTTAGGCGGAGTAAGAATGGATGTAGACTATAAATTTTGATTGTAAGAGCGTATTTTTCTCATCCCCGCCATAGTTCACCTTATATAGCAAGTATTTTACTCCTTCATTGACTCTATCATCGAGACATGATGAAGGGAGTAGATCTCGCTAAAGATCTTACCCATCAATGCATGATTGAGTTCCTTTCGACACTCGGTTCTGTTTGGGACCCAATACTTGATTGGGTCAAGAGCAGTGCAATGGATCTTGAGTTTTTGAAAGCTCAGAGATCTGTGTTCAGGCCTTATTGTCCTGGGCCAACCTCCAAGATTCGCACCACTGGGCTAGCGTAATCTAGGCTTGGGGCCTGACTTATGGGTTGAACAATGGCTTGGTTGAGGGATGGACCATGTTTTGGTATGCTTGAAATTGCACTGAGGCCTTTCCGTATTGGGGTTGACCCGTGCCATGTGTATGGTTGTGTTTGGGTGAATTTTGATGTCTCATCAGTTACTCCCCCTAGTTAGTGGGGCTGCATGCAGACCCATTAACTTTCTGACTGGGGACTTGCAAAACGCGTGGTGCTAATTGAGTTCAACGCCCCTTCATTTTATGCGCAGCGTTTAATGTCGATGTGACTACTAGGTGATCGTCTCCCACTAATGTTTAATGTCAACCAGAAAGGGGACGTGACGCGTCGCCCTGTTACAATCGGTTTAGATCTTGCAACGAGACAACTTGATCCAAAATAGGAGTTAAGCTATTGTGGAGTACTTCCGTATAAGCATACTAGGTTTCCTGGCGTTGGTTGGCCACTTCCTGAGTTAAGTATTAGAGTAACCATCCTGATCTGAATAGACTTGTAAATAGAATGCCTTAATCATGAACAAGACTTAAGTATGAGATAAATCATCTTGATCTGAATGCACTAGATTCCATAAGATAGCAGGTCTTAACTTTGAACGGGGCTTCAGTGTAAGAGAAATCATCTCAGTCAGAATGAACTAGATTTCATGAAATAGTCTGACTTAATCCTAAATAGGACCTTGCTAGCTTGGGGGTCATTTTGGTCCGCACGGACTGGAGTAACAGTGGTAGTGCCACCGCGAGATTGGACTCGGTCTGCTATATAGCACAGTGGTTCCTTAGGCAGACTAGGTCGCTTAGTCGCGGCCAGTTGTCGACATCCTAAATAGGATTAAACTCTGCTGCTGCATGCCCTCGTGGTCCCCTTGATCAGACAAGGTTACTCAAGCGCAGTGAGCCATCGTGAGACTGAACTTGATCCACTATGTAGCACCTTGGTTCCTTAGGCGAACTAGGTCACTTATGCGCGGCGAGTTGTTGACATCCTAAACATGACTAGACTCGGTTGTTGTGCACTATCGTGGTCCCCTTCATCGTATCAGGTTATTTGAACGCGGTGAGCCATCGTGAGATTGAACTCCATCGGCTATGTAGCATTGTGGTTCCTTAAGAGGATTAAGTCACTAATGTGTGGCAAGTTGTTGACATCATGAACAGGACTAGGCTCGGCCGTTGTGCGCCATCGTGATCCCCTTGATCAGACCAAGTTATTTGAGTGTGGTGATTCATCGAGAGACTGGACTTTGTCCGCTGTGTAGCATTGTGGTTCCTGAGGCGGACTAGGTCACTAATGTGCGGCGAGTTGTCTACATCCTGAATAGGAGTAGATTCGGCCGTTGTGCACCATCATGGTCGCCTTGGTCGGACCAGGTTTGTTCTTGTGCATGGAGTCATATGAAATGAAATTTAAAGAGAGTACCTTTATTGAAAATAGTTTTTTAAGTGTTCTACATTCCACGGTCTTTTTAGACGCTCCCCACTCAGGTTTTCCAACCAATAGGTTCCGAGCCTATTGACTGTTGTCCTTTTTGTACCAGTTTTGAGTTTTGATCCTATAGTTTGTTCTGTTTTGCTTTGGATCTAGTTTCCAATATCAACACATTTGTTAAAATGATTTTGGTTCCATCTCATTAATTTATTTTGTGTGTGATGTTTTTGGTTCCATCTCATTAAATTTATTGTGTGTGTGTGTGTGTGTGTGTGTGTGTGTGTGTGTGTGTGTGTGTGTGTGTGTGTGTGTGTGTGTGTGTGTGTGTGTGTGTGTGTGTGTGTGTGTGTGTGTGTGTTAACCAACCACACATGGAGTTAGGCCATGAAATTGGTCAACAAAACTTTAGCCTCAATAACTTTTAGCCTAAATATTTTTGCTCTATTTTATTTATTGCAAAGTTTCATTGCACCCAAAAGGTTTGGATGCATGGTGCATCCAGGTAATTTACGGCTTTAATATTGGCAACTTTAATCAACTAGGTTGGTAATTTAAGTGATTGGTAACTTTTGTGTGTCATGTTAGTAATTAAGTGAGTGGTAACTTATGTGTGTCATGCTAGTCAACAATTGTAATTTTACATATATCAAGTGGTAAGTTATAGTACGTTGAGTGGTAACGTTTTGTGAGTGGTAAAGTTTTATGGGTGTACCATACATCCAAAATTATATATGTAGCTTTATTTATGTTTTAAGTCAACCAATCTTATCCATGGTAAAAAGGGAAGCCCAAGACACTAGAAATCACCCTAAATCCTCAAAACAAGTTGGCTCCTAATATTTCCCTAAAATATTATCCTATTTTTTTTTCCAAATGTATCTTACAACTTAGCTAGGTGTTTCACTGTTCATAAGGATTTGGAGATAAAAGATGGCTAGGATTGACAATTCATGTACTAGGTATAGACCTTCAAATAAGGTTGCATAATCTATTTCATTATTGGAGGCTTTTGGAACCAAGTGTGATGGTTTGTTCTACCATTTTTCCATTGGGTGTAAATAAAACAAGTCTTGCTCTAGCACCCTTATGATTTGACGACCCATTCACACATAAATGCCACATATCTTTGGGCTGACATGTCCTTGTTTCAGCACGAGTTGAGGAGTCTTCATTTGTTGAAGGATGCGACACTGATCTACTAGCTGACTTTGTTTCCTTGGTTGGTGAATGAGCGAATTCTGCCATGAAATCTTCTAAGGCTTGAGCCTTTATAGTTGTCCTCGGCCGATAGATCAAATCATATTGGCTCAACTTTATCACTCATTTCATGAGTTTCTGACAAGCATCCGGGAGGAAGTTGTGCCTCCAGCTCTTCGCTGATGAGAATTGACCTAACTACTACATTTGAAACTGCCAAGTAGATGTACAGGTCCTCTCCTTGGTTTGTCTGTTGATCTACTCAAGAATCGATCCAAAGTCGTTTCTCTACTAGTAAGACTTTGAATTTCTTTTGGAGTTGATAGTGATTTCTTGTCAAGTAGTGGTCTTCTTTGCTTTTATAATCCCCAAACTTCATGTATGTTGGTTGGTCTGTTGACCATTATATCAAACTTATGTTGAAGCAATGATTCATTTCATTCAAAAAAAATTTAGTCCGCTGACTTAGAAAATACTTTCATTGAGGGTATAAAAGTTTGATTGGCCTCCTTCATGAGTTTCCAATATGCTAAGTCAAAACTTAAGCATAACTTGAGGATTTAGAATTTAATCACGGATTGAAGTCTGTTTATCTTGGAAATTGCATGGAAATATTGTGTGATCTGCTGACCATTTGACAAATTTAAATAGATTTAAGTTGTCCTAAAGATGTTTATATGCTCAGTGATTGATTAATTGAATTACCCACTCATTGAGAGTGTCAGCAATTACTGAGGTGTGATCCTCTACAGAGGTATTTTGCTTATGTGATATGTTGATCACTTGACTAAACTTAACGAATTTAAGTAGTTTTGAGTAAAATGCTTATCTGCATTGAATTACGCACTCTTAGAGAGGTGATCCTTTACTGAGGTGTGATACTCTACTGAGGCATTTGCTTGTATGATATCTTGACTACTTGACTAAATTTAAATGGATTTAAGTAGTCTTGAATAAGATGTTTCTATGCATTGAGTTACCCACTCACAGAGAGTGTCATCCTCTATTGAGGTGTATATAGATGTTTGTATTTCTGAATGTCTTCTATTGCAGGACATGTAGAATGATTTTTTGTATTTCACTATTCCAATTGAAGACAGTGTGTTCTATGCTGAAAACCAAAATAATATATCCTCTATTGGGGTATATGTAAATGTATGTACGGATTTTTTTTGCAGGATCTCCCTTCATTGGTGGCGATCTCTTCAGCCAAAGTTTTTTTTTATCTTATGGAGAATTTGATTGATCAGAACGGAGAATTTTGTGTATGTTCTACCTAACGAGAAGTCTCTTGTTGAAGAGATAAAATACAATCAACTTTTTCTTCTATGTGCATTGATTTTTTTTTCCAAAATGCTAAAAAAGCTAGGACTGGTTTCAAACCACTTTTTGAAATGGTTGGTTGCCACAATCATCATATTCTTCTGCACTGGAGAGTTTGATTCATTCGATCGGTGAACTTTGTGTATGTTCTACTGGCTGAAGAGTCTCTTGTTGGGGAGCGTGTTCTATGTTTGTCACCCTTGTTGTTTTTATCCTCCTTCTGACCTGCATTCGTTTGTGTAGGTTAATTATCTTCCTTCGGTACATCTGGTGCCTTAGCATTATTTTTTTCATCATCCCACAATGCATAGCGTTTTGCCATGGCGAAGATTTAGGCAAGAGTTTTGCCCAGTTTCATGGTCAATTCGCCATATAATCGGTGATCTGTGGGTAAACCCTTTTTGAAAGCTAAGGATGCAATTTGGTCAACACATCCATTTATGCTCCCTCTTTCTACCTTGAATCTCTTTATGAAGTCTCGGAGTGATTTATTTTACTTTTTCTTCATGTTGAAGAGGTGGTGAGCATTTTTTGATAGTTCGGTAGGATTAATACTCTTTTGTGAAGATAAGGGAGAGATCTTCAAAGATGCTGATCCACTGGGGGACAAAGTGTGGAACCAATCTTGGGCTACTTCTTATAAAGTCATAGCAAATACTTTGCACATAAGTGGGTTATCATTTTTGTGTAGCATCATGATACTTCGGAAATGTTTCAAGTATATGTCAGGATCAGAATCTTCTTTGAAAGGGGTAAAGGTTGGTGTGTTAAACCTTGTCAGTGGAGGGGCCCCTTCAATGGTATTTGTAAAAGGTAAAGTGTTCACCAAGGCCACCTCTATGCGTAGAGCATCATCTAGATTTCCCATGATTTGCAAGTTTCTCAATTGCTCATTGACCATTCGTGCCACATCATCAGCTCCCAAGGGCATGGGTGTATTCTGTTGATCGGCTGTATGGTGGTTTCGGTTTTGATTATCAGCGGTAGATAACTCCTCATATTCTGAGTTTGGTTGTGACTCACCTGCACATGAATGAGGTAGAGTTTCAACGGGATTCGCCTGGGAGCTTATTTGGATTTGACGAGTATCTGAATGTGATATTTGGGACAAATTAGTATAGTGATCCAGATCTAGGGATGGCAACGGGGCGGATTGAGGTGGGTTTGAGAAAATACATCCTTGCCCCGTTGGGGATTGCAGGTCCCCAAATTCGCCCCGCATGTCCGTTTATTCTATTTTTTTCAAAACCGCCCCCACACCGGACGAATTTGCGGATATCCGCCCTACCCCAAATTTTTGTTTAAGATCGGTTTCCTGGTGGGTGTTGGATCCCCGCCCAAACCGATCTGCCCAACAATGAAGTGCTCCTGAAATCATAAACAACAAAATCAAAATTTTGTTCAAACCAACATTAAATCTGAATATTAGAGGATTGCCAAATAAACTCACCAATTTGCTGAAATTGTCGAGATGAAAAAGAAAATAAACCAATCCCTTCTCAAATCCAAGTGTAGCATGTAAAAATCTGAAGGGGCGAGCATATAAAATAAAAATCAAGCCCAAATCATGGTGAAAAGTGCATAAATCCAACAGATTTACGTCTTTTAAGCTTACTAAACCCAAAACATTTGCAAATCTGATTGAAGAGATCAAACCCTTGTCCACAATATTCTTGATGATCTTATGAGGCTGCAATTTTGCAGAAGAAGGAGATTATAAGAAGAAGAAGAAAAGAGACGAGAGAAAACCCTAAAACGAATTTGAAATGAACAAAAGATTAGAGAAATGAAGAAGCTAAATTATTGAGAATTTGAAATGATGAAAAAAACACATAACCTTGGGGTGGTTCAACGAATCGCAGAACCCATTCGCTCCTTCTTTTGGCTGGAGGTGGGAAGATAGGAGAAGTCTGAGGAGAGAGTCTAAGAAGGGAGTGAGTGAAAGAGCGGAGGATCTGAGGGTTTTCTCTTGGGTTTAGTTAATTTAGGTTTTTTTCTGTCACTTATGGGGCCAAAGGTTAAATAGTAACTTAGATATATAAACGAATATCCACGGGGCGGATATGGCCAAATCTGTATCCACGCTGAATATTCAATGGATACCATTTGAATACTCGAAACCACCCGAAAACCCATTTGGCCACATCCAAATCCGCCCCATACAGATTGGGTGGAGCGGATATCCATGAAAATTTGCCCCACTGCCAACCCTATCCAGATCTGTTCCTCTACGTTGTTCACATTCATCGGGATGTTTTCTTCTGCGACAACCACTTAGATATGGCGTGATCTACGACCTTAGCCTTGAGTACACAGTTGCTTGGGGAACCAACCTTGAGAACACTCACGTTTGAGGCCCTAGCCTAGAGTGTGCATTTACTCATGGCCCTAATCTCGAATGAATGCTTCCAGATGGATTATTTCTTTTTTACGAATGATTTCTTCCACTTCCATGAGCATGGTCTACTAACAGATGACAATGTACCTTCTGCCTTGGTTGTTCACTCACCAATCATTCTACCACTCGCGTTTGCTCCTCCAATATCTTAGTCAAATTGGTGATCTGGTCTGCAAGATTTTCTTGTTGTTTCATCTCCATTGGGCTTGGTTATAGGGTAGAAGATTACAATTGATGGTCAGTTGGAGGCGGCAGACCTACTACCAGTGGTTGTCTGGCCAGTGGCGGCTGAATCTGTAGCAACGATGATGGCCTAATACGGGCAGAGGATTGTGCAACATTATTTTTGTTAGTTTGGTTTCGAGTTCCCACCATTGTATTAAAAATAAACTTCGAAAATAAAAGTGTTTGTGAAAGAAAATGAAAGTTCTTTTTATCAAATGAAGAGAGCTTGCAATGAGTTTCATTCAAGATCTCATTGAAAACATCAATTTGTGGATGCAAATTTTCACCGGATCACATGTTGATCACGCGGAGTAATCTGCATAAGATGAAAAAAAATTCTTGACACCGGTATGGTGTCTGCCACGGGGACTCGATGCCAAAATTAGAATAGTGTTTCTCATAAAATATTTATTTCTCTATGTTCTTAGAGAATTGAGATTCAAGAAAGTGTTACTAGAAATAACTTTGTGATTGGCTATTTATAAAGACAGGAGGAGCCAACTGCTCGCAGATGAGTGAGACACATGGCAGGTCGGGAACCAACTGCTCGTACACGAGTAAGAACGTGGCAGGTTAGGAGTTATTGATGGTTGTAACTTCCCATTGATGGTTGTAACTTTTGTCAACGATTGTAACTTCCCATAGATGGTTGTAACTTCTTTCGACGGTTGTAACTTTTCGTTTGGAGAGACCTCTCCTACAGGTTTGTGTAGGACTATATCTTTAACAAAGTTTAATAAAGTTTAACCCTAATGTCAACCGACTATATCTTTAACAAAGTTTAACCCTATTGAAAATGTGCAACCGACTATATCTTTAACAAAGTTTAACCCTAATGTCATGACTCACTTTCTATCTTGCCAACGACATTGGTAATACATTAATATATCTTACAAATCAGCTAGAAGCTTGACTATTCATAAGGATTTAGAGATAAAAGAGGGATAGGATTAAGAATTTTAGAATGAGCTTACACTTCAAAACTAATTGAGGACGAAAGTGAGGATGATGGCGGGGGTTTTCAATATATGATATTTAGCAAAAAAAATATGTATATGGAGTGCTAACGGCACGGGAAACACCCTAGTCGATATTACATATGAGCTAGAGGTTTCACTATTCGTAAGGAATTAGGGATAAAAATGGCTAAGATCGAAAGTTGAGAAACTTGTTGAGGGTTGAAATTCATTATCTACAATGATACATTTGTAAATATAAAGCATGTACAAGGGCAAAAGAAAGGAAACACAAAACTTAAAATGAGCATGTCAAATGTAATATGGCGGAGAGATAAACATTTGGGTTTTTTTTCCTCAAACTTAAAATTGTCAGAACTAACTACTTAATTATCAAATTTCGGTAAATTTGGTATTGTTAGAATGCATTTCAATGATTAGAGCAAATACTTAATATTTTAAATATTCATTTCATCGTATGCATTTTTGAAATAATAACGTCTAATGTATTTCACACAGTAATGTTTTGAATATTTATTACAGAATGTGACAACCATCTTAAGAAACATTCAAATAAAGACATCTCCATATTTTGAGAAGTCAAAATTTGGAGAGAACTCATTGTCACTGTTTGAAAATGTGGAACCGACTAAATCTTTAACAAAGTTTAACCCTAATGTCACAACTCACTTTTTATCGTGCCAACGACACTGGTAATACACTAATATATCTTACAAATCAGCTAGAAGCTTGACTATTCATAAGGATTTAGAGATAAAAGAGAGATAGGGTTAAGAATTGAGGAAGATATTGAGGGTTGAGATTCATTTTCCATAATGGTATGTTTGTATAAGGGCAAAAGAAAAGGAACATAAAACTTAAAATGAGTGGAATGTCCATCTGGCAGAGAGAAATAAATATTTGTTTTTTCTTTTCTTAGCATGAAAATTTTCATAACTATCTTCGTATTTGTCGAATTTTGATAAACTTGGGCTCCACTTGGAACACTGTAAAAGAATGCATAATACAAAATTTTGCAGTAGTCACATAAACTTGGGTGCTTGGTTTACTCTATCAAAAACGTTTATCGGAATTCAAATTATTGACCTACGCATCTCCTAGTTATAAAATTATAGAAAACTTTGCAGGAAAAATCTCCCGCATTACTTTGCAAAACTCTTATCATGTCCTTAAGTATTCCCAACTCCTTCATAAGCACCCCAACCACCACCACCTTCATAACTACTGTCGTCGCCACTATCACGACCACCATACCATAATCATGACAACCACTACTACCACCATAACATAACAACCACCGTCGTTGCCGCCATTGCCACTACGACAACTACCCTCGCCACCACCACCACCGTCATCACCACCACCATAACAAAACCATCACAACCACGACCATCGTTATTACCACTACCACGACCACAACCACCATAGTCACCACCATAACCACCGCCACTACCACCTCCATGATCACCACTACCATAGCATACTCACCACAACTACCACCAAATTCACTAGTACAACCATAACTATGGCTGCCACCACCACAACTACCATAGCATAACCACCACCATTATAGCATATCACCACCCACCACCATCTTCAGTACTACCACTGTCGCAACCACAATAGCCACCGCATCCATTACCACCATGATCGCCACCACCGCCATAGCCACCACCACAACCACAATCACTGCCATCATGACCATGCCACAATTACAACAACTACCATCATCAACACCACCCACAATCACTTGTCTGATTTGTATCGATTTTCTTTAGTTACTAACAAGTGCCCGTAAAGTGATACATTGCAAACTAATGCATCTCCATCATTTTGCAAAATGCATTATTTTATAGTATATGAAGTGGAGCCTTGGTATCATTGAAATGCATTTTTGAATATTTTTCCAATAAAATCAATGACCAATAAGAACACTTGAAATTTTAACGTGCATTTCATGCTATAAACATTTAAAACAAAATACATCTAATGCATTCACTTCATAAGTATTTTCACTATTTATGAAAAAATGAGTGAGCATATTAAAGGGAAAAAAATAAGACCCAAAACTCCTTATTTTGGAAAGTCAAAATTAAGTTAGGGGAGCACTCATTGGGGCAGTTTGGAAATGTGTTTTTTCCCAATAGATTAAAATTTTAACCGAGACCCTAATGTCATGACTCACTTTTCATCATGCCAATAGCACGAGTGATACACTATTCTATCTTACAAATCACATAAAGGTTTTACCATTCCTAAGGAATTTGGAGATAAAAGAGGGCTTGGTTAAAAGTATAAAAGATGTGGAGGATGGAGATTCATTCCCTATAATGTTATGTTTGTAAATATGATGTATGTAGACGAGTATTAAAAAAGGTAACAAAAAACTTTAAATGAGTGTGTGGAATGTACATGTGGCTGAGAAAGAAAAGTGTGTTTTTTTTTCTTAAAATGAAAATTTTCATGACTATTTAATTAGTTGTTGGATATTTGTAAGCTTTTTATTGTTGAAACGCATTTTTTAAGATTTTTCCAAATGAAACCAAAAACCAATACAAACACTTAAATTTTAAAATATAGTTTTCACGCCGCGTGCATTTTTGCCCAAAAAAAGCATTAAGGGTATGTTTGGTTAGCCATTTTTCCTTGGGAAATGGAATCAATTTCCCTTGTTATGCAGAATTTTGTTGTTTGGTTGCCTAGTTTTTGACAGAGGAAATTGATTTTTCATAAGACTGTTTTCCCACTACTCATGGGAATCTAAGTCCGAGGGGAAGGCCTCAGATTTAATTCACAAAAACGGTTTTAATTTTCATTGTCTATTTTACATGCAACCAAACAGGCCCTTAATACATTTCATGTCGTAAGGCACATTCAAATAAAGACCTAGAACTCCATGTTTTGGGAATTGAAAATATATGGGAACCTAATCCTGTTGTTTGAAACATGTGTCTTTTTTTAGCTGATTAAATTTTGACCGAGTCTAACCCTAATGTCACGACCTACTTTCTATCGTGCCAATAGCATGGGTAATATGCTAGTCTATATAACATTTCAAGAGGGTGTTTTAGTTTGCAACAAAAAGAGGTTCTGTTTTTCTCGAATGAAGCATTAAATTTAGTTTATTGATGATCTAGATTTAAAGCCTAATTCAACTAACCCCTTTTCGTCCAAACAACCCTCTTGCCCCCTCCTTACAACACCTCAACAACTACTCTACAAGCTCCTCTTATCCAGTGGCTCGGTACAAATCATTTCCCTCTCTAATGCTCCTTCTAATCTGATGAGTTCACAATTACCACAACAGACAACTTCGAGACTACAATTTCTTCTCTCTTTTCCCATCCTCTTGGATTCAAGACTCTAGGTTCGGATCTCCAAAAGCCCTATTCTAATCTCCTATGTATTCTAATCGATAATTGATTATCTAAAAGCTTATGATAATTTTTATCATCTCATTAGACTCAAGTTGCAATTCATAGAGTTCTTCATCTTTTAATTTTCTTTACTTGACTTTCTATTGAATTTTGTAGAAAAAATATGGGTTTAAGGGTAAACCTAAAGTGTGTTCAATATGATTGAAGAGAAAAACATGGTAGAGTCAAATATTGTGATTTCATTGTTCGAGGTAATTTTGGTAAGTTGATTTTAAGAAATATTTTGTTTTGTATAAAAAAAATCGATTGTAATTTTGAAATTATCAATATAATTTAAGTACTTTAAACTCTTACATACTAGAATAAAGAGTTCTACAAAACTCGTAATGATGTACAAACTACATATTGCATAAGTTATATAACAAAAATTTAATAATAAACTAAGGTTATAACAGGTTAAAATGTATGGAAATTGAGATTAGCCTGATTAAATAAATAAATATTTTAGATTTCGAAAGAAATTTCGGTAACTCAAAAAAATATTTCGTGAAATTTTGACATTTTTTGAGAAATCATATTCCTTGGTGTATACAAAAAGGTAAATGTATATCTAAAAATTATAGAATGACAATTGCAATATTCCCGAAGATAAGATGTAATGAAAATACTAGATTGTGCATTAGTATTAATGTGGTTATAGCTAATGATTAATTTGAATTTCGATACTTGCATCTTAAAACTAAAAAAAAAAAAAAAAAAGGTACTTCAATTATGGACGTCCCAATTAAACATGAGGAAGCATGTTGCACATTCACAAATATCATTTAACTCAGCAGACCTAAACACTTAGAGCATCTCCAGTAGCCAACTAAAGGAGAATGCTAAATGGAATGTTAAAGTTTAGTAATAAAAAAAACTCACCCAGTGGAATGCTAAACCCCAGTGGAATGCTAAACTCAATGCTAAAAAAATATTTGGAAGCCTTTTTTGCTCCAGACTTCCAAATATAGAAGAGTGGCGCGCTAATGCTATATAGACGCATGTAGAAAAAGATAGGCATGTAAAAAAAAAATTAATACAAGCTGGGACCATTGAAGGGGTGTGTAGCTTTCAAAAGCACATGTGACACTTCAAGGGACGCAACTATAGTTTTATTCTGTTTTACTCACTCTAATGACTACTCATCTCCTATAACCCCTCTCCCCCCCCCCCCCCCCCCCCCCTCCCCCCCGCCCAATTCCACCACACTTCACTTCTTTCACAAAACACTTCTCAATACAAATTTTTTTTCCTACATTCGTATTCTGTAATTTTATATCGAAATGGAAAATGCTTATGTTCCTGGATCTCCTCAATACCACCCAACTGAATAGTGAAAAATGTATGTGGAACGAGGTGAGATGTTGGGTGGCCGAAAACGCAATAGAATTTTGAATGTGTTAGTAGAATTTTGTGAAGAGTGTCCACAACATCTCGATATTGATTTGACAAACAATGAAGCTATCAATGTTAAAGTTTTAGAAACTATGGGAGTTGTCCTATAGAGCGATCCCACAAGTTAAATATTTCAAGATTAATGGTCACCGTATACAAGGTAATGACACATCAATCATTCATATGATCACAGCCGTACACGTGGCATGAGCTAACCCTACCACATAACAGGTTTCAGTGCAGTCCCAAGCGGACCCATGCGCAAAATGTTGTTTAGCCCGTAAGTCAGGTGCCCAAACCCAAGACACACCAGCCCAAGAAGCACAAATCTTAGGGCTTGGCCGAGGACAATAAGGCCCGAACACGAATCTCAAAGTTGTCACGGGCGTGAGATCCACTCGCACGAAATCCGCTCTTATCCCAATCAAGCATTGGGTCCTAAATAGAGCCAAGTTCTGAAGAGACTCGGTCATGCACAAGTGAGATCTTATGCGAGATCTCCTCCCTCCATCATGCCCTCAATCGCAGGGATAGTTTAGAGGAAACACTCGCTATAACAGACGGTGAAATGAGGAAGAAATGTACGCAAATACATTGCAATTTACATGCAATCTTCACTCTTCCTTGCATCGATATCTGACTTAAGCATTGGAGTGTTTTTGGCCACTACAACGGTGGTCCCTGGCTTAACCGCTGCTCTTTTTTGCAGGTTCAAGATCAGCGAGGACAGGTATGAACACATTACAAGGTATCTCAAAGTTATGTCGTAAAATTGTTAATCTTTATAAATATGGTTTTGATGGAAATTTTTTAAGATACAATATGTTAGAATTATATAACAAACTCAAAGAAGAGTTGCGACGGGCGGATTCAGCTACACGAAGTCTGAAGCAAGCACGAAGAAATCTTCAATCTGCTTATGTTGCATCATTTAAATCGGAAATTGATGATTTTGAAAGCACAAATGCAATAACAAGTCAAGCTGCTATAAGAAGATTTGTGATATAAACAACAATTGTTAGCGACTAGAGTTGCAAAGAGCAAAGCCAATGTGATAGTGGCTATGCAGCTGCAAGCGAAGGGTGCCTAGATTTGTTGATTGAATATAGTGCCAAGGATTGTGATTTCGTTTTTCGAGGTAACTTCGGTACATTGATTTTAAGAAATATTTCGTGAAATATTTTTTGTATATAGAAATATTTTAAAATTTTTGTTGTAATTTTGAAGTCATTTAAACTCTTACATGCTACATAAAGAGTCCCACATGACTCATAATGTCACACCAACTGCATATTGCATAAAAATCACTTATATAACAAAACTTTAATACTAAACTAAGGTTATAATATGTTATACGGAATTGAGATTGGCCTGATGAAATAAATAAATATTTTGAATTTCGAAAGAAATTTTGGTAACTCGAAAAAAAGAAATATTTTTTGAAATTTTGACATTTTTCGAGAAATCATATTCCTTGTATAGTTCACAACAAAATCATAATCTAAAGTCCATTGAAAAATTAGTGAATGTTGCAATTCAACAAATCAATTATTTATGTAGGGTTATTTATTTATTATGTAATTGAATTAATTGTATATTTTTCATTATTAAATGTATCTTCCTTATTATGCAATTCAATTAAATGCATGTTTTTTTATTATTCAATGTATATTTTTTATTATGTATATCTTCTTTTAATCCACATGATAAAATTATAATTTGTTAATTAATTCACATTAGTTATAATTCACATAAAACATTTTCAAGTGGATAAAGAAATATTTCATATAATCCACATCATATTGTACATTTCATTAACTACCTTAAAACATTATTGAAAAGTTGCAAGATTAAAATGTCAATCACTTTAATTGTCCATGCGATCAAGCTGAGTCTCAAACACGTATTCAAGTGTATCGTCACCTCCAGGATACTCTGAGCATTAAAAATGTCTCTGGAGTGATGTTCCAAGGTGCCCTCGTTTGCATCCATGTAATGCTCATACGGAGATATATGAACCTGTCGTGATTGGACAGGTGTAGAAAGACCTTCGCCCTTCCCATTCCTAGAGACAATGATGTAGATGCTTATCCCAAAGGACTGCAACTTGGATAACCTTCTTCCATCAGTTTACTTGACTACCAATTCCTACGAAGGTTGCCACAACTATCAATCGACCTGCGGCCAGAAGATGGAGTTTCAGTTGCACTTGCTGTTAGTTGAGACAAAGTTGTTGACAAGCGTTGCACTTCTGCCTTCAAATCAGCATTTTCTCTATGCAACTCATTAATGGTATGATTATTTGTGTGGCCAATCGCAAAACATATCAGTCATGTGAAACCATTTGCTTTCATTCAAGAGCATGCACATTTTATATTGTGCTACAAGAGTGTTCCATTGTGTCTGAAAACAAATATATATTCTTTTAAATATTATTAATGTACATAGTTAGCATGCTACAAACAAATAATTAATCAACTTATTTATATACCTCAGAAATAATGCCGAGAGTGGCAGGTGGGTGAACTGCAATTGTCGTAGACCAATTTTGTCGATCTGCAATCATATAATACCATACATGTACTTCTGCAAGAACTTCCGCCGTGACTGATGGTTGTGTAGCATATACCCCAACAGCAGGGTGACTAGGTGGTACTTTGAATTTCTCCACTCTAGGGTAATGTAAGCACACAGATCCAACATAATCTACGTTATCGTATTAGAACACATTTGGTAGGTGATTCCGATGTCTAGTAATCATACTCCACCAAATCAAATACATTTGGTTGGTGCTGGGATAATCAAATGCGTATGCACGTCACCATCCTTTGGGTGTGTACTCATAATCTTCAAAACTGAGTTCAATATGGTAATTGAAGGATTATTGGGTATGATTACTTGCCCGATCTTTCCTACAACACTGATCCCCTAGGTACCAAATAGCCTAAATATTGAATACAACTTTGTTATTCTTACACATTGTCAAATGATGAAATATATAAATACGAGAAAAAATTAAAATTAAAACACTTATTTTTTTTACTCATTGGCCACCTTAGCTATGGATTCCATTCTCACAGAGGTCAGAATGAGAGCGAAGGAGAAAAAAAGAAAAAAAAGGGGGATGGCGATGACAAGGTGGTCAGTGCAGCGATGGGTGGTGTTGCAACCATCTATTGATGAGAAGAAAATAGGGCAATAGATAAAGAGAAAAAGAAATGAGAAATGGGCGGATGAGCAGCAATGATTGGGTGGGAGAAAAACGATTGTTGTTATTGTTCTGGGGAGAAACCATTGATAGTGAGAAAGAGAAGAGGGAAATTTTGAGAATTTATAGTTTTGGGTATATATTGGTGGTGTCAAAATGCAAGTGGTGGTGTGGGATGGAAAGGTGGCGGTGTTTGACAGAAAAGTGGGGGTGGTAGTATCAAAAAAGGGAAATGGTGGTGTCAAACCATTGGAGCCTTCTAGTTAACTAAGGTTGGGTAAGAATCTCGACCCATCACATTCCAATCCGGGCCGGTATAGTTCCGAACCGTGCCAAAACAGGTTCTAATCTTTTCACCTCGATCTTAAATTGGCTGGAATTTGCAGTCCCAGTTCATCCCGGACCATCCCAGTTACAAAGTCCAAGCCTAATCTAACTTAAGCCCAATTCAACATATCTAACCCAAGCCCAAAGAAAACCCCTCCCCTCACCAAAAAACCCAAGAAGTTCTGATGCAGTGAGGTAAAGACCACCACCGCCGCACCCATCACCACCAATATCACCCCCATGTACCCTTCTCTTCTTCTTTTCCCACTCCCACTCCCACTCCCAAGCAAGAAATATTGCCGATGAACTACTCAATTGTGGAATGGCTATCTGTCGACATGCATCTATGCCACTTGAAGTGGTACAGATCTAGAACACAGAGAAAGTTAACTGCGATGAAGGCATGAACACGCAAAGAAAGCTAATTGTGATGAATTCATGAAGCACTTTTCCTCCATACACAACAAGCCAATTTGCAAAAAATTTACAAATGAACTGAACATCTAAACCAATAAAAAATAACCAAAAAGCCTGCAAGTGTACAAGAGGGACTCCAGAACCCTGACATACCATCTGACCCACATGGAGAGGTTCCAATACAGGGCAGTAGAGTTGAAGTAACTGCTTCCACAAGTACAGGGGTAGATGGAGAGTTGATCCTGCATAATAAAAGAACTTCTTTGGATGAGACATAGAAAAGCAAAAATCTCTCACAAAAAATCTCTCAATCGAGTCTCCTTTCGACAGAATCGACATCTTTACACCTAAAAAATCTGATCTTGAAACAAACCATTGACAAATCAGCACACCCAGACCCCAAACCTAACCTTCCTACACAAAAAAAATGTTTCCTTTTCACCACATCTGCAAAACCACAACCGATTATCAATACCCAAACCCTAAAATCACATCAAGACCATAAAATCTACAATCTGAACCAAATGAAGCACAAAAAACACATAAATGAACATAAACGAAAGTGAAGAACCAAGATCTGACCTTTAAGATGCAAATTTTGTAGTTTTCAGACACAGATATTCGATTAGTTCGCTAGGTTTTCTTTCTTCCTCCCCTTTTACCTTCTCAGAGCATATCCAATGGATCCATAAATAGCCAAAAAAAACTAATTGGGGGCATTCACGTGGGAAAATTCATGCTCTAAGGTAATCCTTAAAACTTTCTCTATATTACCTTAGACTTTCATCTTTTTTCTATATTTGGGGCATTCATACCATCCTCCAAATCCTAAAGAATATTAAAATATTCTAACTCTTTTAATTTTTCAAATTAAAAACAAAACAAATTAATAATAGTATTTAAAAACTCTCAATTCTTTTAATTTGTATTAAGCTGAAATTAATAATAGTATAATTAAAAAAATATATAAATAATAGTATAATTAAAATTAATAATAGTATAATTATATTGAGTTGAAATTAATAAGAATATATAATAGTATAATTGAAATTAAATTGATATAGAAAAGTGAAAGATATATTTAAATAATGATGAAAAAGTTAACATAAGAAATGTGGTTGGAGTAATGAAAAAATAGGGATCCTTAAATTTAGCTTTTGATTCAAATGAGGATGATTGATCCCTCATTTTAACTTTTACCCTTGGAGATGCTCTTATAGAGTTTTCTTAAAAGGCGGTGGAGAGGGAGAGAGTTTAGTCAACAAAAAGAGAAAATGTTTTGATCTCAGAATACAAATAGAGAGAGGGAAGGGGATGGTGTTAGGAGATGATTTTTGCTCTTTATGTGTCTCATTTTGTGAGATATGAGAGATTAAATCATAAAAGAGGGTGAGATGGTAGCGAGGGGGGGCGGCCGACGGCGAGAGGTGGGCGGCAACACTACCACTATTGTTGTTCTATGTTGTATTGTTCAGTTCTTGAAAAGAGAGGGTGGGAGAGAAAAGAGGAATACAAAAGAAGAAGAAGAAGAAGAAAAAGATTTAGTATGGACATAGGTTTGGACTAACCAAAACCAATTAGCCCAATGGACTTGGGTTGGGCTACATTGGTAGTTCCATTCGGCTAATTGGTGGTGTTGAACCGTGGTGGCATGGTACCATTCTGGTTCAAAACTGTTCGGGACCAACCGGTTCTGCCCCTAAACAATTCATGTCCTGGACCGTTCCAGTCCCATTTCATTGGATCGGGACTGGACTAGGACAAGCCTAATCCCAGACTGTGCCCACCCCTATCATTTACCAATGCTATTGTTCCTTCCAAATTGTCCAACTCAAGCACAAACTATTCAACACCGCCTTTAAGGCCTGTCCACAAGCCCAAATTCTCTGAGTTTTTCTCAATGAGTTATGAGTTTTTCTCAATGAGTTTATTGTTCCCCAATAATGGAGGGTCAAATTGCACTAGGATGGGAAGTTGAGAGCTGTTATGGTAAGTAGAAAGGGTGTGATTGAGACAATGGTAATCCTGAGTCTACAGGGACCCTGAGCGAACTCTAAAAATGGCCATTTTTTAGAAAAAGTAAAATTTAATGCCTTATTTTACTTAAATATGACTCTTCTAGCATTTTGATATGCAAAATCACTAATTATATTGTTGTAATAAACTTTTTCCAACAAGTCACTCTCAATAGACATCATAGCTAACTCATTTAATTTTTCTTGTGACATGGTGGACCGAAGATACAATTTTATCAATTTCAATTTTAAAAAAACTTATCTACCGTTACTGGAATAATCAACAATATTCTATATGTGATCCAGACATTTGGATGATTTTGCACTTCAATAGGTTTTTTAAATTCTTCGGGTAAGATGCTATGGAATCACAATCATTAATGCACGTCTTTTCTATGGTGTTTAGTCGTTTACGTAAAGTAGCGTGTGTTTTATTTGTTTGTAGTCTAAATAAATGGATTTTGGGTTAGGATCCAAAGACACGGAGTCTTGACCCAAATCCACACCCAATTTATAGGCCTTTAGATGTAATCTATGTAACGGTTGAGATTACATAGTAAGCTGGCATGAGATATTTTCCTAAATAGATTGATTCAAATCTAGATACAGTTTCTTGGGAATTCAATCTGAGCAATCTTTTTAAGAAACCATTTATGTTTGAATTCCAGTTTGCAAAAAAAAATTCATGAAAAAACAATAACTACTCATGATTGAAAAATATAGGAAGAATATATTTGTGGTGGGATGAAAATTTGGTTTCCATTTTAGTGGAAAGATTGTATCTAAATTTGAATCAATTTATTTAGAAAAATATCTCAAACAAAGTTATTACAAAATCTCAACCGTTAAGTACATTTAGATCGAAATGCCTATAAATTGGGTGTGGATTTGGGTCATGAATATGTGTCTCTAGATCCCAACCTATGGATTTTTAGGTTATAATTTAATTTTGAGGTAATATATAATTTAAAAATATGGGGTCCCTGGGAAATGGGGGGCCTGGGCGGCCGCCCAAGGATTCCCCTGGACTGAGATGAGAAAGAGACGTGCACTTATTAACACCCCTAAAATTTTCAAATACTACAAAATCTGAATTTCCTCCTCGTCGAACCAACCAATTCTCCACGTGACAACTCCCCAAATTTTGTCAAAATAGCTAAGTGAAATCTCACGTGCTAACCCCCAATATGAATTGAACCTCCAAAACCCCATGTTCATTCATTTATAAATTGTCATACTTACATGGTTTTCGCAATTCTGCCAAACATTCCCTTCCCCCCCAAACAATTCTCTACATCATAATATCAGCTGCAAAAAATGGTTGTCAAAGTGTATGGTCCGGCCATGGCAGCTTGCCCACAGAGAGTCATGGCTTGCCTTGTTGAGAAAGGCGTTGAATTTAAAGTCGTACCTATCTATCTAGAGGTTGGGGAGCAGAAATAACTTGATTTCCTTGTTCATCAAGTAAACTTTTGCGCTTTGTAATAAATTTATATTCGGATTTGTGTGTTCCATTTACGGAGTGCATCATTTAATTTGTTGCTAGTCTTCACTGGAACATGTCAAAACAGAACATTTGTCATCTTCCTCATGCACTGATTTTCATTAAGATAGAGCAATCATATATATAAAAAAAAAATAAAAAAAAAAATAAAAACATTCAATTACTAGAGTAGAAAATTTAACATTGACGCTCGAATCATTCAACTATACTAGAGTAGAAAATTTAACAATGAAGTTTGAATTTGTCATGACTCATGAGGAGTAGAAAAACCGTCCAAGACCAATTCCAAAAGTTCACTACACCAAATTGACATTTTTTTAACAATCCCCAACATAGTATCACTTTTGAGCTGTAATAGTACACCAAATTTCAAGTCAAAGCTAAATTCAGTAAAAAAAAAATGAAAAACAGTTTCACAAAAAAAATGATACAATAAATTGGATCACCATGAATAGTATCACTTGTAACACCAATTCTTCATGGTGATACAATTATTGTATCAAGTTGTTTGTGAAAATGTGTAAAATTGTTTGGTGGACTGTTACAGCTAAAAAATGAACTGTTTTGGGGGTTGTTACAAAAATGTCTATTTGGTGTAGTGCTTATACTCCAAATAATACAAATTGTGGTTAAGATGTTCATAATAATGGCAGTTTTCCAAACTTCAATTAAACTCTCCTAGCAAATTTTTTGTGACATGTGTCTTTACTATTTTATCTAATTCCATGAATTTGGATCTGCAGCCGTTTTGACATGTTCCTGCTATTGAGGATGGAGATTTCAAACTTTATGGTAAGCGCATAATGATCCCTAGATTTTACATTAATTGTAATTTGATGTATATCAATTGTTGTGATTATTTTAGTGAGTATTTTAGTGCCTTGTTTTAATGTAAGAACTTTACTTGATTTCATCCAGAATCACGAACACTCTTAAGGTACTATGCAGCTAAGTATGCAGACTGCAGTCCAAATCTATTGGGGAGAACATTAGAGGAGCGAGCTTTGGTTGATCAATGGCTCGAAGTTGAAGCACATAATTACAATTACTTGGTTTTCACCATAGTATTTCAAATGGTTATCCTTCCCAAATGGGTGAAGCCGAGCAAGGGCAGATCCAAGATTGCAGACAAAGGGGGGGGGGGGGGGGGGATTAAATAATAGATAATTTAATTATTAAAATAAATAGATAAATATGATTAAAACAAAGTTTCAAAAGTAGTACAATGGAAACATTCTTAATGAGTCAATGTCCATGTACAGTGGATTTTGGTAGAAGGTGTCTGTGGGTTTTCATGTTCTGGTAATGTTGCATAACCACCTCATCATCGATGCCATCAAATATATCTTTATCAACATATGTAATTAAACTATATGTCATCCATTGATCTCCCATCCGATTACGTAATCGATTTTTGACAATCTTCATAGCAAAAAAAGTTAATGGCACACCAAAAAGTTAAGTCCACATTCATCAAATTAATGGCACTACACGTAGCCCCATTAACTAAGGGGAGTAACCGGCACTGAACCATCTCGCAATTTATGTCGTATACCTGGCATGTTGATCTTTACAACACGGCCCACCAACTAATGGGCCCAAGCAAGTACCCTTCCAGATTTGACCCAGTACAAAGGCCTTAAGCACCCATGCAAAGTGGAACACGCCTACAACGATATTATCAATAAGTCCAAGGTATCCGCTCTATTATCTGTCGTTCATTGAACCTGGATAAACTCAGTCCGATCAATTTTTATGGCAATCCATCTCCAGAATCAGATTTATTGGTCCGACCTTCGTATCGGACTACTAAGCAAATTAAGTAAGTTTGGGCGCTTAAGTCAGACTTACACGCCCAAGGCCAAGCGGAGGCCTAACCCAATCAAAGCTTAATCAATTCCGACTGATGACGATGACTTTTAATCTACTCTAACCCTAGTCCGCCAAAAACGGATGATGATAGCTTAGAATGTGGGAGCTTAGTCAACACTCTAATGTCTGACCACGATGGCTTACCAGGGATCATTGTCCAACTATAGATAATGATCGCCAAACTTAACCAAAGCTTAGTCAGTTTCAACCAATGATGATCACTTCTGGTCCGCACTAACGTCTAGTCTGCCAAAAGCGGATGACGACGACTTAGAGAGTTGGGGCTTAGTCGGCGCTCTAATGCCTAATCGAGATAGCTCGCCAAGGACTATTGTCCAATTACGGATAATTGTCACCGAACCTGACTAAATCTTAGCCAATGACGACTGATTGTGACAGCTTCTAATCCTCTCTAAGCCTAGTCAGCCAATAGCGAATGACGATGGCTTAGAAAGTGGGAGTCTAGTCAGTTCTCTCGATGTCTGATAATGATGGCTTTCCAGGGATCATCATCCTACTGTAGACGAGGATCGTTGAACCTGACCAATGTTTAGTCAGTGGCCATTGATGATGATAGCTTCTGGTGTGTTTTAAGTCTAGTCAGTTGAGCACAGATTATGACGGCTTAGAAAGTGAGAGTCTAGTCAGCGCTCTTAACGCATGATCACGATGGCTTGCCAGTCTCCCTTACAGCCTAGTCAGCCAGAAGCAGGCAGAAACAGTTTAAAAGCCCAGTCAGAACCCAGGAAGGTTAACGCGGACAACTCATGAGGACCATCATTTGCAGCGATGCACGCGATTGCCCATAATATGACCAATTCGCTTATAGTAGCAATGACAACTGCTAGTCTGATCCACAGCTTGGCCCGCATATGGCATATTACAACGGCGGATCTCAGAGACATGTAACGGCCTGGTTCGAATTATCTATCACCAGCCAAGCTTATCCCCTCGCATGGAGTTTAGCCAACTTACAAAACTTGATCGACACGACTCCCCGATCTCTAAAGAGTATTGACCAGGGTTGCCTGGATTATCGCAACACGAGTAGTCAAAATTCTCATGCAGATCAATCATACGACTTCCCGACTCAGCACAACCTCTTGTCTAAAAGCTAGTAGCACGGTAAAACAAAGCAAAAAAAAGCTAGTAGGGAAAGTCAAAGAATACATAAGTACAAAATGATGTTCAGAATGTTATATCTTATTAATAAGTCAAAAGTATAAAGTTCACTCCTCATCAGGAGGAGGTTCAAATACAACGGAGCTAGATTTGGCAGGAGAGGAAGTAGGGTATACGCCTACACGTGTTGCCGCTCGGACGCCCTCTTGATCACCTTCTACTTCTGATGGATTACCCTCTTCTTCTGATTGATCGGAGGCTTCCCCAAACTCAGCGTAAGACAACTCTTTATAGCGAGAGAGGTCCCATTCGGGATGTTTCTCGTTCATCATCTGCAATAGCTCCAGTCTCCCATTCACAACTCTTTATAGTGAGAGAGGTCCCTTGGGTCTTCAGAAGCTTTTTCTCGCACACCCTTGACTCAGTAAGCTCCCGCTACTCCAACTTTCCCGACATCGTATCAGTTTTAGACTGCCTGGCAATCAAGTTATCCTTTGCAGCACTTAGTTCGTTCCGCGCTAGAAGGAACTACTCTTCGACTGTCCGCACACTCTTTGCATTGGAGTCAACATCGGCCTCTAGTCACTGACATCGGGCAGTCCACGCAGACTCTTTTTCGACCTTCTGAGCATTTGGAGCTTGCACCTCAGCTCGTACCTTGGTTGCAACCTCCTGAGCAAAATGTAAGTCATGACGGACAAGGTTCAATTCTTCCTCAAACGTGTCCCTTGCGGACATTGTCTCAGCCAACTTGGACTCAAGCATTTCCAAGTAAATCCTCCGATCTCGTCTTCCAGACCTCCTAATCAACAGTCGATTAGGCATGCCTCTCTTCCTCAAGTTGTTTTTTTAGTGATTCAATTTCACAGAGTGCATCAGAATACGACTTCTACTAGTGCGCAATGATTCGCACCATGGTAAACACCCTCTCACGGGCAGCCTCAACCTCTGTCCCAGTGATAGCGACTTGATTCAGATATGACATCCCAAAAACGAGATATTTCTGCCCCTTGTATGTACGCTTTCCCAGTGTATCGCCCGTTGGCATCCGAGCACAATTATCCAACCAATCATTCCACCAGTTGTTATGCTTCTTCAAGGTATAAGAAATATCAAGTGTCAGGCTTGGTTGCTCATTTTTAGCACATCTGAATCAAACAAACTAATATGCGCATCCGAACGGAGGTCTTCAGGGATCGAAATCACTGGACTGTCTTCACCACATCATGGCCCTCATCCAACGCCTTCCCCTGGCTCACAACAATCGTCTCTCTCTCACGAGTCGACTCGGAAGCAGTGGACGGGGAAGAAGGAAGTGAGTTATCTCTTGGACCCGTCGTCGCCTTAATATGGGGTCGAGATCGAGACGGAGGACAATACGGGCGACGCGGATGAGACTCCTCACCATAGAGGCGACAGTCAGACGACTCTTCACCAAGCCAAGGAAACGCTTAGTCCAAGGAGGGGTTGCACTTAAAATCCTTCAATGAGAATGCATGGGTCAAACCGGCATTGATAAAAGTCATCATGCCCACCTGCAGCAACAAGTTGCTCATAACCTTCACCTGATTGGTGCTCAACTTCATTACATCTTTAACTCCCACCATTTGCATATATTCATTTTCCAAGTCAGGAAGAGAAATAAGGGCCATTGCCTAACCATCCAGCCCCTCAGACACAACAGTTTTTGCTCTAGTGGATGAATCAAGAACTTTCCCTACAGCTTGGTGTCCCCCCGAAAAGGCAAAACGCTCATGAGCGAGCTCGGTGGCAGCATGAGGCTTCGTGGAATGCGTATTAAAAGATAGCGCTTCATTCAGTTCTACCCTCCTTGACGGGCTTGAAATCTTAACCTTCGGGAGCTTCTTCTTTTTCGAAGAGGGCTCGCATACAGACTTCGGTGTCAAAACTCTAAAAAGAGTGGAGCCTCATGCCAATGGGCCCACAGTCTGCTGCGCTTGATGTTAGAAAACTGAACGACGTCCTCTACCTACATTCGGGGCATGTCACAAAATTTATCTATAGTTGTTTCATCCTCAAAAGAAAATGGCATAGTCAGAAACTTCTCTATAAAAAGCACAGATAACATTTCAATATGTAATTAACACTGGCATAATCAAGAATGAAACTAAACTTACTAAATTGTCGGAACTCTCGCTCGATCGGACGACCGACAAACTCAAAATACTCCGAGTCCGCAGAGGCCATGAAACAATATTTCTACCAGAACTTGAAGTCATCAGACAGATTGCCAAAACTATCTAACGATGTCAACACGCACACAACATGCTCATTTATCTGTGGAGTAGTAAGCAGTTGAATCACCATCGGAGACACTCGGACACCAACGTCCTTCACTCTAATCAGAATGATGATCACCATCCTATACACGTTCGACACCAATTGAGCTGGCGCAATGCCGAGGTAAGCCAAAAAGCTCCAAATTTCCTTGATGACGGGAAAATGGACGCCTGATTGGAGCATACCTCAACGGAAACAGATAAATCCTTCAGGAAGAGACAGCGGCGTCTGACCAGCGCCCAATGTGAAGAACACCAAATCATCAGGGATCCCATATGTCTCATCAAGGCTTTCCATAATCGACTCAAAGAGTGACCTCTCCTCGAAGAATTTACGACCCTTAGCAAACAATTCATCAAAAAGCTGATTTTGGCATGCTATTAAAGAACGTACAAACTTTTGATCACAAAAGTTGGGTAAAGTTAAAAGCACGGAAAGCGAAATGACAAAGTAGAGTCTCCAAGATCGAAGAGTAAAGAAAATAAACTCTGCATAGAAGGGGATCTATATAGGGAACAAAATTCCCGTCTTTTTTTTAGCAGACGCATGCCCATTTAATGAAGCGCATCGTTCGAGGAGATGATTCAAACTAAAACCAATCATGACCGCTCAGGTCCACTACGACATGACTTGATGGACCGATGAACTAGGCCACCAGCTCGGGGGGAGTAGCTGATGATACACCAAATTGTCCTTTAATCTATCGTGTACGCGTGTCATGATGATCTTGTCAGCAAAGCGAACATGCCTGATTGCCCACCAAATTTAGCAAGTTCTAGACAACATTAAGCCAAATTCGGCAGAATCCAGAGGGTTGGATCCAAGTTGCAGCGCCCTACTTAGCCCACACGTCACATGGTAAAGCCTAATACCCATAAGTCCTAATCAAGCAAGTATATGGGGAATCACCTAAAACGGGCAGACCAACAATACATTTGTTCCGACTAAGAAACATGTATCGGAGTATAAGTCGTGCATGAAAACTTTTTTGCATGGACAACACTCCAAAAGGGAAACCTCTCCCCTAGATCTAGGAACACAAGTCGTGTAGGGAAATTCTCCTACATGGACGACTCCCAACTAAGAAGGGATCTCCAGTAAAATCTATTTCCCTAAACTACAACACCAAAGGCCTAGCCGAACGAAGACTCTCACATTATAAGTAAGACACGGAGTTGATGAGGAAAGGTACGCTACATAACCCAATTTACAGCTTTAAGTCTTTCATAAGTCTGGTCTAACTTTAGCATCGGAGTGACACTGGCCACCACAATGGTGGTTCTTGGATCACGTGCATTCCCTGTGCAGATCCAGGTCAAGGTCAAAGAGAGCAGGATTTGATTACATCAATACTATTTGATGATAAATTGTTATGCATCTTTGCTCCGACAAACATCTTACTCCAACCTGTCAAACTTGAACAAACAACCAAAGGCTTTTATAGGTAGCTAGAAAATAGAAACTGTATTGGAATCATTGCATCCTTTGTGTCCAATTTGAATAACACATAAGAATGTGGATAGTCTATACTTAGGTGCAGAGATTTGAATTCTCTACAACCTTAAAAAGAACATGTCAACCTGTTTTAGAGGTTGATTTGTAAATCTATATAATAAATGAACAGATGGTCTGTAATTTTTTTTAGGGTATAAATATTGAAAACTCTACATCCATGAGTAGATGATCTTCATTTCTAATGCATAATTGTGTCAAGGCAAGAATTTGTTATGAGAACCGATCAACTCGAAATGATTGGCAATGCTCGAGGATGTGTTTATTGATTTCTTTTCCAATAGAGCCCCACAAAGTGTAATCTTTTTATGTTCTTTTACTTATTTATTGGAAAACAAGTGAAGATTTACTTTGCCGTGGCAATTTGAGTCATGTATTTTAAGCATGAATGTATTCATTTGTTATACTTTTATCCGCATGTGTGTGCTACAAGGACTGTGATTTCATTTTTATTGAGTTAATTTCGGTCTCTTGATTTTACGAAATATTTCAGTGTGTAAAGAAAAAACGTAAAATTTTTAGAATATATGAAATATATATAATGAATTTCAAGGGTATAGAAAATATGTGAAAAAAATTAGATGCAAGTAAATAAATATATAAACACGTTAAATGAAGTCTAAATACTAAGAAATGATACAAACATGAAATCAATATATAATTAGAAAATCAAGGATGATTTCAGAAATCCATAAATAAGTAAAAAAATAATAATTAGAAAATCAGAGGGTGGTATAAAAATTAATAAATAATTAGAAGAAATGATAATTAGGAAAAAAATTCCAAAATTAACGAAAAAATGTAATTTTTGGTAGTTGATTTTTGTATTTTTATGAAAAACCCCAAAATTATAGAAAAAACCTCAAAATTTATCTTAAAAATACTCTTGAAAAAATATTATATATTTATTTTACCCTTTTCTTTTTGTAATTTCAAAAAAATTCGAGAAATTTTGCGAAAACACAATCCTTGGTATGCTATGTTTGTGCTTATTCATTTTTAGTGATTTGTCATGTGTCTCATAAATGGCATTGTGAGGCAGGTGGTCATTTCTACTATGTTGTTTTGAGACAGGTGGTCCAATTTTCGTTAAATAATTATTTTACCCTTTACCTGCTAGGGTTTCTAAAAGGGCGCTAAAAAACACCCAAAACCCCTCTCTCTCTCTCTCTTCAAAGCCAAAACCCCCAGGTATGTAGTTTACATTACATTACACAGAAATCGAATAGAAGAAGAGAAGAAAATAATGGCGGATCAAAAAGAACAACATCAAGTAGTCTCGTCTCCTAAGGAGATGACACCTTGGGAGCAACACTCAGCAGTGATCAGTATTCCCCGCTTCGATTACAAGGCACCTTCCTCACTTCTCCTAAACTCCCATACTGGCTTCCTCATCACTTGCCCCATTAGTGAGTCTTCTCCCATCTCTCTCTCGTTTTTCGTTAGTAGTTTTTCTTAAGTTTATTGAAATTACTTTGATTATTATATCCAATTCTTGAAATGTTTTGATTTGAGCAATTGGTTCATTTGCAAAGTTTGTTTTGTTCACATTTCATTAAGACCCAAAAAAGGGATTGGGATTGGGGTCCCTCAAATTCATAATTCATACCCACCGGGACACCCTTTGATAATATTTTTTTTTAAATTCTTTAAATTTGCAGATTAACCTAGAAATTACTTCCCAAAGTTTTAGCTCATTCCGACACCCATTCCTCTAACAGATTTAGGTCGATGCAGTTAAATATCTTGATAAATAGTCTTTGTGGGTATTTTAGGACCACCTTTTAAGTGGTCTTGGTCGGATATGTCAGATAGAGAAATCCACCTTTTCACATTTTTAACATGTATCTCGAGGCACACATGCCAAAACAATATGGAAATTTGTTACATTGTTTCTGATGTGTCTTTAATTTTACCAAAAATTTTAGCTCAAACGGAATAGTGGAAGGCTATTAAAATTAAATAACGTGTTTTGCACTGTGCAAAACATGTCCAAGTCTAGGGACTTGAACTGCAAAAATTAGTAGGTCGTCTTGCAAAGTGCATATTATGCAAATGGGGACTCGAGGCCCTATTTGCAAACCCACGTCGTGATTTGGATGCCTATGCCTACCACCTCCATTTTCGAGTACTTATTGGCAAAAATTTCTACTACTGTGCTCCTTCTAAACAGTCCAGATAATGCAAAATGACAAAAATCCGTAAGATGCAGGGAGGTTCTCCAACACCTCCATAGGTCCTCCATAGTAGTTGGCACAATCCAGGACATACCACATACGCCAATAAAATGAATCCACACTCTGCTAACCCAACCATAATCCTTCATAGCTTATGTTGAATCACCGAGAGAACATGCTGCATCTGTAATTGTATTCACCTCTATGTACCAATTTGACTTTTTGAAGGAAGCCTACACCACACTACTTTCCATATAAAGAATCCCACTCTCGATGGCACCGCTTTCTTCAAAACTAACCTCAGCAGAAAATTGTTAAATGCGCCATCAGGCAAGTGATTTGGGGAAACCAGAAAAACACGAATTTTTCTTATCAACCTTCCTCACCCATTGGTCATCCTCTTCCCTCGACCACACTTTCCAAAACACCAGACATGTATCGTCTTTCCATACCCATGGTTTTAGCAGCTGGTGTTGGCATTTTGTTCAACCACTATAGTCAAGTTTCAGAGCTCAAACAGTAAATCACTCGACACTCTCTTTAGATATCATAGGGTTTATGTAGTAGTTTCCCCTTGAAAATAAAGTCAAATATGTTTTCACTTTTTTAAGGCTTCATTTTGATTTCTAATGTCCTTTGCATGTATTGTGCGCCTTGAACATTCTTATCATTAAGCTTCATGAACTGAGCCTCTTCAGCTCCACTTGTTCAACCTTGAAAGAAAGTTATTAAATCTTAATATATGCATTTGTCTCTGTCTTCATTCTAGTTCTAAAGGACATTTGATAAACTTCCTATTGTTGTCAGAACGGGAGAAAAGTGCAACTAAAGAAGCCATGTCCATCCTTGCAAAGGTTTCATCTTCTAACCTCACTTATATTTATCGTAGCGACTCATATTCTTTCATATTCTTTTGTTTGTTCCTGAACTAGAATGTCATGGAAAACCATATGTCGTATGGATTTTTACGCATTGGTTGCAATTTAAAGTGCCTTGGAGTGAAATGAATTGAGTATTCTCACCTATGCATAATCGATCCATTCTAATACAGAGTACACATGTAAATAACTTTTTACATGGAATCACATGCAGAAGTGCGCACTGGCACTCTCTTAACATTGAATCCACATGACCTCATTGTGAAAAAAAAGAAACTAATCCCTGGAAAACTGAAAAGAGAGGGCGTGAGGTGTATTCATGCATAACTTGTGTTCCATTGAGGGAGTGTGAATCTCATGGCTCTTCCTATGGTGGGGCGAGCTTGATCACTCGTAGATCATGTTGGGTAGTGGCATCAACTGAAATTGGACCTTTCAGATTTGAGATGCCATGGTTTGAAGAACAGGAGTTGATTGGTTTGAAGCATTACTTTACCCAAGGAGAGGAGTTGGAACTGGTATGGAAGTTAAAAAGAATGGTGGTTTTGTAATGAAGGAAAATGTTGCAATTGATTTCTAGGAAAGGTGGGACGTTTTTACCTCAAGCTCATTCATGGTCGCTCTAACAAAATGATTGAGGTAGTAGATCATATTGAAGATGGAGGAGGAACGATGGACATTGAGATCAAGGGAGAAATGCTGGAACAAGGGGTCTAATTATCCAAAATATTAAATTAAAAATACAATAAAATAGGTAAAAGAGTCCAATTGCTAGACCAGAACTACATATGGATCATTGTGGAACTCTAAAATTCAACACATGGCGATTATAATAAAAGGAAACACTTGGGATGAAAACGTTGGCAAATTCCATGCAAATTTAAAAGTCGTCACTCGAGCAACAAGTGAAGTAGTAAGAGAAACTTGGAAGAAATGATGAGTTTATTTTATTTAATCTTCAGTAATTTTGGGACAACTTAGATTCAAAGCTTCTCAAGGAGTGAATTCTCTCATGTGCTAGTAGGCGGCAATGACGTTTCTGACCGAACTTAGGGATTTCTGATATAGTCCAATCCATCCATCTCTTCGAGGTCTAATTCAAACTGACGCGTCAACTTGTACGAGTCATCATTTTACCCCATGCTGCTACCTTCTTAAGTGTTGTAACCAGTGTTGTATGAATCAGCGAAAATCGCGATTGAAATCGCCGATATGAATCGACTCGGCATGCAAACGGTTTAAATCGTCCAAAAAATCGTACTTCATCCAAATCGGAGTGAATCGCCACCGATTCAGTGGTGAAATTGTTACATCGCGATTGAAACACAAACGTCCGATTTATATGCTTCTCACAAAAGGGAAAATACCAACAGGAAAAAAAAAAAGGGAAGAAGAACAACAGGAGTCTGAGAAAAAAAATCAGAGACATACCTGCTCAGATCCGCTCCGTCACGACCTCTTTCCCTCGGCTCCGACTCAGATCCACTGCTTCTCAAGGCCAATCCCTCAGATCCGCTCATTCTCGAGCTGTTTTCGAGTCGATTGTTGAAGAAAAAGAAGGATCTGTTGAAGAAGTTGTTTCGAGTCGATTGTTGAAGAAAAAGGAGGATCTGTTCCATGTGGAAGAAGTCGTTTCGCCTCAGTAATGAAATACCTCATTTCGTACTAACCATTGTTGAAGAAGAAGAAGGATCTGTTGAAGAAGGAGGAATAGTTTTGAATCAATTTTTTCTTTCTGTTGAAGGACTCTCTGCAAGAAGTTCTCTCCAGTCGATGCTCTGATTTTTTTTTTCATTCTTTATGAAAGTCAGGGACCCCTAAATAAATTTTTTTATTAATTATTATACTTAAACCCTCAAAGAAACGTAATATAATTGGTGCACCCTTATTTTCCAGAGTATATTTTTTTTATAAAGTGCAGAAACGATCCCCAATAAACTTTTGTAAACCTAGTTTTTCTCAAGTAAAGAAAACATTTTGCAAACTTAACTTTTCTATGAAAAATCTCTTTCTTCAATGTCTACCACCAACAAGTGACAAGTGTAATATATATATTATAATTAAAAGAATCTTACGATTTATGATTAAATTAAAATCTTACACGTTACGATTCACTAACACTGGTTATAACTTCAACGTGATGCGCGACTCAATGTGTACCTATCAATCGCTTTTGAAACATTACAGAAGAGTTGTTATGGGTGAAGCGATGTTTTTGGTGCTTAGAGGATTTAGTATTGCATCAGTTAGTTGGGTTCCTCCCTCTTTTTTTTTACTACCTTGGTCAATTCTTATCCTGCGATCAAGGTGGTACCAGGTAAGTAGATCTATGATCTCCTTTTCTATTCAATTTGGTCAAGAACGTATCAAGGAGGGATTAAGTAGGGTGGTGAAGGTAACAGTTGGCTGGGGTTTTTGGGGAGGGATGTGGTTTCTCATCTCAAATTTGTGGAAGATCCTCTAATATGTCACTGTTCTTTTTAGAGCATGTAGAAACTGAGTGGCAGGGAATTCTACTTTGAGGCTATGTGGGTTCTCATTATTCGGCTTTGATGGGATTTTCTTTGATTATTTGTATGCTAATTGGGATGTAGTCTTGGACTCTTGGTGGCTTAATCCTTTTGAGGTGTGCCTCTGTTATATTGTTATGTCATTGCTTGTTGCTGATCAGCAACATCCTATCAAAAAAAAATTTCATTAAAAAAGCAAATCAATTCATGGAAGAATTATATTTTGGAACTTGGTGGATAGATCGTCAGAAGCATTTGATAGGGTTACGTCGTTGTTTGTTGCTTATCAGTAACGTCCTATCATTTTCTTTTTTTTAATAAAAGTAAATTATTATAGGAAGAATTATAATTTGGAATTTGGTGAATAGATCATTTGAAGCATTTGATGGGGCCACATTAGATGGCAAAGTGGAGCATCTTGTGTCTTATGTTTGTTTCAACACCTATGCCACCGAGAAATAAAAGCAAATTGGAATCCATTTTCAGAGACTTACGAGCAAAGGATGCTTGGACACGGACACGAGACGCCAACTTGACAATTTTCCAAAAACTAGGACTCGAACGTCATACCTTTTTTTAATCAAATCATACGAACATAAACAATCCAGTAAAAAAAGTGTTTAAATAGAAAAAACAGGAAGAAGATGAAAATGAAAAACAAACAAATCGAGAAAAAAATAGAAAAGAACATAAAGATGAAGTAAAGAAGATGTACGAAAGGAAAAGAAGATGACGTGACTTTGTCGCAAGAAAAAAAAGTAGAGTAGAGAAAATGTATGAGGAGCAAATGAGAAAAGAATAAGCAAAGAAGAAGCGTAGACTACCTCCATGCTTCCAGTTGCTTATGATCGGCTTCTTTGTCATGAATATCAATTGAAAGTCTCTCGTATCAAATGGAATAACAACCTTCAAATTAGGTGGTTATTTCAGCCCACCTAAAAATAAAATAAAGCTGGTTGTCAAGTCTTGATTGTGTCTTGACCGAGTTCTAGGTGTGTTGAAGCAATGTCCGAGACATTGACCACATTGACCAAGTGTCTGAAACTGTGACATGTTGATTTCATGTCTAACACGTGTTGAAAGCGTGCCAGGCGAGTGTTAGTGTCAGACACGAGTGCAACAAGTTTTCTAAGAGTTTGTGCTTCCTTGCTTACGAGGCAAATAGCAAGGTGGAACCGTGGAAGGTCGTTATTTTTTGGGAGGGGAGAGTTGGTGGTGGGGATCATGTAGAGACTTTGAATAAATTTTGTGCTTTATTATATATATCTGTTAGATTATATGCAAGTGTTTCTTCACTAGGTGAACCTTTTTTTTTTTTTAAGGCAAGCACATGGATTTATATGGCTTCCCAAACCACTAAATAATAATATATGATGATTCTTGCATTTTACAATTTCTCATCTTTCTTTTCTCTAGCATCATCAAATACATTCTTTTGAGGTCTTCTGCAAATGAACTAGGAGTAATCTCTACAAACTCATTATAACTACCAAAAGAAAATGTTGTGATCCTCGGGATACATTGAACCAACTTTGTGAAATTATTAATTCAACGGTCTACAATATTTTATACTAGAGTATTCCCCATGCCACTGGCACTCCACATACATTTTTTTTTTGCTAAATAACATGTGTTGAACACCCCAGCTACCAATTCTCCACCTTCGCCTTCAATCAATTTTGAAGTGCATGCCTATTCTAAGGGGAAAATATAAAATATAAACTTGAGGGTTAGACTCAGTCAAAATTTGGATCATTTGGGGAAAAAAAATTCAAACGTCCAGAGTGAGTTATCTCCCAAACTTTGAACTCGTCAAAACATGAAGTTCAAGGTTTTTATTTAAATGTGCATTAAGATGTTATCTCATTTCTTTTTTTTTTTCCTGGTGTGATTAGCATGTCTCATGTCTTTGAAAAATACTAACTACATGAATGCATCAGACTTTTTTAATTATATATATATATATTTAAATATTTAGCACTTGTGTTGATAATTGGTGTCATTGGAATATCTAAAAATGCATTCCAATGATACCAAGTTTGCCAAAATTTGATAACTATGTAAATAGTTATGATAAATTTAATTCTGAGAAGAAAAAAAAAAACAAGTTTCTCTCCCCGCCAAATGTACATTCCACCAACTTTTTCACCATTTTTCCATTTCCTTTGCCCTTCTACGCGTTTTACATTTACAAACATGTCATTATAGGAAATGAATCTCAACCCTCAACATATTTCCCAATTTTCAATCTTAGTCATCTTTTATCTTAAATTTCTTATGAATAGTGAAATTGAAATATCTATCTGATTTGTAAAATAAATCTAATCGTGGTCAATCGAAATCGGATTGCGCAAATTATATAGGGATTTTGATCTACTCGATAAGATACATGAAATGATGAAATCGGATCATCACCACTATGTTGGGTCATCTTAATTAAATTAATTGCATTATTTATCTCTTAATTATATATTTTTGTCTTAATTATATATTTTTGTCGTCTTTAAGTGATTGCTTAGTATGAATAACTCTATTCCAAAATAAGGTTCTCACAATTAATCATGTTATGTTATCATTTGTTGGATTTGTAAAATAGGGAAATCTTTTCAACGCTCGTCGAATGATAAGGGAACCCAAAAGGGCAAATTTGAATCTACATACTCACCAATTCTTCATCTTCTGGCCATATTTCAGCTTATATCCGTTGGTTTTCCATCTTCTCTCTTCTTTTTTTTCACTAACAAATGGGAGATTTTTTTTCTCATTAATAAAGGGGGGAGATTTTTTTTCTCATTAATAAAGGGAGATGAGAGAGAAGGTGAGCCAGTATAGTTGGTATCAGGGAAGATAACCAAACATGCTTTGTACAAGGTGTAGATGAATCACCTTCCAATTTTTGTCACGCATTAATTTCTACTAGGGGAGGACGCGCACTATGTGTGCATATATTCAGTATTTTTTTTTATTTTAAAAAAAATTAATAGATGCAATTTAAAATTTTAGGAAAATTTTTAAAATAAGAAAACTTGGAATTTGAAATAAGGCAAGGCATTAATTTTTAGTACAAACATACATAGGGAGGGTCAATTTTGCATTGGGCCTTTTGCTAAATTTTTTTTGCTTTTTTCTATTCCTTGTTTTGAAAAGACATTAAAACCTTTGTGACTTTTTAACTACCCTTTGATTTTTGTTTGTAAAAATTTGAAATTGGAAGGGCAAAGTGGGAATGAGAAATCAGGACGACTACATTGTTACTCTTCCTTTTGGAGAAGAATCATTATAGTAGTAGAGATATTACATAGTTAATTAGTTGTTAAGAGAGATTACTGACCATCTTTATGGTAACTAAGAGAGATTTCATATAGTTTATTCTTAATTACCTAGTTTGGGTTAAACATTCATGTCGAATGGAGAAAGAAAATTAATGGGTGTTGGCATTTCTTCCTTTTCGATTATTGGTAAGAAACAAGAAAATAATATAAAGGCCGGAAGAAAATGACCCGAGAAGGATAGGGGAAAAAGGAGGTTAAAATTGTGGAAAAATCTTAACTATTTTATTAATTAAATTAGTTAAATATCCTTGGTAATATTTGGTGCTGTCATTATTTGAGAAAAAAAAACTAACTGCTACAGTTTAGTTAGGTTCCCTCATAGATCTGTGTGTGTAGAAAGATTTTCCATAAAATATCATGTCCATTTTTAGTCTATTATATTCACATGTGCAAAAGATTACGTCCGAGGAGCCCTACTAGATTCTCGTTCATTTTTTTGCATTATTATAACCAATATTAAGAAAGGGAAATGGTTTTGGAGAGGCTTTTTATCTCCTGATTTAACTCATCCTACTCTTCTTCATCTTCTCCCGGTTTCCTTTTTTTCTTCTTTCTGGGCTGAAGTTGCAGTAGAATGAGCATCATGGTTTTCCCATTTCCTTTAACTATTTTTCTTCTTTTGTCATTTTTCCTCTTCTTTGGTTCTTCCCTTGTTTTCTTTTCTTATATGTTATTTCTTTATGTTAATTGTTGCATTATCAATTTTCTGATAATGGATGGAAGAAACATATATAATGCTATGGCCTTCTCTCCAGGCTCAAGCGCTCATATTACCATTTGTCTCATGTCTCAGATGCATGGAGCATTTTCGTTTTGACCTCACCTCAACACCTTGACACATTGACTGTATTATAAATAAAAATTCCTTTTTAAAATTTTTTTGTCGATATCACTGTAATACTCTTTTACCAAGTATAATTTTTTTAATTTAGTTTATGTCCACGACTCAATGCCAAGGCTAGATGATTCTCTGACATAGTAAACATTTATTATTATACATTTGAAACGTGCAGTATATTGCGTCCATGAGTACCTGTGATTCTGAATGTTTGGAAGCCTCAGATGCAAATGGTGACTTTAAGAGGAGGAAAGTTCACGTTGAGGAAGTCAGCACGAAAAGTGCCAATGATGAAAAACCTACTGGTGTTACTGAATGTGGTAATAGCCTAGCAATTCCCTAGCTATTTGTATGCCCTACAACTTGGATGTAAATGTTGACAGTTTGCTTTGATTTGATTTGACATGACTTTACACAATCTCTGCAAGCAGGTGACATTTCAAAAGATACTAGTTCATCCATGCCTAAGACGGAAGTGAATGGTGAGAAGGGACTCCTCTCATTGGTCAAGTTGACTAGGAGTGGATTACTTCTTTTAACATTCCCTAGCAATATCTCAGCTGACACTACTGATATTGTATCAAATATATTTCAATCTATGGATGCGGGAAAGCCGCCAAGGTAAGGATGTTATTTGCCACATTTTGTTCGTTTTAAATCTGAAATCTATTAGTTTCTAGTTATTTCAGGCTTTGCTCGTTTTCTTTTTCTTTTGCCTTTTTCTTTGTACTTGCATCTTATCTCCATTTTATAAAACTTCTTTCATTTTTGGCTGTGCTATTAATGCGGCCTAAAATCGGCCAAAAAACGGTATGCGGGGCTGGACCGAATCGCACAGGGTTGACTCGGCCGGCTTTAAACGGAACCAGTAAAAGCGGTCAAAAAACGGTAAAAAAGCGGTCCAGGTAACTATAGGTGTTCCAACCTGCAAAATTAAATTCATTTGATTAATTAGTAAAATAATATATGACTATGATTACATATTTACACCCTTTTGATTAATTATTTATTTTGTAATCTATGACTATGATTAAATTTTAAAAATATATACTTTGAAAAAATTGTCCGCATAATTCCGCTTAGTCCCGCATAATTATGAAAAATCGTAATGCGGTCCTGACCGCTTTGCGACCGCTTTCCGCATTAACTGCATAGATTTTTGGACAAAGGCTTTCTAAGCCCATGTTTATAAATTGAAGTGCTTTTTTTTTTGCATTGATAGAATTTATGGATTATAAAAAATGGGAATTCTTAGAAAAACCTCATTTTTCCCCCAAAAGAAAATTTAAAACATATCAACCCTTTTTTGCTAATATAATAAAAACCCCATAGTACCCTTCTGTTTACTTTCTCTAGCCCTAAAAAAAAATTTAACTGAATTGACGGGTAAGTATTAGCCACTAAACAGGCTAGTGTATCGTTGAGATTTCTAATGAATATGAGTTTCCAGTCTAAAATAAAAATAATAATAATAAATTTTTTTAATTTACTTCAACACTTTTTTTCTTCAGTATACACTACTGAATGTGTCCATCTCTGTAAGCAGATTTTGCATCCAAAACTACTGTCATGGGGCTCTCACCAAGAACCATAAGAAGTCCTGCCAAATGTAATTCATCCTGTCATCCATGATCCCCCAAAATAGAACTGACACCCTCATGTTTTAATTCTATTAACAAATTAAATCCGGGAACCCAAGCCCGAGTATGCCACTGAACTTGATAGCCAAAAAATAAATAGTTTCTAACAAATATTATTACAAAATATTGATTGGAACAAGGGACCATGAAACAAAATTTTCGGTTTATTTTTCCAAACAAAAAATCGTGTTTTTAATAGTTTTCGTTTATTGAGCGTGATTATTGGCTTTTAGTGTGCTTCGGGGAAGAAGATAGAATTTGGAAGATAAAATAGCCTAAAATCAGGCAATATTTGGTTTTCAGAAGGGGAGAAGAAAAAGTTTTCAAGAGGGTAGTTTGGGGTTTTCATGTGTTTTTTTTAGTAAATTCGAAAACCGATTGGGGTTTTTCTAATAAAACATGGGGTTTTTGAAGAATTCCTTAAAAGGGAATATTTGTGAAATGATTTCGTTTTGTTTAAGTAATAAGGCATGTTTTGAGTATTATTTAATACTCAACAGATGTGGATTAAATTAAGTAGTATGACATGTATATTAAGTCATAATCCGCATATTGTAATACTATAGGAGTCTACAAAAATGGATCACGTAGGACTTGTTTGATTTTGTAGCAAAGGATTCGTTGCCAAGCGCCAGTGATTTTTCTTTGCCTTCGGAACCGGTGCTTTGGTTGGGATCTGTATGCCAAGGGTGGGTTTCGGGACTTGTAAAATTCATATTACTGGCAGAGCGTGCAAGTATACCAGGAATATTGATTTGACAACCTTTTAGACTTTTTTAAAATATGTAGTCTTAACTTGATGGTGAATCTTGTGCTTATGGCACCGAACAATGAAGGAGTTGATTAGAAATGGAAGTAGTCTAATAGAGTCCTTTTCCGGTCTCATCTTTCTACAACCATTTGGTCGATGTGGATCAGATTCTGGGGCAGGCCAACTTCCCTACTTAGTTGTAGTGGAGAAAGTGCGGCCTCCCAAAAAGTCTCGTTCTTTGTTTTGAAACTCTGAAGGAACCATGTAGCCACCAAGAATATTTTCCTAGGAAGGGGTATTGACTTTTAGATGGGGTCCCCCATCTGTGGTCATAATGCTGAGGCTTGGGATCATTTGCTCCACATGATATCGCCAGTTTTTTGTGGCATGATCTCTTTCATGCTTTTGGGGTTGACTGGTTGATGGCTTGGACCATTGAAGATTGGTTCCATGGATGGAAGTGTAGAGCCTTACTTAAAAATAGGCAAGGCATGGTGGTCAATGATACAGATATTTGAGAATTATTTCCTTTCCGGGGAGGTCGCATTATCATGGATGTCATGGACTTTCTTTGTTACTTGTCTTCTTCTCAGTGTATTTAGGGCAGTACGCTGTACCCAATTCCATGAGGGTCCAATAAATTCCTATTGTTGGACCTTGGGTGGGAGCTGCGGCCTTTGTATAGTTGTTTTTGCTTCAAAATAATATTTGAATTCCTCTCTCAAAAAAAAAAAAAAAAAAAAAAAATATATATATATATATATATATATATAATGATAATAATAATAATAAAAATAATAAATCCTGGCTTTATTGGAACGGCAGCATTTTATTTGTCTTAAGAATAATTGAAAATGGAATTATTTTCCCTTAAAAAAATGGAATTATCTATATCTGAAGGCGTCGATGAACTGAAAAACAACTACTATACTGCTGGTGATTGTGTTGTCTTTTGTTTCTTTAAAGAATCTCAGAATTGACAAGGGGCTCATTTTTATTTCAATTGTTTATTGTTATAATTTGGATTGAGTTGTGTCCAATTTGTTTTTTTGGAAAAAGTTGCAAAGTAGGTTCCACATGGCATCTAAACATTTAGAATTTTTGCATTGTTGTGTTGTTCTGCTGAGTGCTGACATGAACCTGGAAATCAGAAATTGTTTGAAGTGATCACATCTCTTTGATGCAGCTGGTGCCATCGTATTTTTCCCATTCAAGCAACTTGTAAACTGAACGAGGAGGATATTCGACCAGTTGTATCAAGGCTTGTCCAACAATTCTTGGATAGTAATCAAGATAAACTGGAAAGGCCTCTAAAGGTATCATCTTATATAGTTATATATATATACTACTGCAGACTTCTCATTGTTGAGGGAATGAAGAGAACTCATCTGGCCTGGATTGAACTACTTTTCATCCATTCAAAACATTTGCACAAGTAAATTTAAATACTAAGGGTGTGTTTGGTTGGATGAAATCTTATTCCATGCGAATCCATAAGGGGATCCCTATATTTAAAATTAAATTGAGATGACACTCGCATCCACCATTAGATTTTGTGGTCAATGGTGGGAATGAAAGTTTCGTGAACATGAGAATCATACTCCGTGCTCCCCTAAAGCATGTGATTCTCATGTTCATTCTCACCATTGATCACAAAATCTAATGAACTCCAAATTAGTTTAGATGTAGGTCGTTCCCTCATGAATTCCCATGAAATAGGATTCCATACAACCACCCCAAGTGTTTTCTTGATGACAAAGGAGAAAAGTCTGCCACTGTAGTTACCAGTGTGTTTCGTTTTACATATTAATGTAGTAGTTGAAATTTTCTTATTTCACTTTATAGTTTGCAGTTGGCTATAACAGAAGAGGAATGGATGAAGTGGAGGGAAAGCCTCAGAAAACTAATTCAAAAGATTCCAATTTTCCAGCATTATTAGACCGTAACAAATGCTTTGGCCTCGTGGCGAGTGTAGTTAACGAGAAGATAGCAGACTGCATTGTAGACCTCAAATCTCCACAGGTGAAAAGCCCCGAATTATTTTATACAGTAATTTCTTTTTTATATTATTTTTCTAATTGGCTGTGTTTCTCAGTATGCCCATACTGCTTTGATATGCCAAAGTGAATCATACAACAACTATTAATACTTTTCTTCATCATATCTTATCCATTGTTCGATATTTTATGTTTTCTATTTAACCATCTTACATCCTTCATGCCAGTGATGCTAATTAGATTAATGATCCCCAGTTTGCTGTTCTCGTTGAGTTGCTGCCCCTTTCTGGGATACCCAATGGGTCCTTAGTAGTTGCTATCTCAGTTCTTCCATGCAACCTCATCATTACAAAGCCGAAGCTCTCCATTAAGCCCTTGAATTCAGATACCAAGACCAAGAATGCAAGTACTTGAAAGGGCGGCCTGATTATTTTCATTGTATTCTAGCAACACTCCAGTGCGAAAATATTTAATTGCTGTTGACAACGGGAAGTGGGCTGTCACCCTTTCTGTTATTGAGAAGCAAATGAATCCAGAGTGAAGAAAAGATGTGGCATGCTACTGACTGATAGCAAAGGTAATTATCTGAACGCCAAAGAATTCTCTTTACTGATCTTTCAAATTTGACTGTTCATTTTCTTTCCTTTTCTCAAGAGTACAGTTAGCCATGTCATGTAACTTCAAACTTTCGTTACTTTTAAAGATAACATTTTTGTCCTTGATAAAACAAGCATTGTCAGAATACTAATATCTGTATGTCTATAATTTATTCTCTTTTGTTATGTATGTTTCTAATTTATTCTCTTTTGTTGACGAGATGCAACTTATAGCTGAAACTTCAGTATGTCGTGTCACTGTACTAGTAGTTCATCTAGAGATTATGAAACTTGTGTACTGTGATATTAGTAAATTTTGGGTTTGTATTGAACACTATTAGGACACTCAAAATGGCAACAACCGGGACCGGAGCCCTTACAATAAACATTGTCAATATCACTAAATAAAGGAAATACATTTGACAATAATACAAACGGAGTAAAGCACATCTTATTTCACTAAAGAATCAGACCTTGAGGTTATGGAGCTTAAATACTATAGTCCAATATTGATATTTTCACCCTGGATCGGGGATTGAAGTGAGGTGGTGGTTGTAGGTCGAGCCTAGGGTTTGAGTGAGGCTTCAATGCTGACTTTAAACTTTGATTATCGGATTCATAGTGGGCAAACCACAGTATTGCCATAGTAAAATTTACAACTGCTGATGCTGCAATTTACGTCTGATGGACATGATGGTCTTATTTATTGTAGGGTTGATAATATCCTGTAACTCGATATCTCGTATAACCAGGCTGTCAATAGAGAAAGTTGTTTCAACAATGCTTTGCAAGAAGGGATCATCCATGAACATATGCTAACAGAATTCCTCTAATTCGTATTCCCTCGAAACAATAACCAATTTTCAATGCAATCAATCCAAATTAAAATTTCAAACTAATAACTTATCTTGCGTATGGAGTTTTCATCAATGGTCATTGTGCATTCTTCCATTTGACGAAAGGCAGGAAACTACCTTCGTATATTTATCATCCAGTTACTACTCTCTGGATCTAGGAAAAGCTCTCCTTGTTAATTCAGATAGTACCCAGACATTGAACAAACTCAGTTCAATCCATGCAACTACAGGTAAAGTGAAAACCTGCTACTCTGTGGATCTAGGAAAAACGTTCCTTGTTAAATCAGATATTACCCACACTTCTCCAAAGCAAAAACTCAATCCAATCTATGCAACTAGAATTCAAAGTGAAAACCTACCAACATTTTGATAAAGTTCTAAGAGCGTCCCCAGTTGTCTGAAAATATCATCTGGTCACATTCCCCTACTTCATTTTGGATGAAATGTTTATACAAAAATGTCTTCAATAGGCCCCAAACATACATTTTTATTCATTTTTATTACTTTTTAAATAAATAAATAAATAAATAAATAAACTGTTGGAGGTGCTGTTATAATTCCTTGAGTACGTAATTGCTCAACCAGCTATTCAAGTGGGTTTCAACGCTTTGAATGGCCTTATTGTGATCCTGGGCTTGTCCAAGCTAGTATCCACAATCATTATTTCTTTTTGTGTACATCCATATGCATCTAACTATGGCTCTCCTCAACCATATTTGATGAAATCAGTCTAGTCAGCTATTTTGGTATTGTTGAATTATGTCAGATTTACACTTGACATCTTGTTTCAGGTTATGTTTATATTTTGTAATGTGGCCTAATTTCTTATGTAAACTCTTGAATCCATATAGGGTGCGGAGAGATCACGCCACGCCACTCCGCATTAAAAATGTACAAGACTAACGTCATTCATGAAATGATTGTTACATTGGAAGAAAGACAAGAAACTAACTAAAGGGGTGAATACCTTCATTCTCGAAAAGAAAATTTATGATAATATCGTTTGATAAGGCCCTCAATGAAGTCCATTTAATTATTATAAAGAAAAATATGAGATGGCCAAACGGAGATGGATTTCATGATAAAACCATAAATAGAGTACAACTTTCTAAATTTAAGTACCAACCACTGAGATGGAGAGACCTAGATTCAAGTCAGGCTTCTCTGAAGAAGAAGCCGACGAGTATTGTGTGTTGAGTCTTGAGGAGGTGGAAAACACTTCACTGATCTCACTTGTTGATGAAGCGTTGCTCCTTTGGGTACAAGGATGCAATGAGAGGGATAATGACAATGCACAACCACCTGTGTCTTCTTCGTCTAATTGTGATTGCGAAGAGAATATATGATGATACCCCTTCTTATCTGTGTTCTCCATCGTCATCTTTCTTGCATTTGAAAGTGGATTTTTAGGCCTCTGGAAAGGAAAGAGGTTAAGTGAATAACATCAATCTGAGTTGAATGATTTTGAGCGATGTTAAAGCCGCTAAGAATAATCAGCAGCATAAAATTAATGCATGTCCATTAAAACAATGGAAAATGACCGTGTCTATTAATATGGAAAAATGACTGTGCAGGCCTTTTTGCAGACAAGACATTTTACTTAAAGAAATATCCTCCCTTCTTACTCTATTTATTTATTACGGCTCTAATATCAAGCCCAAGGACCAACTTTGAGAATGCATTCAAGGATAGTTTTCTTATATGTATATACGAAAAATAGAACAAGGGAAGGGAATACCCATATTCAAATAATTTCACTGAAAAGAAAATCACTACTTTGTCAAGCAAGTACATTGTATTCAATACCCTGTAGGGAGGGTTTGAAACAAAACCGATTACAATAATTAATTCGAGTAAAATGCACCTTACTGGTTATATAACTTTTCCATCCTAAAGCCAATTTCCCCCTATGTTTCACTAGCTAAAGTTAAAGCTATATTTGAGTAAATGTGAAACACCAACATGGGAGTGAGCATCAAGAATGGGTGAGTGCATGTTTTGAGAAAATTAGAACTAGTAACTAACTCGAGTCAAAGCTTGCAAAATTTAAACCTCCTCATGGCCCATTTTGTTCATCAATCAACAGGATAATTGACATGCAGGAGGAGGACCACCATCTGTGAACAATGTGAATCAATCATGGAGATAGACCAAACATTTACACTCAAAACATTAAACGTCCGACACGTGTACGACTCCAATTAATTTCAATGGACCACAATGACATTCCAACTCATCAAAATTGAAATATATGTATTATATTATTTCTTCCCATGCCAAGAAATTTTTGGCCTATGGAGAGATGATGTCTCTCATTTCATGCAAGTAAGCAAGCAAAAAAAAACTTACACTAAACAAAACAAGTTGAACTGACCCAACAAAAAGAATGCAAAGAATATTACTAAAGTTGGGATTGAGAGAATAAAAAGTTCAGCTATGGTGGTAATGTACTGGACTAGTAGTAGTAGTAGTAGTAGTAGATGATGTACCTTGAAAAATTGAGATTCCTCTGTATTGTATTTGTAAGGGAGTGGAGTGATGAGCATGGATGATGATGTTGTGTTGTGGTTTGGGTTTGGGACCTCTGTCTGCCATTTGAGACCATCCTTTAATATTCCCCCTCTTTTCTCAGCATTTTTTGCCTCAAGATAATCATCAAAAGAGTACGGGAAGGTGACTGTCTCACATATTCCTTCTTCACTGCAGCATTGCAGGAGGCTATGAGGAGGAGGTGAGAATGAACCCATCTCTAGTCTACCTCTGTTGTGATATCAATGTGAAGAGAAGAACAAACAAACAAAAAGAGGGAAATAAAGTTATGAGAAAAGTAGGTCTTGGCAAAAAAAAAAAAAAAAAAAAAAAAAAAAAAAGAGTTTGTAGTCTTTCTTATCTTTACTTACTTATTCCTCTTTTGAAAGAAATTATTGAAAAAGCTCTCTTATTACCTTTTTAGAGGGAGAGAGGAAGGATCCTTGATGGTGGTGGGTTTTGAACAAAACCCCATTTCACTTTCCTCCACATCTACACTCCCATCATGATGATAATCAAAAGAGTGTTCTCTTTGTTGGGTATTGTAATGCACATCTCCTGTTTTCTCGAACAAATACAATGTTCAAAGTGTTAGTTTGTTCACTATATAAAAAAAAAAACTTGATCTATGAGTGAGTTTGAAAAGCTTGGATGTAAAATAAGTACTAGCTAGAAGTTGAAAACAAGAAATGAAGTGAGATCCTTTTCAATTGTTCTTCTTATGTATTTCAGGTAAGTATCAGCTTTATGAGACCATATAGTAAGAGAATAGAGAGAATGAATAGAGGTGGGGAAACAAAATAGTTAATAATGAGTTCACAAACTTTGTTAAAGAAGAAAACAACGGTGGAGACTGACTGACTACAAGTAAGCATTCGTGTTTATGAACTTGGTTAAAAAAAAAAAGTGGCCAATATTAGAAACTTTGAAGAAAGGACTTGAATTAAATAAAAGCTCGCTGGAAGAAGATATAAACTATGGTTTGAACAAGTCATGTTGGTTGCTCTTATATTGGAAAACTTCACACAAACATCATACATACCTTGTCTGCTGCTCACATCACCACCCTGCTTCATGCTTCTATACATCTGAAAAATGAACCCAAATCCTCATACATTAAAATAAATGATTCTATCCAAGAAAATAAAAAAGGGAATATTGAAGGATATATATGGTATGTTGTCACCTGAAGATGGCTTTTGACATGTGAAATGGTTAGTCCTCTCACATCCATGAGTTGAAGAACAAGCTTAGGTGTAGCCTCTACAAAAGTACCAAAACAAAGTTAAAGAGAGAGACACAGAGAAGATAGAAGAAAAAAGAAAGACAGGAGCAGATAACATACTTTCTGGACCTCCAAGCCTTTCAATGGCATTAACAAAGCAGTGATGAAGATCAGGAGTCCATCTAAGCCTTGGAACCTTAGACCTGATATACTGTCTAACACCTCCATTTCTTCCACAACTCCCCATTTCTTAACTCTCTATCAAAATCTTTCAAAACTCAACTAATGGAATGAACCCTTTAAAGATCTTCAACCTTTTTTTTTTTTTTTTTTTTTTTTTTTTTTTAACAATCTGGGTATCTTAATTAGAAAGCAACCTCAAAACCTGTTTTCAGACACTGGGTTTCCTCTAGTCCTAACAACAATTCACAATAAATTCTGCCCACCTCTCTTGTATGTGATGTGGAGAAGAGAAAAAAGAGAGAAAGGGAGAGAGCTTTTTATGGAGAGAAGTTTGAAGTGACTAAGGTATTAAAAAGCTAAGATTTTCTCTCTACTTTACAAGCAAAAGAGGAATAAAGGAGTAAGAGTAGTAATTACTAACTAGAGAGAAGATCACGAGAAAAGGAATGAAGAAAAGGGTGGGGTGGGGTGGGATAGCCTGTAAAATTCCTTTAGAGGGGGGGAGCAAGGGAAGGAAGAGAGAGGTGTGTTTATGTGTGTCTTCTGCAAACAAAATTCTCATCACGAGCTTCTGATCTCCTCGAAATCATTACTACATTGTGTGCATTGGACCCTTGACTCTCTCTCTCTCTCTCTCTCATAATACAACAACAACAACGTAGCTATGTTATGATTTCAAATGCAAATGCCATGCCATGCCCCTCCCCATGAAATTTATTTTACACAAAAGAAACCCATTTCTCTGCATTTTGACAGTGGAAATAATACACCCCAACCATATTCTTTGGTTTTGGTCTACCTCTCAAGTAATAATTGAATAAACACACTTTTTCCAACCAATTCTGTTTCATTTTATACATTGTTAAACAGTTTCAACTTCATTAAAAAAGTTAGGGTATAAAAATATGTCCCATTTTTGGGTATACAAACACCTTTGATCTAATGCAAATCTTCAACTAACATAGTATATGTACGTCAATGGTTAAACCTAGATTTTTAAATTTGACTTTACTTGATATATAGGAAAGATGATAAGTATAATTATTCCTAACCTTTTGGACCAATCTAGAAAAAAGCAAACCTCCCAAATGAAATATATAAAACTAAATACAGCACTTATTTAGCACATAATTATTAAAACTTACTTAACATTATAATTTCCTACCGCTCATGTAGATGATGCATATTTCTTCAAATACCAAATTACACACGACACTGAATTATTATTCTTCACAAAATTTAGAATGACATATTAGGAGATTTTATTGACTTGTTCCTTCTTACTATGTGCCCAATTCACAAATTTGTAGATTAAGGTATCAACTATTGGATATGATTTATACACAAAAAGAGGTACTTATATGTCCCAATTCAATGGATTTGGGTGAACTTTCTTCTTACTGCTACTACATTGTCATTGCATGAACCAATAACTCATACCAAGTCTGTATAAATGCTTGGGTCATTTTATTCTGGTCAAAACTCAAAACTCAAAACCCAAACCAAACAATAAAAGTCGTGGATTTCTTTTCTTGTAAAAAAAGTCAACCTAGTGATTAATAAAACAGACAGAAATTATACCCAACAAGAAAAGAAACCTGGCTGCCGATAGGTACTCTCAAGAGTATAGTAGTAGGTAATTATGAACATTTAGCAGGGTGGGCATTGGACTTTTTTTTTTTTTTTTTTGGCTCTTCACTTTTTCCTTTTGCAGACGAAATTCCATTTCCATCAAATCAAATCAAATCACATCTTTGGTAGTGTAGGGAAGGGAGAGGTGAGCGTCCCTTTGGCTTTGGGGATGAGAAGAACAATATCATTTCTTCAACTCTCTCTCTCTCTATGTATGTATCCCTAATAAATAAATAAAAACTCTACCTAGTCTACCATGTCGATGTAGTAAAGACGGTGCCGACTTTTAGAAAAAATTGTTTTAAGAAAGTAAAAGAGAATTAATACAATACCATTTACACGCATTCTTCAAAGTCAGTGAGTCAGTCCATCAATCAATCCATTTTGATCTGTTCTACATTCTCTCTCTACAGTAGAGTAGAGGATTTGATTTTTTGTTTCTCTCGCTAGGCTTAGGAATAGAGAAAGAAGTTCTGAAAATTCCTGAAAATTATCGCTGAAACGTCTATCTGTCTCCTCTGTCTTATTAAATCATTTCATTTCCATCTTCTTCATCGCATGCAGAGACGTTTCAGATAGCTCCAGATCAGTCTTGTTAAAAGGGTCGTTTTGCCTATCCTGTTCCTTTTGTTGCAAGACAGTACCAAATTATGTGCCCCCAAGTAGGCCCTTGGATTTTACCACCTTTCTCTTTTACTTTGATTAGCCAAGGCTAATCAATCCCACCACCAAATTCTATTCAAACTACAAACTTAGGCGGTTCCAACCCATACCTAACTTGAGATTCGGGGTTTGGGGGTGACCGCAATGTAGCTCCATTTTGGATTAGCCATTTCCAAGTGAGTTTGCTAGCCGGTATACTCTATTGACTATCCTCTGTACAGTGGCAGTGGCAGTGGCAGTGGCAGTGACAGTGACAGTGACAGTGACAGGATTTTCATCTAAGGGGCAAAGTATATTATATTTTAGTTGAGCCTATAAAATTTTTATATTATATATGCATACAAATTTTGAGTTTTGAAAAATAACAAATTTAAATTTTTTTATTGATAAAAATGATGAGACATCTTTTCAAATGCACCCCATAAGAATTAGTCTCCAATGAAAAATTGCATGTAACTTCTACACATTTGTACCTTAATATACATACCTAATTTGTATTTGTATATAATAACAAAATTTAGAGGAAACAAAATAAATTACAAAAAATAAAGAAATATAGATAAAAAATTTTGAAATTATATGGTAGGAATTAATTTTATATGTAAAACAACTAGATATAAACCTAGAAGAAATTATGAACTATAAAACTATAATTTATGTATGAGGGAGCTTTAATTTTCGATAATAATTTGAGAGAGTCATTTAGAGCATCTCCAATGGATCTCCTAAAAAAACCAAAAAGTTATTTTAGGGGGCTCATGTGAGAAAATGCATGCTGCAATGGATCCCCTCAAGCATTCCTTATTTTAACTTCACTTTCAACTTTCGCCTAAATTTATGAGCAACCATACCATCCCCTAAATTTGAAATAACATTAAAATATTTCAATTCTTTAATTTTCCAAATTAAAAAAAAACCAAAAATCAAAACAAAGGGAATAGAATGATGAAAAAGCGGAAGATATATTTAAATAATGATGAAAATTTTAAAATAAGGGATGTCGTTGGAGTGATGAAGAAATATGGAATCCCTAAATTTAGCTTTTGGTTAAAATGGGGGATATCTGATCCCCCATTTTAACTTTTACCATTTGAGATGCTCATAGAGCTTAACAATTATTTCATGTAGTTGAGGGAGCCATTTGGGATTTGATAATACTATGTTTAGTTTTCTAGGAGGCTAAAATACAATATTTCAAGTTTGAGGGAGCAAAATTGTGCTTAATCATAATATGCCTAATTTTGAGGGGGCAATAGTTAAGTGATTTTTTCAAGGACCCGCCATTCTCCATGTTGTTTTAAATAAACTTGGAAGATTGAGAGGGGGGCAACTGCCCCCTTCCTTTATACGTGGCTCCGCCACTGCCAATATATAACCTGAAGGATTTGAACTACTTGGAAAATATTATTCATAGGAAACTTGGTGTTGGACAATCCAACCTCAAGTATGGTTGGGCCAGAGATGAGAAAGTATCGAAAGGTTGGGCTAATCCAAGAAAAACCTTTCAAAATCACCCCTACTTGCATTATTGTTGGTGGAGGACAACCATTTCGCTTCATCTTCTTCTTGTTCTGTTGTTACATTAATATGAGTAAACATCCCACCATATGGTAGACGCCATCTAGACAGACGGTTTTAACCTCAATTTAGGTCTAGGTCCGGTGAGGTATACCATACTCATGACCAAACTGACCCATTGTCATCTTTTTAGGAGTTAGTTCGAAAGTGTAACATACAATAGCAGAACGAGTGAGAAGTTAGAGATGTCCTAAGACATGAAAATAGAAGTTGCTCCAAAAAGTGAAGCCGATAGATATAATAAATAAGGAGTGGCATAGAGTATATATCGAGCCTGCAACACAAAATACAGTTGTTTGTTCAAATTATCAAAAGTACTTTATAATGAATAGACATCTACTACGAATGCTTGATGATTAAATTCACATTTCCCATTATTGTTAAAGTTCTACAGTTAAATTCACATTTCCCATTATAGTTATATTCACATTTCCCATTATCTAATCGTGGTTGCAATTGACAATGGAAGAGATTTTTTCAGGGGATAGGTAGAATAATATTCTACAGTCTTTTCTTTCTTGTGCTGATGGTCCAGGGAGAGATTGGTTCTCCTAGAGCCTAGCCATTTAGGGTTAGCAAATGGTTGAAGAGGCTTAGAAGTGGACAATCAAGCTGACATTATTTGCGATATTTGTTGCTCAACGAACTTGACTATGATCTCTAGACACGGTGTCAATATTGTCAAGACCATCATCTTTAGTCACTAGCATTCTATAAGGCTCGTTTGCGTCAATGTTGTCCTTGCAACTACGGTTATAGATTTTGGCAGACGATTGACCATCATTTCCTATTATTTTTTCTCTTTTCCCTATTTGTCATCTTCTTCCTTTTTGGGATTCGATTTGTTGTCGTCATTGGAGTCATTTCCTTGGCATGAACAATAGTGAAACCCTAGTGTTGATTAAGGTTGCCCTTGGCAAGTTCTTCCTTTTCGCCTCCACTTCAACCTGTGGAGTTAGGCTCCAAGTCTTCCTTGCCTTGGAAGAATACTTATTCCATTTCTTTTTCTTTATTATTTTTTTTTGAAAGGCAAGTGTGCCGCCAATGGGTATAGAACCCAAGACGTGGGAGTTAAACCACCACAACCTTGACCAACTAACCAGACTACCATTAGCTTCTTCTCATTTTTCTTGCCTGAGTCGTTGGCGTGTTTTTATTGTCTTTTTTTCTTTTGTTCTTGAATGCCCTTTGACTTCCAGTTTCAAACTCCAAACGTGGAAGCAAGTTCCCTAGCAGATCAATCCCTTCAAAATGAAGAGGTGCAACCTTACTAAGTATGAATATTGATAAAGGTTCTCCCTGATTGGCTGGATTACTAAGTCGTAGAGTTGTTCTCAGGCACCTGGACTTAGTAACTAATTAAAGTGATCACCATATGGTTGTATCACGAACTTCACAATAACAACTACATCTTTTGAAGAAACTAACAAGGAAGAACATGATATTCATGCTTTAAGAAATGGTTTTTAGCCAAAAGTCTATAACTTAGAAGATCCATTAGCAATTGATGTAGTCGAATCCTGCTCTCATTTGACCTTGACCCGCTTGTCTGGAAGAAATCTTAAATCTGTAAATTGGGTTCTGTAGCGTACATTTTTCCATCAACTTAGTGTCTTATTTATAATGCGAGAGTTCTCGTTCGGCCAGACCTTTGATGGCATAGTTTAGAGAAATAGATTTTGCTGGAGATCTTTTCCTAGTTGAGAGTTGTCTATGTAGGAGAATTTCTCTGCACGACTTGTGCTCATGGAGCTGCGAGAGAAATTTTCCTTCTGGAGTGTTGTCCATGCAAGAAAGTTTTCATGCACGACTTATACTCTGGGATATGTTTCCTAATCGAAACTAATGTGTTGTTGGCCTGCCCATTTTAAAAGATCCCCCAGATACTTGCTTGATTAGGTTTTACGGGTATTGGGCTTTATCATGTGACGTGTGGGCTTAATAGGGTGTTGCAACTTGGATCCAACCTTTATCATGTGACGCTTGTCTTATTTATTGTTTTTTGTGCCTTGCTAGATTTGGTGGGCATTTGGACCCGCTTTGTCCTGCTGATGAGATCATCGTGACACGCGTATGGTGCAAATTAAAGGATGGTTTGATGTATCATCAGCAATAAAAACCAAACTCAACAGATTAATAATCCAAGCTAAAAATTTCATTTTTGTGTTCTTGGAACACGTTTTTTTTTGTAAAGCATTATGCATAGAAATATTATGAATAGTTATACAATACTTGGCCAGCTCGAGCTGCCAACTGGTGAGAGGTATTGAGGTTTCTAGTAATATATTTACCATGCCAATTAGAGTTCAAAAGGAAAATACGCCTAATATTTCATAAAAGTGGACGCCAAACCCAATCTAAGGCAAAAGCTGAGCTAGAGTCTTTTGAATAAAGGGCCTCCAAAAAATTGGTAGAATCGCAAAAGATAAAACCAATCTGCCATCGTTGGGCTTGAATGCCAGGACCTTTTCAGGAATCATACTAAAAACAGTAGCCAGGGTATTTCCGTTCAGATCAATCGTAATGTCGCCAACCGCCATCTGTTTAGTGTGATAAAAAAAAATAAAGCAAGCAAACATCAAAGTTAACAATAACCGAATTAGGATCAATAAGAATGGAGGGCTTAGTAGAGGGAGATAGGCGAAAGGTTAAGGAAATGCGTGTAGGCGAACTCAATTTGAGCTCGTGCTTGGATGACCTCTGAGTTACTGGCTACAGATGCAGTGATGGGACCTAAAGGGCTGAGGATTGAAGGATGGGAGGCTTGATTGGGGTGAGAATCCCATGTGGTTGTACTGAAGATAAGAGGGGTAACCCCTCTGGTTGTACTGAAGATGATGGGCTTGGTTGATGCACACTCATCATCCTTGCATCATAGGGGTAAACACATAAATAGTAGGGTGTGGTCATATGGGATAGTTGGTCTCTTTCCATTTACTGCATGGACAAGGATGAATGTGTTGTCCCTTTCCTTGCCTAGTCAATGTAACTTCGATAAATCCAATCTGCTACTTCACCAAACTTGCAGTATTTTCTCCACTCTATCACACAAAATCTACCATTACGATCCTCTCTCTCTCTCTCTAACAGTAATGAATTACACACAGCGTCGTCCTAACCTAATAATACCCTAAACACAGCTACAGAGTGGGTGCAATGAAGCTCTCTACAGTAAAATAGCTAGGTAGCGCATTTTTTACAGTGTAAAGACGGCTTGGTGGCAGCATGGAAAAGAAGGTCAAGGTGCGATCAAAGCAAAGCAAAGCAAAGCAAAGAAAATCAAATTGAATTCCATGTACGTTCCTTTTTGCCTCCCTTAATTCGAACCGCTCACTGTAATCAAGTGATCCCTGATGCTAGCTAGAATCCTCTCCCAAAATGCAGGCAGTGTTGCACATATGAATGACACGTTTATTATACAGTTGTTGTGGTTGTGTTGAGGTCCAAGGCCAAAAATGTCCAAGTTTTTAAGTAAATGGAGAGTTTGTCATGGAGTGGGAATAGAGAAAGGGTGTTTGACAGAGATGTAGCAAGGAAGGAAGGAATGATGGGAAATTCTTGGCAGAGAGAATGATTGAATTGATATGAGAGATGAAGAGAGCAATGCAGAGTAGTCCAATAAAAAAACTAGTATAGTATTCAATATACTTGAATGCATTGTTGCATATCATATACATACATACATACATATAGGAACAAACCGACCAACCTTTCTCTATCAGTGTTTAACATTGTTTGTTTTTTGCTTCAGAAAATAAAACAAAATGCAATAGTGAAAGAGAGCTTCGAGGACGCCGGATTCTTCGCCGTCTCTCTTTTACAGAATGCCAGCCTCGTTGACTGTGAATTATATATATATATAATACCCACAAAGAAACAAGAGATCAAACAAAATTTTCATGGAGGGGAGGAGGACTTTAAAGAATTTTACAGTGCAGTCCCTGTCCACTGCCAAGCTTTTTGCACTGCACTCCTTGTTAATACCTTCAATTATGTGGCAGGGATCTGTATCTGTGTGACCATGTAGTAGTAGTAGAAGTATTATGGGTTTATGAGTTGATGATTTAAAATACTGGTACTGGGAGGACTAAGTAGGTAGGGCCAAGTGAATTGAGTGGATGGTTCTGTGATCTGTCTGGTCTTTACTCTTTAGTCCTCTCCTCCTCAGAGACCTCAGATGGGGGCAGAATGGAAAAAAAAAAAAAAAAACTTCCTTTCCCCCTTCCCCCACAAACGTTTTAGTCAACCTTCCTCTGTTTTGTATTCTGTTGGGATCCGACCCGAGGGAAGGGAACCCAATCCCCCCCTTGTATGTCAAAATGCACTTGGGATGTAATCCACTGCATTGTCATGAATCTTGTTTACTCAGCATCAAACAATAATGAGTTACCAGCTTAACGGTAGGCATGTGGCAGATGGAATGCTCATGGTTCAAACCTTGCCGCCGACGACATCTAGAGTGAGAGGGATCAAGGGAATAAAAAAAAAATCACTAAATTATCAAAACTATTCTTAAAAAAAATGTTACATTGTGAAACGATCATATGTATTGGGATATGAGTGATGGAGGAAATCAAATTATTCAAGTGCCACTAAGAAGACTCAACATAATCAAATCAACCCATTACCGTGTGACATACCATTAATCGCACGACTTATAGACCTATGATTTTATTATTAATAATAATTATCCCTTGTACATGGGTGAAATTAGGTAGGGTACCGGTGCGCAGGATAATAGGATTGTTTAGCTCGCCACTTAGACTTATGTAATAGTGAAAAAATCTAGCCAAGGATAACTTACCCCTCTCTTATTGTGAATGCTCTTAACAACTTTGTTTGAGACCTATGCCATTAGAGAGACTAACCCCTTCCCACCCAAATCCTTCATAATTATAAGGGTGAAATATCTCAATAAAGTTATAAAATAAATAAATAAAAAGATACGAGCTCAAACCTTCTCCAATCCTTATATTTGAGAAATATTCATTTATAGAAAACAAATAAAAATCAAGTGTTGTCTATCACTTGTAGCATGTTCGCCCTTCCACCGTCGAACTAACAAGTTGTGGTCAATCAAACCTCAAATTAGGGGAGTGTTATTATATTCTTGTGTTGTGTGGCATTAAATTCACTTGTCAATGTTTGGTTATTTATTGCTTGAGGCTTAATTTTATTTCTTCAATTTGCAATATTTTTTTAGTGAATCTCCAGTGGGGAGGCTCTAGGTCTTCAACTTGCAAAACTTTAGTAAATTGGGAGTTTTGAAACTTAACCTTGCACAATTCGGATCTACTTAAAACAAGACTTGGATCTAAAATTTAAAGTAATTTTAAATCAACCCATTTGATCCCAATTCTTGAGACCTAGAGTTGAGCTCAAATATCTCATACTCTACTCTAAGGTGTCCAGCTTGTGCCTTCATCTTTGTGAAACCTATCTTTGAAATGTTTTTATTGGTGTTTAACTTGAAGAAAAATCAACCTATCTTTGAAATGTTCTTAAGTCCTACTTTGAATATTTTATTGTGAAACCTATCTTTGCTACTAATATGTTTGTTATGAATTGTAACTTCCAAATTCTTGACAGGTATAATCAAGTTCATCAGATGTTTTGAATGATCTAATTCTCATATTGAATAAATCTAAGAGATTATAATTGTGACTTTGATGTGTTTTGTTATAAGTTCTCAAAGGGGGATATTGAAAATTTTAGTTGTAAATTAGTAGTAAAAATATTGGTTAAGCTTGTAAAACCAATATAGGTTGAGCGGAGAGTTATTGTAAAAAATGTATTGAATAAATTAAAGTAATGCATATTGGGTTATGAATGATCGATGAAGTTAGATCATTCAAATGCGACCATGAAGACTCAACCAAAGGCGACAATGCAAGAAGAAGACATCAAGTCATGCGCCAATCAAAGTCAAAACCAAAGTCAACCAATGACGAAGTTAATCTAATAGACCGAAGTCAAAGATATGAAGACTGGTTAAACAATATCAAAACTTCAAGAAGATAAGTCTAAGATGCTTGAAGTTCAAGAAAGTGGACAATGGCAAGTGACATTGAGGACAAGGCAAAAATAGCTTATGGATGATCAAATTTCAAATGAAGTGCCAAAAGCTATTTGGCTGCAAAAGTATGTTGTAACCAATATTCAAAGTTTGTACTTGGGACATCATCTTACATGAAAGTGGATATTCTCTTGAAGATTTCATTACCTTAGACATGCCTATGCGTTTAAAGGAGATGTCCGTGAAAGTACTATGACATGTGACTAAAAGAAAACTTTTGTTTTACAAAAGTTGTCTTCGCAGAGAAAATTCGACTTCACTCTTGAAGTGTATAAAGCAAAGAGTCATTCTGAAAAGCAGATCTGAAGGTAGTGAAGTCGACTTCACCCCTCCAGGATCAAACTATAAATAGTTGCATTTTGTCTTCATTAACTTTGGGAGTTCAAGAGAAAATTGTTAAGAACTTTTAAGAGAGCATGTCCATCAAAGAAGAAGAACAAGTTTCTCCCCATTGTTTAAGAGAAAATCTTTTCAACTCTTCATACCTTTTTTTTAGTGTGCTTAAAAAGATCTATGGCTCAAATTGAGTGCTACACCCAGACCAAACAACTGTTTTGTTTGAGATCTATGCCCTAGATAGAAACCCATGTCACCCCAAACCTTCATATTTGTAAGGGCGAGCCTCACTTCTTCATATTCATAACTGTGTCTAACTCAAACTTATTAAAGGATAATTTTTGACAAGAGAAAGAACAATGGGTTTCTAAGAAGACCGAGCTTGTGAACAAGACATAATTTCTGGAGAATTTTTTTTTCTAATCTTGTAGAGAAGAAAGTTATTTGGTGTGAAAGCTTGAAACAATTTCAAATAAGTTGGAAATGAATGTTTTAAAGCTTCAATTTTTCAAATTTTGGTATGAGAAAATCGACAAAATGTTGAGTTTCACCCAAATGAACAAGAAAGGACTTGGATACAATCTTGGCTCAACTCCATTCAAGACAAAGTTTGTCATAGCTTCAACCAGCGACACCTCTAGCATTCCAAAGGCAGACTTTCCAGATCAGAGATCAATTCAAGTCAGGATGCTCAGCATCAACAACAAGTGCAACAAAAAATTCAGTTCTGACAGAGGAACTACAAGAAGTTTTCTAAACGAATAAGTTGCAATTATTGTGCACTTTATGGACATACATAATTTAGTTGTGTTCATCAAAAATATGTTCCTCACTTTGTTGAATCTTACAGGAACAATCAACGAAGAGCTATGAGAAGTGAACCACAGAGATATTTGTATGCTACTCCACAAAGGATTACACAACGGAGCACAAATGAGAAGACTCGAAGATCAAAGAGCGTTAGTGCGATACCTCGCTCTTCTAATGGATCAATTAAAAATAAGAAGTTTTTCTCTCCTATGGATATGTTCAACCAAGCAAGTATAAGAAAAAGAAGACTGTGAATAAACTCAGATGTGCTCAAGGACCTCATGCAAAAAGGGGTCAATGTAACTTCTAACTGATTTTTACATTTTTCTTTCTCTCAAGTGCTTTCATGCTCATATCTATTAATAAAGATAAATTATGTTGAATGATTAGTTATCCTTGCATATTACTTTTCCATGGTTGTGTCATGTAGTTTCTAGTTGTTCGTTCAGCTATAAGTTATTTGATCGAACTACGAGAGTTTAATTCCTTGAAAATGATACGTAGGCAACCATCTATGCTTTATTGTTTATCTTTTGTGTGGTTCTACAATTATTTCGAAAATATTTTTCAAAAATATTTTCACGTTCTTTATTGTGATTTTCATAAATAAATTGAAATATATTGTTGAAATGTCTTTATGAGACATTTGGATATTATTCAGAATTTATGTGTGAAACTCATTTTAAAGTAGTCTTGATTGATTTGAAAATGAATTTTGAAAACTTTTTGAATTTTCTATGTGCTTTATGAAAGAAGAATCTCTTGAAATATCCTAAATTAGCTTCTGAGTCTAGCTAACTATTGAATGCTATATACTTGAATAATCGGTCCCTATTCATAATTGGATAATAATTGTCTGAATGGATGGTCAGTATTGCGGCTCAAAAATCAATGCAACGTCAGAGAATTAAAGAAGAATATGAATGGACGTGCATGAGAATTTCATGGACAAACGAACATGATTTGCTGAGAAGAAATGTCTGAATGGAAACTGAACTTTTGTTAAGAAAAGGGAAAAAAATGACGAATAAATTTTACTTCACTCTGAAGGTGAAGATGGTGAAGTCGACTTCACTAATGTGCAATTGTTTTTTAAAATAGGGCCTGCGCGAACGGGAACGATGAACCCTAACCTCCATTTCCTCTCTCACTCACTCATCTTTCCACCAAATCGAGTGTTGTACCGCTTGATTTGATCCCCAAATCATTCTCCATCAACCCATTTCATGAAGCCCTCCATCAATTACTTCATTTCACCACATTTTCACCAAAATCCTCATATTTCTTCATTTATCCCTAACTTCACAATGGCCCCAAATGAATCAACTCTCAATATTTTGAAGAAGTTGTACATGGAGAAGAAAACAAATACGATAAAAGACATTGTGAGAGACGAGGAAGAAGATTGTGAAATTTCAAAATGATCGTTTAAGGAAATTGATCTACGAGAACTAATGAAGTATGGGAAAAGTGTTTTCGACATGTTTGAACTCAATGTATATTAGGAGAAGATTGAATTCGAGCTAATAGAACTGGAGTATGATGATGATCTAGCAGGCCAAGTTTGTTGAAGACCGTTCTAAACAAGGTCAGCCCACTTCTTGCTCAGAGAAGCGTGTATAAAGAATGATCACAAGAAGAAAGAGAAAACAACGGAAAAGACAGAGCGAGCAGTTGCAAAGGCTAGAACGGTTGTTACAGAGGCAGAGATCAGAGTCTGGTCATGAACTACAGGTATGGAGATAACAAGGTCTAAGAGAGTGAACATGGACTTCATTGAAAACTACCACAGTGATGAGTAACTATCTAATCTTCTAGTTTATTTTCTTTTTTATTCTGAGTTCAAGACTATGATGATACTCATGGCATATGCCATCTCGGTTTTATTTGTTTATATCTAGATATTTAGGATAAAGATACTTAGGCTCTATTTTCTATGGTTTAAGTATTTTGGATATCTATCATGCTATGGTTCAAACATGGATGCTTTGACTATAATTTGGTTACATGCATGATATTTCCTTTTATCCATGTTTATCTCATGTCATTAATCTTTGTGATTTTTAGTTACTTTAGATATTTGTGGTGATGTTCAGTTAAACCTTATTTGGTATCACACCATCATGCTCATGAATGGACAAACTTTGGTGTTGTATGAACATCATAATATGTTTAAAACAAGCTCATGTGAGTGATTAGTGTACTCTACTTATGCAAGTGCTTTGTGTACTCTTTATGCTTGAGTTGCATGTTTTATTTGATCTTTCATTTAGTATTTTGTGTATGGAAAACATAAGGATATTAATCTTATCTTCATTCTAAAATTGGTAGGACAATCTGATAGAATTAATCCAATTGTTTTATAGCAACGGTTGCCTAATGCAAAGGTGATACAGAACCACAATTATAAGTTGGTCCAGAGCCACAATTATATATATATTTTGCTCTAAATAATAGTTGATCTTTTTGCTCTCAATTTTAGTTGATTTATTTTTGAAAAATAAATTGGTATGTTTTTCAAAAGAACTTCAGAACATTTTTTGAAAACCAATGATTGTCAAATGAATTTAAAAAGTATTTCAAACATCTAATAATGTAGATTATACCCTTGCTACTAATGTGTTTCTATGTATTGTAGCTTGCAAATTCTTGACAATTATAATATAGTTTATCAGGTATTTTGAATGATCTAATTCTCATCCCGAGTGAATCTAATAGATTGTAATTGTGTCTTTGATGTGTTTTTGTTATAAGTTAATAAAGGGGAAGATTGAAAATATTATTTGTGAATTAGTACAAAGATAATATTGGTTAAACTTATAAAACCAATCTACGTTGAGCGGAGATCTAGTGATCTAATGAAATTAGATCATTCCAATGTGACCGTGTAGACTCAACCAAAGGCAACAATGCAAGAAAAATACATGAAAGTCATGCGCCAATCAAAGTTAATGTCAAAGTCAACGAAAGACGAAGTCAATCTAACAGACCAAAGTTAAAGATATGAATAGCGATCAAACAATATCAAAGCTTCAAGACGACAAGTTCAAGATGGTTGAAGTTCAAGAAAGTGGACAATGCCAAGTGACATTTGAAGAAAATGCAAAAATAACTTATGGATAGCCAAATTTCAAATGAACTGCCAAAAACTATTTAGAGACAAAAATGTATGGGAACCAATACTCAAAGTTTGTAATTGAGATATCCTCTCACATGATAGTGGATATTCTCTTAAATATTCCATCACTTTGGACATTTCCATATGCTTAAAGGAGATGTCCATGCAAGTACAAATACATGTAACAAAAAAAAGCTTTTATTTTATAAAAGTTGTCTTGGCAAAGCAAAGTTGGCCTCACTCTTGAAGTGTAACTATCAGCATACGACCGTTCTGATAAAACAAATAGTCATTATGAAACTAGTTGTTTTGAAAATCGATCTGAAGATTGTAAAATCGATTTCACCTCTCCATCTCCAGGGCCAGTTTATAAATAGTTGCATCCTCATTTGCCTTCATTAACTTTGGGAGTTCAAGTGAAACTTAGTAAGAGTTATTCATTGGCAGCAGATTCAGCAAGAAGAAGAAAAATTTCTCCCATTCAAGACAAAATCTCTCCAAATCTCCATACTATCTTTGATGAGCTAAAAAGAAAATAGAGAGATCTAGAGCTCAAGTTGAGAGCTTAGCCTAGACCAAACAACTTATTTATTTGAGATCTAAAAGCCCTAGATAGAAACCTTCCTCTTGTCACCCCAAACCTTCATATTTGTAAGGGTGAACCTCACTTCTATTCTATAAAAAATTGAGAGATCCGAACCTAAACTTTCGCTCATCCATCTATCTAAGAGACATATTTGGAAAATCCTCTTTGAGTGTTAGCTTGCCTAAACTCAACCAACCGCGTGTGGGTTCTTGAATCCGTGGAGTGGATTCGTACGAGTAAGTGTCACATGAGATCCCAAGTAGACGATAAGTCTTGGTTGTGTTCCATTTTATGACGATGTGATCCTTGGCCATTCGATAAATATTGCGGAGCATGAACATATGGTATATCTGGAATCCCAAGCACACATCTGTTAGACTTGGTTGTGTTGCATCTACACGTGACCGCCAAGGTATTCGTAAGACTTGCAGAGTAGAATACTTGGTTCGTGTCGGTAAGGCTCAGGGGATCACGCTGATTTGACCTTGCTAAGTTGTGGAACGTATTTGAAAGTATAGTTATCTGTTAATGAAGATAATAAAAGTTTGAGGCTTGTGGGCCCTTTCCACCAATAAGTAACTAGTCGGGGCCAATCAAATCCTGACTTAGGTGAACTTCATTATATTTGTGTGTGGTATTGTCTATTCCCTTCTTTTTACATACTTATGCATGTCTGCTTATCTTACTGTCTTTAATATTTCATTTGCATGTTTTAAGGTGTATTGTTTTACATATCTTAATTTAATTCACTTGATTTGTGCATCAAGTCTTAGATCTACTTTGCAAAAATATTTCCTTACAACTGTGTTTAGATTTTAAGACTTGTTAAACCACCTAGACCAACAAGTGAATCATTTCATTATTTTCCCTATACTTGATTGTTTTATTGGTGCTAAGGTCTACGAGATTATTTTGAACACGAAGTGTATACAAAGTGTTCACACAACCTACTAACATTTGCATTCTTCCTCAAAAGTTTTTCAAATAAAAATGATTTTCAAAAAGGGATGATTTACCTATGGTCTTGCTTATCATATTTTAGGGCACCCATGAGCAAGGATTGTGATTTCGCAAAATATACGAAATTTTCTTTTTTTTTGAAATTACGAAAAAAGGGCAAAAGAAAAATTTTCATTTTTTCGAAGGTTTTTTCAAAAATTGAGGTCTTTTAGTAAATTTTGGTATTTTATTTTCGTAAAAATACAAAAACCAGCTACTAAAAATTACATTTTTTTCAAAAATTTTCGGGTTTTTTTTTCTTTGTAAATTTCAAGTTTTCTAGTTATCATTTGTTTTAATTATCTATTAATTTTTGAAACCACCCCCTAATTTTCTAATCATCACTTCTCTTACTTATATAGTGATTTTTGAAACTACTAATTAATTTTCTAATTATTGATATTTTATTTTCAGTTAATGTGTTTAAGACATTTATTTACTTGCATCTTATTTTTTTCACATATTTAATATATCCTTTAAATTCATTATATATATTTCATGTATCCTCAAAATTTTTACGTTTTTCTTTACACACCGAAATTTTCTCCAAATATTTCTTAAAATCAAGAGACTGAAATTAACTCGAAAAATGAAATCACAATCCTTGCCCGTGAGTGGAACTTTAGAGTTACTTCTGCACTTTCATTTACTAATTTGCTCAAGTGTCATTTTAACTTAAGAACGTCATTACCAACAACTAATAGTAAAACTATTTAGGAATAGATAGGGAAAACCATGAAAGGTATACATTGATGATATGGTTTGTTGAGAGCGAAAAGAGAATTTCCAACCTAGCAGCGACATTTGATATTTTGAGGAACAAGGCATGAAGCTAGACTCACATAGATGTGTATTTGTGTATAATTTGGCAAGTTCCTCGGATACCTGGTGACCAACCGAGGGACTAAGGGTAATCTCAACCAAATCAAATCACTGTTAGACATGTGTTCTCCCACAAAGAAGAAAGATAAAGAACATGTATAATTGCAGCTTTGGAGAAATTGAGACCCATGGCCTCAGAAAAATATTGATTGTTTGTGGCATCTCGACTCCCATGGAGGTGGAGGGTGGGGTTAGGCATGTCGCACACGCTTAGGTAGTCGTCTATGGAGTTGGTGGGCCATGTGATCGTGGGATGATTAGTCTTACATCATGTGCTGGACGAGTTGGACATTGGCTCATAAGGGCTAATCGACTCCTTAATTTTACTGAGACCCAAGAAATTTTTGGTGGTTAAATTGGGGACAATATCAATATAATGTGGGCTTCGGTCTCAGAGGCAAACTTTGGTCTATGCCTACAGCTAAAGCAAAGTAGATTGTTACGCCCATGTCTCATTTGTTGAGAAAATAAACCATTTTCAATTAGACCACCCAACTCTGGTGAGGATTTGTCCTTATACTTGGGCGTAAGATTTAGTAGTTAGGGAGGAGTCCGGGTCGATCAACAAGTTAAAAGTCAATCCACATCCTATGCAAAACCTTTTAGACCCAAAATTCCAGTTCACAAAATAAAGAAAATGTCCCCAACCTAGTCTTCTCCGCCCAAAAGTTGAGGCCTTACTTTTAGGCTCATAGCGTCATAACAAACGTTCCTTTGAAATTTATATTAGAAAATTAGAAGAGTCCTGGAGAAATGGATAGTAACCCTTGGCGTTGATGGGTTTGTAACCCTTGGCGTTGATGGTTTTGTAATGCATTATTAACAAGACATTTTGAAAATCAAGTTTTTTGTTATTAGTGACACATTTTGACAAAACCCCATTCGTCATGGTGTTTCGGTTTGCCGTAATGTGTGTAGCAGTTTATTCTAAAACTTTTTTTTTCTCTTTTAATCCAATGCGACGGTCAAACCATGTTGAGAGTGGTGCTAGAGAATGGCTTGGCAGGCGATAGTTTGGGGTATGTGGTGCCCCTCATCGAAAGAGAGGCAGTGATGCCTCTAATACCATAATGATATCATCAAAATAACCCTTTTAGGGTGGTGTCTCTTATTCTAATCTACGGGTGCCTTTAACAGATTCCTGATGTTTGAACAAGGATTGAGATTTCGCGAAATCTCAATTAAAATTTTGTTTTTTTGAAACTACGAAATGAAAAAGGGCGAAAGAAAATTTTACATTTTTTTAGGGTTTTTTCGAAAAATTTTGAGATTTTTCGTTAATCCCAAAATTTACAAAAAAACTTCAAAATTTTTCGAAAAAAAATCCTAAAAAATGTAATTTTTGGTAGTTGGGTTTGTTATTTTTACGGAAAAAACAAAATTTACAAAAAAAAAAAAAAAATCGAAATTAACGAAAAAATCTCAAAATTTTTCGAAAAAAATGTAACTTTTAATTCCGCCCTTTTTGTTTTCGTAATTTCGAAAAAACTAAATTTTCATTGAAATTTTGCGAGATTCTGCGAAATCACATTCCTTGGTTTTGTATTTTTACAGAAATTTCCGAAATTAACGAAAAAATCTCGAAAATTTTCAAAAAAACTTTGTAAAAAAATATAACTTTTAATTTCTCCCTTTTTCTTTTTATAATTTCAAAAAAATGAAATTTTCAATTAAAATTTTGCGAAATCACATTCCTTGGCTACAACCAAATGACTTGCAGCCAACTAAAAATGAATGATTGGAAGAGTGTTAACCCACACGAAAACTCTCAATTTCTTTCCTTCTCCATGTAACATGTCCCAAGGTCTACGGTGTGTTTCTTTTGACTACAAAACCATGTATATGTGGATCTCAAGAGGAGAGATACCTACATAACTTTGTATGCTTTAGCTTTATTATTGTTTAATCTCAATTCAACTGGGTCCCTTCATGCATGTGCATGTGCATGTGTATGGGAATTTGATAAGACAACCTTTAAAATATAATATGGATTCTTGCTCATCATATGGTAATCATCATTCAATAACCTATAGTTATGTATATATGCACCCACGTGGCAAAACATGAAAAGAATTTATGTTATTTATTGTTTGATGTTTTTCATTCTCCACGCAAATGCAAAGGAAGAATGGACACATGTTGGTCTCGACAAAATTAGTAGCTAGGATTCCATTAAACAAACATTACAATCATTCCCCATTCCACCCATATTTTCTTTGTTTGTTATCTTCTTTTTGGGTAAAAGAAGGAGGAGGTGGTGGTGGTGGGACGTAGACGTCTCTTCTCTTTCTCTAAAAGTCCAAATAATATATATATATAATCAAACTTTGGTGCATTATTAAAGAAAAGATAGAGAAGGGAATGAAGGGAAAGAGCTTTCTCCAGGCTCTAGTCCCAAGTCCCAACTATCAACATTTTTTAAATGCTCTCTAAATTTTTTGTGAGGGGAAGAGGGAGAGGGACCCTCTCTCTCTGACAATTCCCTTCTGCAAATTTTGGGTTTTTAGTAGGTGAGATTTTGGTTGAAACACTCTTTGCTTTCTGGTTTTGTATTTTTGTGTTTACTTTTGCTTACTTCATGTGCGCGTAATTCATTGTCATCTGCCATGCAGCGTAATTCATTGTCATCAACAACCACAACCACAACCACGGCGGAAATTTCATCACAACCACTTCATGTGCTCACTACCAATGCTAGCTTACTTGTGAGGATCGGAAAGGGGCATTGTTTGGACAATGAAGAAGAGAGGCATTTTAACATGTTCTATGCTAGTTGGAAACGTAGATAATTTGGTAACAAAATTGAATTTTGATTTCTTCACGAAAATAGAACAATTTACAAGGTAAAAAAATGGTTTTTTTTAGGAGATAAACACATTAAAAGTTGTGATAAAGCACACTTTCTGCATTAGCGGGTACCATCTATAAGCGTAGGTGATGAAATGACTTCTACATTCAAATAGAAAATGTAGTTCATTCTCGAAAGTAGGTAAGTGAAAAGTCAGATCATGAATTAGATGACAATTTAACAATTTGTCATTTTGTCGCCGTGAATTAATTTCAAACATTTAGGAGACAGTATACATTCTACCTAGACGCATTATTATTGGATAATTAAAAATGTGTCAAAGCTGGAGGCATTATACAATCACAGTCACTGCACAGAAGACTGAAATCGACAAAAAAAAAAAAAAAAAAAAAAAAGGGCTTATTCAATCGGAAGGTAAACTTTTATAGCTTCACTCTTAAAATGACACATTGTTGAAGGCATCACCAGTTGTTTGAATGGCTTAGAATGATAAAGGACAACTTTACTAAGGAAATCATTAACTGGTGAGCTACCATGACAACAACTCTGCAGATACTAAATGAACTCCCCAACATGGTTGTAGATTGCATTGAAAAAAAAAATTCGACAACCCACTCAGACGAAGAACTTCTGAATTAAATTGTCCAAGTAAACCTCCAAGATATGATTGTGAAACAAGATATGAATTCAGACTCTTTTTTGGTCCAAACATTCTGATAATACAATTCCTTTTACTTTTGCAGTGCTTCAACTGAGAAACTCTCCCAAACTTCTCTTTCTTTAAATTCCTACTACCTTCCATTTCAGATGTCAATAAAAATGACACAATTGGGCTGAGATTTTCAAAAGGGGTTGAAACTTGTGTGCAAATACTGCTGTTGGACCACTCTGAACAAGGAATTGTTGCCATCATCAAACATTATTTTCAACTACTACGGGGAAAAGGTAGTCAAGCCCACCATTTGCTCTAATTGATTTGACATTGAAATCCTGGAATCCATTTGGAACACACAAACCTAACCAGGTTCCATCAAGGCTAAAAGGCTATATATCCAGCATAAAGACCCCAAAAATAATTCAATAATTTTAGATGCCAACAAGCTAAGGCTAGCATCCTACTTGGTAATCAATGACTCGCATGAAAACATTGATACTAAAGCATGTTGAAGAAAATATAAATTAAATGCCCCAAGAACATAAAAATGTCAAAAGTAGTCAGGTATATTGAATTATTTGAACCATGAATCCATGTAGCAAGTTGGATTGAGTGACCTGCTGCAGACACAAATTCGTCTCGAGTAGTGCAAGTATATACGACTCCAAAACAGATGATTACCGACCATGACATTTGACCACATATAAAATTATCCTTGACAATGAGGAACTTTATTCTAGCTATCAAATTCAAATGAGTAGCAGAAATTCTTGAAAAGCAGATGCAAACAATTCAAATAGTAGCCACTGTTGGCTGCGACAAAGACCAGAAACTCGCTCAATCCAGCTATGTATCCCACACTTCCTACTTCCTGTTCATAAGAATTGTTCTTTTATCAGTATAACATAAGAATACAATCATCCAAATAGGTAATATTGGAAGAAATTACTTTGAAAGACACCGCACCAATAAATCAAATTCTATTGTACGTATAGGGTTTTTGTAAGTAACATGCCTCATTATATCTCACCATTTATGGGTTTGAACTATTAGGTACCACAAAAAAGGGTTGAATGATGCAGAGATAGAATCTCAACTGAAAGTTGCATCAACGGTGAATGCATAGACAGTCTTCTTGAAAGCCCAGGAGCTTTTCCCAAAATTTTAAATCAGTGAAAAAAATGAAAAAGAGTATCAATGGATATATCTGCACTATGCTACACAAAGAATCCAAAGCATTGCATCACTCACCTTCATCCATGACATCACGGCCCTAAGCAACTATTTGGATCCTTGGTATACCGTATGTTATACCAAAAGTTAAAAGAGTTTCTTGGCTGTGGTTAACAGTTATGCACTCCCAACTACTTTATTATTCAGCATTTGGTGGGTATTCAACCCAAACTTTTTTCAATTCAAAGTACTACGATACATCAATGATTAGGAGACAGCTAACAAAGTCAAAAACTATAACATTCTCAAGGTTATAGCAATTGGTTGAAACAATCACTGATTGAGAGTGTCAACAGCATGTGTTATATCCTAATTGGGTGATTTTCTAGCCTTCAATTTTCTAGTGTCAATGTTCTAAAAGTCTTGGTTAGTGAGGCCTACTCCAGAGGGAGATGTAATACAACTTTTCCCTTAGCTATTTGGTGTGTCATTTGGAGTGCTAGGAATGAAGTGATTTTCTAATGGAGGTGGGGGACTGAGGGCTGCTTAATGGTATTGCCTTCTATTTGAATTGGGCCTCTCTAGATTGGGTTGAACCCTGGGTTTTGAAATTCTTGCAAATTGTGTGAAATTTGTAAATTCAAATTCTAATGTGAATAATAATTTTATCCTTTCAAATACGAGTCTGTCCTTTACATGCACAAGTCATTAATAATCTTTATCGATGTGTTTTTAACACTAGAACTGAAATTAATCCTCTGGTCCAATACACAAATAAATAAGATTATCACCTCAAAATCAAGTTATCACTCCAATTTTTATTTATTATTTTTTTTTTTTGGGAAGGCGAGTTGGGTTTTTAAGGATCCCATAACCTATCAACTGGGCGACCTATAGGTCAACACCCATTAGAAAGTAACCATGCCGCAGGTGGGATTCGAAGCTAGGACGTGGGGGACAAACCCACAACAGCCCTAACCACTAGGCCATAACACCAGTCTACTGAGATTATGAATTAATACCAGGAATCGAGACCCTTACATAAAATTTCAACACTCATCAAAATTGTGGTTACAGTTGGGCTGCAGGCCAGGTTCAATCCGAATGGTTGAGAGATCAGAGTCCACAACCCTCCCAACCAAAAGTTCAGCCCGATCAAGGCAACCCAAGTGCAATTTTTCAGGTTCTTCGAATTTCAACCAGGTTGGTTGGCGTATATCAGACTACACAGTTTTGTTTAGATAGGCTACTTGATTATTTAAAGCAAGCACGCTCAACTCTCTCTCATAAAAATAAAAAAAAATAATAAAAAAAAACACTCAAAGTGAAGGCTGTTACAAACTTGAAAAAACAACATAATCTCCAAGATGGAATTTCACCCTAGTTTGTTAGGTCTATAGGCGAATACGGTGACGAGATTCAAACCATCAATAACAACATACATCAAGCTAAACCCAAACAACAAATTATATCTTCCACGAAACCTCAACCCAAACCCATTACCAAAGGTGTTCTAGACTTGGTTCCCTTACTCCACCTCCCACTAAACCACTCCATTACAACTCTAATAAAATTATTAAAAAATCAAAACTCCATTACAACTAGTTCAATCCTATTTAAAATTATTAAACCGCGCTCCAACCAAAGACACGCCTCCCCATATTGCTTGATCACACACCAAAACTTTACCCACGTATGGACATCCCTCCCCATTCCCCAATCTAAACCCAAACCTAGGAAGCATGGATTCAAAGACAGGTGTTGTATCAGACGTGGGGATACGACAATTAAAAAAAACACAAATATAAAGCAAGGAGAAGACATTAAAATAATATTGTTATATTTTTACAGTTGATTTTATGAAAATAACATTCATTCATTCATTCATTCATTCATTAAACAAATGCTTCAAGCATCAAGCTTCAAAATTAAAAATATATCATCCATATTCGAACACCACATTTTATCTTATAGTTCACAGTTACAATTCATAAATAAATCTTAAAATTACTAAATTTAGAAGAATTTGAATCTCACATGCATAATGCACAACAAAGAAAAGATAAGAGGACATATGAAAAAAAGGACAGTAGGAAACATATGCCAGACATTTCTCAGCAGTGTCCGCCCAGCCCACTAGTGTCTCAGCATCTTGACATGCACAGAGCCATGTCTAACACGTATCAGAGGCTGGTACAGTGGATTTTTTGAAGTGTTTGTGCTTCCTAGCCCCAAACTCAACTTTTCCATAACAATCATTAAGCCCCCATCTATTTTTTGTGATGTTGTCCACCCCCTACACGTTTCCCCCCAAGCATCTTTTTACGGAAAATGCTACCTCAACTAATGTCGAGCAACAACCGACAATGGTTTTGTTTCTTAAAAAAAAAAGTAATAAGGCTTTTTAGATTTGTAGGCAGGTCGTCATTGTAAGAAAATCGAGGCCCATAATGTATTTCTTAAGTTGTTGATTGGAATTTCTAATTCTAACTTTACGATTTTGTTCTTGAAAATTTTCAATGATTATTGAAGAAAGGAAAAGTTGGAGCAAAGTGTTTTGTCAATTCACAACAATTACACTCTTTTTTTTTTCCCTGCCAATGTATAACTCAAGGGCATTCATAAACTTTCTAAATTTTTAGGATTTCCATTTTTTTTTCCTTGTTTCAATTTTTATTTTTTTAAATTTACACTACAATTAGAAGTCCTTAGGAGGGTCTAACTTGGACCTTAATATCAGCTAAAAGGTTGATATTATGCTATAAATAGCTTAGGAAAATAATTTATATTGGTTTAAAAGGTTCGGCTTGCCAATACACATCGAGGTAGAAGATGTTTGTAGCAAATCCACCCATCCTCACAGGTGACCCACAACAACACTTTTGGGTGTTTTGATACCATACAACCATCTCTTTCGTAATCAGCCCATCACCCATTACAATTAATCTTGCTATGCTCAATTTTAACTCTCTTTTTAAACCCCACAATCCGAAGCCAACTCAATGCTACTCACACACAAGACCCGGTCTCTTTAACTTGGTGCCTTTCCCCATCCCTTTAACAAAAAAATCAACAAAGCATTCATTCATTCAAATAGACAAAAAAAGATGAAATAAAACTTAGCACAAAAACCTAGGAAGCACAGACACGACATAAACACGTACACGGCGACACGGGGAGTCTAAGAATGTAGAGATGTACACTGAAATAATGTCATTAAGTACAATGAATAATGTCCCAAAGTCATATTAAGATAAAGTCGAACTCAAAACATTCAAATAATTTGCATAACTAAAACTTATAGTTCATGTCACAAGTCAATTGAACATTTTTTTTCTCTGAAGATGCGACGGTTCTCTCTTCCCAAATTACCCATATGACTACTAGGAGGAGCCTATCCCATATCCTTTTTCCATTTTTTGGGAGGACTCTGTTGTTCCATTGGTCAAACCATTGCTTGAGCTCGTTACCAGGTTGGAATAGTTATCTAGGATCTCTACGCACATACGCTTAGAAAAGCAAAAGTGAAAGAACAAGTGAGGGATGGATTCCAAGTCTGTCACACAAAGCACATCTATTGGTAATGGATAGGATTCTCCATGCCAAGTTGAAATGATATCATGCGAACGGAGTGCAAACTTAAAAAATCTTCCTAGGAGATTACTTTTTCCTAAAGAGAGGAGTCTCAAAAGTTAATTTTACTGCAATTGGTATTCCCTGGTGGAGTTGTACTTGTCGAAGAAGTATTTGACCGTGAAGACACCAGACTTGTGATCGCAAACAATCTATCCTCCCCATCATCACAGTATATTCCTTCTAACATATTCATAAGATATAACATATGACTCATCTCTCCATCTCAAAAGCCTTTTCTTGGAACTATATCCCAACCATAAATGTCTTGATTACGCACAGAAAAGAGAGAAATCACGACAAGCCCAAATCCATTGAATCTTCTCTATGTATACTTACACAATCTGTTAGATCTCCTACCTAACCTCAGGTTGACCAATGGGTAGTCATTTTGGGGATTTGGGTGATCATAGAGTCAGAGTTAGTAGCTTTGAGGGCTGTTTTTTGTGACATAAAGCTTGGAATTTGAGCTTGTAAAGGACGATGGTCCTACTGGATGGCGATGTCATGTTGAGTATGAACATATGGGTAACACGAGGGTATGAACCAATGCATGGGGAAGAGATTACCAGTCTTAGCACAAAGTGAGGAGAGGAAGTGTCAGTGAAGATGGTGACACAATATATCGGTGATTGAAACAAACAGCCCAAGAACAATTACGTCAAATTGGTTCACTCTGATACCAACCATCGAAGTTTTGAGTAATATGAAAAGGATACAGGGATCTTCGCCAGACGGAGAGAAGCAAAATAGATCATAAATTGGAGAAGAATAAAATAAAAACATTAGAAAAACTGAAAAACATATACTGTATTGAGAAGAAATATAAAAAAGGGGAGTCGACAGTGGAAAAGGAACATTGGCTCCCTGCAAAAGTATACCCACTTGTTTTTACCAACAAAACAAAAATATATTTCATTTCATAAGAAAAACTAGCAATCAGTGGAGCACACTAAAGCTAGGCCAAAAATACAAGTATTAGGTATCAGGAAATCCTATTATGCACAATGCTCCCCCCAATATTAGTGTCATCGTTGCAGAATACCCAAGTAAAGCCCCAAACCCCGAGATTTGCTTTAATATCTAGCCATAAGTTATCTATATTCTTCATTTTATTCTCGAAGATTTTGATGCTCCTTTTCCTCCAAATGACCCAAACTAGTGCATGATGGGTTCCCTCCCATATCCAAGTGCCAATTATTGAAAGGTTTAGTCTTGCATAATCAGCTGAATTCCACTTTTGGAATAAAGTGGGGCATGCCAGTTGATATGAAATTCAGCTTGACACTTTCTCCAAATGGAAGAAGGGAATTCACGAGTGATGATAAAGCGATCAATGGTTTCCTCTGCTGTCCTACTGATTACCCAATGATTTGGGAGCCATTCCCCTTTTGATAAGATTGTCAACAGTGAGTGCCAGTTAACATAATGTATTGCTTAACTATGCAATCCAGTTAAAACATCAAAGAAGAGAATTGTATCCCTTTATTTAAATTTACCCCAGTTATGCCCCTAGTCCATAATGTAACTTCAATATCTATCCAAATTTTTGATAAATTGTCAACTCATTTATGCATATTCTTTCCCTCCATACTACCCAACGATAAGAAATTGGATAGAAAAATCCGTTTATGGAGTTCTTTAAATATGATAAATTAGAAACTTACTATGCAACTAAAATTACTTTTACCCAAATTATAAATTATTAACGACCTCTTAAAGAAATTACAACCTTAGGGACACCTAATTATAGCCTAAATAAAATAATAAAAACAGGAATAAGAAAAAGAGTATTCTAGATGTTCTACAAGAATTGAAAAGTGTATTGACATATGACACCCTTCATCAATCCCACCAAAGTTCTTTTTTTTTTTTTTTTTTACGAAGTTGGCGTATGACTGGCAACAAATAGGAATAGCTTGGCTAATAGGGGGATGAGAAATGGGAAGGGATGTGTGAGATATATAAAGGAGAAGGAAAGATGAGAAAAGTGTCAGATAGTATGACGAATTTTGAAGATTTTATGGATTTAAATTTGCTGCTTCATGGATGAATGTTTATTTGGTTAGATGATTCGGTTTTTATCTTGTGTTGTCTGAACTTATAGGTTCAAAAATCAACTATTGCAGGGAAGATCCCCAATCCAGGTGAAGTGGCAACTTAGTTACTGCATGGATCATACAACTCCTTTCAATAATATGGATTTGTGATTCATCTTTGTCCATTGCAATTCTAACTCACATAAAACTCAATCCCTATCAGACAATGGTTTCCATGCTCTATTGCCACAAAATAGCCATACTATTCACACGCACAATCAATCCATTTTCATGATAGTAGTCCTTTGAAGATGAGATTGTTTCTTTCGAGCCACATTATTAAGAGGTGGCGCAAGGGTTAAGAGACGAAGCCAACATCATTCTCCCCTTCAAGAAAATTAAACACCACTATCCATACGTGGCCAAATGTTATACTCACTTTTACCCATTCACATCACATGGATCATCTAACTAACGAGTCTCTTTCATTTTTTTGTTCCACTTTTACTCTCGTTCCCAAAAGGTATATGAAAATACAAGTGAAATATCAACTCTCCACTAATAGAGGTCGTGTTTGTCCACTGGAAAATCCGTAGAAAAATCAATTTGTTCTCTCTTTGTAAATGTTTATGAAACTTTTGGCCATAAGACATTATAGGCGTCATGCCTGTAATTTCACTAGTTTCTTTTATTTCATTTTCCCCTCTTTCACTTATTTCAATTCCCAACCAGGAGTAGCACAAATCACAAGCACAATCAAAGAATTCGTCAGCAAATCAATTCAATTACTTCCTTACAGTAAATGTTTACCCACAAATTCAATGCACTTTGCTGCAGAAAATTTTGATAATGTCTACTTTTCTAATGTTCAACTGATTTTGCCGCCATTCTTTTTAACATTCGAGATACTCCTCAATAAGCTCACCTAACAGGTGATATATTGATGCTTCAAAACTCATTCATTCCGATCACATTTATACCTTCCCACTACTATTTTCTCCAACACTTATCCTTCTCAATAACCATTTACCCAGCAAATCTTGCAAGGTTTCATAAGAGTGGAATGTTAACGTTTTTGGGATGATTGATGTTCTCAACAGAAATTGTGAAGCCAGGCTACAGGTTCTGGATGAAGCTGAAGAACTGAATGGGCCTTACTAATGAGGAGTAGATTTTTAGGCTTTCTTCGTAAACCGACCTTGAACAACTCTTAAAGAGATACTACACGTTGGAAGCAAAAATCAGGGTAGAAACGGGGATTTTTGCACTAAATTCATTCACCAAATGGCCAAAAACTGTCAAATTAACAAATCCATCCTCTTTATCCAAAAATGGGACAACTTTCTCACTAGTAGAACTATGCAGTTAAATCATTAATCGGACCCTAATTGGTCCAAGAGTGTTATAAGTATATTCAGATTAATCAAATTCAATCGGTTTATTTTCCTAAGTGTACATTTTTTTTATACCTTTTTAGCAATACTATACAAAAATGAAGTGATAACATAACATAATCGTAATCTATAATAATAAATAACACATCTTGACAAAAAAACCAAAGGGGTGTCAAAGATTCAAGACTACTGGCCTATTAGCCCTACTTCTGTTGCAAAAACTATTTTCAGAGAGGGTTTCCATTGAAGAATACGATGATAAATGGATTTGTGATAAACATACTAGTAAGTTCACCATCAAAGATTTTATAAGAAACTCATTTCTCACCCTCCTGTTACTGGCCATCTGGACACTTCTCCACTATTCTCCATTCCTTTCATCGATTTTTTTTTTTGAGAAGTAACCTCTCCTTGTCAATTTTTCCCTTTGAACTCTTGCTCATGGAAAAGGTTTGACCCTAGACAGTCTTGCAAAAAGAGTGTTGATCACCACTAATAGATGCCCTCTTTGTGAAGCAACATCTGAAAGTATTACCCACCTTTTCCTTCAATGCCCCTCACATATTTGTATGTTCAATGCAAATGAAACCCGGTGGAGGTATGCATCCACTGCCGACTTTGCTACTAGGGTCCACCAATGTAATGCAAGAGCTCTCTCGCCTTTAGGAAATGGCTTTGAGACTGACTTTTGCTTATTGTCTTGTAGGTTATCTTGAAAGAACACAACAAAATTTTAATGGTGGCTTTGGCTTGGGAGATGGCGCCAAATTTTCCTTTTCGGATTTAGTCTGGCATTGGGATAGTCTTATTTGTGATACGTAATCTTAGTTGTCTTTTCTTTTTTTGTTCTTTGCTATTATGTTGTTTTGAGCTCCTCGCTCAATCTTTATAATCCTGGTTTCTCTTTATAATACAAGTGTTTGATTTATTTGAGGTAAGACGTCTCCCTTTTAATGGTAGATTGCCCTTCAATGTTTCAATCTTTTCTCAAGTTCTTCCACCACCAAATTTCACAATTCTTAGCTTTTACTTTGACCTCAAAAGAGAAGGCATAATCTTTTGTGGGTAAGTGGGGGGAACCTAGAGTCTCGATGCACTGGGTAAGCGGGGGAACCTACAACACTTTGACCAAAAATAACTTCTCTCAATCCAACCCACCCAAAGATAGTGCTCTTGGATAAATTAACCCTTACAATTCATACCAATTTGAATGTTTGGATAATCTTGAAATTTATAACTTGGCTTAGGTCATGATCAATAACATGAAAGTATCATCCATAAATGAAGGCGAGCTACCTCCGGAGCCTCCCCATTAAACTTGTATCTAAAAATCAGATGCTTTCATATTATAATCATTCCACTATAGGGCACCCACCACTATGACATAGAAAATTGGGGGTGATGGTTGCCTCCCTCTTTTAGTTTTGGAGAACACGACAGAATAATTACATCTAGTTGCGCATGAACTATGCTTTTTGTTATTTTGTTTCAACTAAACTTTTTCACGAAACTTGCAGATTAATGTCAAAATATTGTGTTAAAAGCTGGGATGTGCCGATTCCCAAAAATCCAACATATCCGTGTCGAATACAGCCCCGATATCGATACGACACCGATACGACACCGATACACCCCGAATATAGTCAAGGGGTGTATCTCATGGTCAATGGCTAGGATACGACCCTGATATGGTCAATTGTGACAATACGATGGGATATGAATATTTTTTGTAAGATGCGCATGTTAGGATGCATATATTGATGATTTATGATAGCTTTTTGACATTTAACAAATTGATGAAATGACAGTCGTATGACTTTGGTGTTTACGCATTTATGTTTATCAGTTTATGGTTTATGAACATGATTTTTTAATTAGTGATTATCATATTTTTATTATAAAAATATATAATTATTATCATTATTTTAATGTCATATCTTCCCTTACCCGTATCATCAATTTTGGAAATTTGTTGTATTCTCATGTCAGTTACGTACACGTATCCATATCCATGTAACCCAGGTTAAAAGTTTCAGCACGATTCAAAAATGCATATCGAGGTATGGAAAATGCGACTTTTCCTTGAGTACCTCGTGTTTTTGTGCTGACCACCATGGATGATACATGAGTCAATGTTTGAGCTGCAAAAGTTCAAATTTTAGTGGCACTAAAAAAAAGTGTAAACCCCTCAATTGTAGCGTCTTGTACAATGTGTTTTTTTTTCATTGAAGTATATAAAAATATATATATAAAATATGTGGCTTATTTGGTATGAAATAGTAGATTTAGTCCCTTAAAACCCACTACCCCTTAATAAAATGGTTGATGCATCCAAAATCTAAGTGGAATAGTTAGTGGTTCTAAAAGCACAAGAAACAAAGAAAATGGATGAAGGGAAAATCTAAACATTCAAATAATTTCACATCATAGTTATCAAAATGAGTATTGTAACTCGGACAAGATTTTGCATTACGAGCCATTCGGTGAAGTGGAATACGGCTAAATTGCGTCATGGACGTAACCCCTCTACCACATAATGGATGCAGACCTCCAAAAAAAAGACACGTATAAATTGTAAAAATCTAAAACAGGAGGATTAATGAAAAAAGACGAAGTGAAGCGAATAGAACACATTGTCCAATGGAGTTGTGTTGCTACAAAGGAGATTAGCCAATGTGTATTGCAAACCCAAATTTAAAATATAAGGACTAAAATGTACCATGAACCATAAGATTCAATGTAAAAATAAACATATAGATCTAAAAATGCATAATACTGATTTATTATTTATTCAAGCAAGGAAGTTTACTAAAATGCTTTCATTGATATATGACTTCAATTCATTCATGTCACTTATACAAGGATGATACATCCTTGCATCGTCCTTGTATCGGTATATTGGTATGGTATGAGATGCATATCGATATGGATTAGATATGATATATGTATCGTATCATGCATATTGTAAGATACGACAACTAATTCTCATAGCTCAAAGTTGTAACTCATATAAAAAACCACTATGTTTTACTTGTGCTTAGTCCTTCAAAATGTTGTATTCTTTTATTTTAATCTATACTAGTGATGTCCAAAGAATTCAAAAGAAATATGTGTCATGTGACATGCCCAACCTTTATTCTTCAAAGTTCGTTGTAGTTTCTCACAAGTATCCTGTATCCACTCAATTATTTGTTGCTATACAGCTAGGGATTGGAGAAGCTCGATGGAACCCTAAGAGGGAAGGGTTGCACATAAGTTATTTACACGACGCCAGAGATTAAATATACAAAGATGAAAAAATTTGTTCTAGAGGTGCTAAAATGTGTCTGACATGTCTCCATAATGTGTCTAGCACAATCAAATGCGTGATTGGGGTGTGTCCAAGTCATGTTCATGTCCAAGACGTGTTGGACATAGACACACTTCAACATTTTTGGTCCCACCATTTAGAGAGAGAGAGAGAGAGTCTACTTATCTAATGCCCTCCCACTTCTAAATAACCCAACAAGAGCCCCATTAAACATCAACGAGAAGTGACCATGACCATGCTCTGATGGTGTTGGGAATGTCAGCTTTCAAATAATTGTGAACCACTGAACCCACTGATTAAAGTTTACCTGTCACTGGTTTCCCAACCTGAAAATCTGTTAGAAACATTTCCCAGACTTTCCTTGCAATGTCCACTTAAGAATCAAGTTATCAAAGTTTCTCTTTTGTACATGACAAATTCATTCAGTTGCATTCACCCTCATCTGCACAGTAAATTGTCCATTGTGAAAATCTTGCCTTGTATAGTGGTCCATATGAAGAAACAGATGATGTGCTTGATCCAAACTCTTATTATCAAACTGCACATTGTGGGCATTTTCTTGAAGCACTATAAAATGGTTAGGCTGGTTCTCTTTTGTTGTGCCATGTCCAGTTGTCTTCCTCTTAGTGATCTGAACTAAATATAGCTTGTCAAGCACAGTGATGATCAAGGAGTTTCCCATTCGCTAACACCTCTTCTCAGATGTAAGTTCCAGTTATGCTGGGAGTCTAGTTATGGGGGAAAGAAAGTTATGTTGTGGGTTTGTTAATGGAGAAAAGTTACCAACATCGTCGATATTGGAAATGTTGTAAACCACAGAGTAAAACGCCTGATATTTTAGATCCATTTGTCCTCCCAAAAACTTGCCCTCTCTCCATTTATCACATTGAAAGAAATATAATGTTTGAATTGGTTTTTCAGATTTATTATTCATTTTTAAACAAAGCATCCGTGCAAATATCTCACATCTTTGGAGTACCAACCACACGTGTTTTCTACTCATTTGACAATGGCCAATTGCATCCAAAGAGCATTTTGCTAGGATCCAAAACGATATAACTACTTTCCAAGAAGTGCACTTTGTTTCTTTAAATTTTTTTTCTTGGGTAGGTAAATAATTATAAAGGCAATTGCGCCCAAGACCCTATATTCCAGCCTGACAACTTTTCTAGTTCAATTAAAAATCCTTATCTCAAACTCCCTCTCACATACATCATTAAAATGTAGGGCTTTGACTTTTTTACTCCATCTCCCTCACCCCTCTCTCTCTTCAAATACCTCTCTCCACCATGAACCCTCTACTTTCTTCAACGTCAACAACCACACTCCAGCCACCAACACTGATTCCGATTTCCGACTTCCTCATCCCCAAATCTCCGACACCAAAACCATAAAAAATTGAATCTTGCAGAGATACCCAAAACTTACAACTCATAAATGGAACCCATTGTTGCAAACCTTTCCATCACAAATACCCCTTTGATCCATCAACAAAAAGAATAGATGTTTCATCAAAACAGATTCACCACCAGAAGCCACCACTAACAATACCACTGATTCCAAGTTTCCCACCACCACCACCTTCTAATTCTAGGTCCATGCCTTGATTTAGGAACTCATGTGACGATTTTTAAAGGACTTTAGAGCAGGGCCTATCTTGTCTGTTCATCTTCCTTTAGATGTACAAGGAACAAAGAACAGCTCTCTACTTTGCGAAACCTCACTAAGATTCAATGAAACCCCCTTTGTTCCTTCCTAAACCGCAACCTCGTCAAGTACTACATAATGATTTTCTTTTTAAGAGATACAAAATACACAATGAAATTCCAAAAGTCATGGTCATAAGCCTTTTCAAGGTCAACCCTTGCAAATTAGTCCCAGCCTCCTGGGTCTCTCTCTAGAGTCCATCAACTCATTGGCTGCAGGACTGCTAAAATTCTCATCCCTCCCACAACCACATCTTGGAAATATGAAACAGGAAGTTAGAAACAAGCATGATTAGAGCATATTGAGATCCTTGGAAATGCTTTTATGACTACCCACAATAGGCTAACATAAATTGAGGACACATTGACCATGTGCGCAGGATCTGCGTGTTGGACATAGACATTTCAATTTTTGGCATGTTTGTGCTTCGAAGGTCATATTCATTTGAAAGAAATATTATGATTAAATTGGTCTTTTATTATCATTTTCAAACAAGCATCCGTGCACTTTGGAGTACCAACCACGTATGTTTTCTAATCATTTGGCAATGACCCATTGCTTCCAAAGAGCATTTTCGTAGGATCCAACATAACTACTTGCCAAGAAGTGCATTTTGTCACTTTAAGCTTCTTTTTTTTTCTAAACAATTATATAGACAATACCCTCTCTTCTATGCAAATACTTGACTCCATCTCCCCCCCCCTTATCTGCAAATACATCTCTCCACCATGACCCCTCCACTTTCTCCACCATCAACAACCACACTCCATCCATCACTACCAGCCACCACCACCACTGATTCTGACTTCCTCACCCCCAAATCACCAAAGCCAAACCATTAATTGAATCTTGCAGAGCTTCCAACAACAAAATTCATGGTGACAACTTCACTTCAGATATGCAAAACTTACAACTCTGAAATGGAACCCGTTGTTGCCAACCTTTCCATCACAGATACCCTTTTGATCCATGAACAACAACAACAGATGTTTCATCAAAACTTACCATAGGAAGCCACCACTAGCACCAGCACTGATTCCAAGTTTCCCACCACCACCGCCTTCTAATTCTAGGTCATGCCTTGATTTAGTAACCCATGTGACTTGTTTTTAAAGGACTTTAGAGCAGGGTCTGTCTTGACTGTGTATCTTCCTTTAGATTTAAGAAGACCAAAGAACAACTCTCTATTTTGGCAATTGGCAATCCTAAATAAGATTCAATGAAATGCCTTTGTTTATCCTTAAACCATGGCCTCATCAAGTAATACATAATGATTTTCATTTTAAGAGGTACAAAATACACAATGAATTCCAAGAGACATGGTTGTAAACCTTCTCAAGGTCAACCCTTGTAAACTAGTCTCGGTCTCCTGGGTCTCTCTCTAGAGTCAATCAACTCATTGGCTGCAGGACTCCTAAAATTGTCATCCCTCCCACAAAAATGTCTTTGAAATATGAAATGGGGACAAGCATGCCTTAAAGCCTAATCTTGAGATCCTTCAATAGATTTTATGAATAGCCCCAATAGGGTAACATAATTTGAAGACACTAACCCCTTGAAATTTAGGGATGGAGAATACAATATTCTTTGACAACCTCCATAACATCCTCCCTTGACTCTACATCATCAAACACCTATTCTTCATGCCCATCCATGCCTGCCTTCTCCTACATCAAGGACTTTATCCTGATTATCACATCTCCATTAGTCCTCTGTACCAACTCTTTGATCTCCGTGCTTAGCCCAATCTGTGGCTGATCCCATAGTTGTAATTGAGTTCCATCATCCCTCCCACTCTTTGATCTTTCTTAATAAATTTTCTAACAATATCTACTTGATTTATGTTATATACAATTTGAGAAATGTCCATAAGACCACATGACGTGACTTATCCTTTCTGTTTTTCTTTAGCTTGTTATTCAATGACAAAAATGAACCATTTTTAATCGCATTGTCTCCTTCAGAAGCAAGATAAGTCAGCGGCTCAACTTTCCTATACAAAACCCTAACCTCCCTTCTCGACCTAGATCAATCCTATCGCATATAACTACACCAAAGAAAACAATCAAATTCTTCTAAATCAGACATATAATTTCAAAAACCACACATTCTAAATTGATACTAAACCACAAACCCTAAGTACTTCCAATCGATCAAATACATATAAGAAGAGAAGGAAGTGATTGACCTGATTGAATTCAAGCTTTGGCAGTGCCAGCAAAAAGAGGGATTCCTTGCTTCTGCTTGAGCTTCTCCTCTTGCTCTTGACGGATCTTCTGCATCTTCAACATCCTCTCCATGACGAGCTCGTACTCGCACTTCTCGTACGAATGACGGAGGTCAACGCACTTCCATGGAAGATACAACTCCTTGGACCTGCATTTGTTGAGAGGGATGAGAATATGGGCGCATTGGTCTCTGTAAGGGATTGGGACCTTGTTCTCCACCATCTCCGCCTGTGTTGCTATCATCTTCTTCGATGATCCTTCCACCTCCATTGCTTCTTCGATTTCCAGTAACAACTCAACACACCTCTCTCTTTGTACAGCAACAACAACGAAATGTTTGCTGATTGGTTTCGGCTTTGCTGGTAAAGGAAATGAACAACAGTGTGTGTGTGTCCGATAGTGAACACTGGATTGGTTGAGCACCTTGAGGTTGCGGAAAGAGTTGTGCGATGTGGCACCGTATATAATACCATGTTCCACCGGATTTTATTAACACCATTCTAGGTTATAAATTCCACCACGATCCAAGATCCAACCCATGATGAACCAGTCAGGCTCTTGTTGGTGACGAGTAAACAACTTTACTAAATTAAAAGGATTGGGTAAGTTATGGGTAAATTAGGGCTGAAAATGCACTACGTGCGCGTAAATAAATAATAGATGTGAAGATTACAAAGAGATGGAAGAAAAAGGGGGTGGGTGGTTGCGAAAGAGATAGAGGAAGAATGGGAACGGTGGTGGTGGAGAAGAGGAGGAGAATAGAGAGGACGGGGATATGATGAACATTGTTTAATTGGGTGACGGACAAATTTGAAAACTAAAAATCAGGTTCATATTATACATATTTTACTGTTCATTAATCAATGTTTGAAATTGCTAGTTTTTATAGTAAAAATATAAATGTGGAGGGCAAAATAAAAAATCAAAAAATTAGATTTATAATTTTTAAATAATTAGATTACTTGAAATAAATTCTGTTAAGAGCTTAGGTATAATTAATGAATGTTTACATGGACTGGCTTTGGTGAAAAATCAAAAAGTTAGATGTGAGAGTTTTTTATAATTTGAAACAGATTGAAGGACTTTACATAAATTATGTTATGGCTTTGAGTGTAATTAATGGATGTTTTTAGGAAAAAAAAAGTTAGATGTGAGGGCCTTTTTATAATATATAGATAAATTGAAGAGCTTTAATAAATTATTTTAAGACCTTGGGTGTAATTAATGAATGTTTAAAAAGACAAATTTAAATATAAATAGCAATAGTTTTGAAGGGCAAAATTGGCAACTTGAATATTAGAACGAATTATTTTACTGTTCCTAAGGGGAGCATGAGTTATATAGTTTAGATAAGGTGGTTAACAATTTGCAAATCAATTGGAATATCAAGATCTTTCATCTAGATGGTCGTGAACAACATGTTGGGTAACTTAAATGTCGAGTAAGAAAAGCACATACTGAAATGCTTGGAGTCAGATTGGCCATGAGTCTAGCTTTCAACTTAGTCAACTTGAGTTTAATTACATTCATATATGCAATCGTTATGCACATCCGCAAGCACTTAGCAAAATGGATGTGTGTTAAATCTCTATCTCTATCTATAAAACACCAACTTTTCTAGAGAGCCAAGCTAGATGGTATTGGGTCTGGCTTGACTCTCTAGAAAAACTCATAAACACACAACTCTTAGGATTAATAAAATAAAGAATAGGTTTGAATTAATAAAATAATTTTATAAAACAATACTTTGTTATCCCAGTTGCAAGAAGTTAATATATATAATATGTGCATATGATTTATTAGGGAAAAAATATTGAATATGATTTATTCTAGGTAGTGATTACTTCACACCACCATATCCTCTTTCTCACACCACCATTGAGTTTTTTTGTTTTTTTATTTATTTCTCATACCACCAATAAATATGCATAACAGAGAAACCCAAACTCAAAAATGCAAAATAGGGTAACTTTCGACTAATTTAAACCTTCAATTAAGATCGATTCTCAACCTCATCAAAACACAAAAGTTGTAGTACTATGAGTTATCTAATAAACACAACTTGAATCACTTGAAAATGTTTTGAAATGAGCAAGTTAGGGTCATTTTACTAAAGTCGCGCAAATCTGTCTAGCAATAAAAACGGGATAGTGTTCATGACTTTCAGCAACCTTATGTGTTTGATTAAGACCAATTCTCAAGCACAAAAGTTGTAGTACTCATAGTTATCTAATAAACACAACTTGAATCACTTGAAAATGTTTTGAAATGAATATGTTATGGTCATTTTACTAAAATCGCGCAAATCTGTCCCAAAAAAATTTCTTTTCGCAGAGTTCACTGCGGGGAATTTGGGATAACCCGCATTGTGCTCTGCGGATTATCCCAAAATCCTCGCATTGTGCTCTGCGTTTCGCACGGGACATTATGAGTTATCCCAGAAAATTTTTGGGACATATTTGCGCGACTTTAGTAAAATGACCATAATTTGCTCATTTCAAAACATTTTCAAGTGATTCAAGTACTGTTTATTAGATGACTCAGATTACTACAACCTTTATATTTTGATCAACTTAAGAATCGGTCTCAATCAAGCACATAAGTTTACTAAAAGTCATAAACACTATCCCGTTTTTATTGTGAGACAGATTTGCGTGACTTTAGTAAAATGACCATAACTTTCTCATTTCAAAACATTTTCAAATGATTCAAGTTGTGTTTATTAGATAACTCACAGTACTAAAACTTTCGTGTTTTGATGAGGTTGAGAATCGGTCTCAATTGAGAGTTTAAATTGGTCGAAAGTTACCCTATTTTGCATTTTTTTTGTTTTGAGTTTGTGTTTCTCTGTTATGTTAAGTTATGCATATTTATTGAGTTCGGATTTAAAGGTTTCGAATTTGAGAGAATTTTGAGGGAGATGGAGGAGATTTACAAGAGATTTGCAAGAGATTTCGAATGGGGGAGGATGGAACGTTGTCGATTTGAATGGTGAGGGAAAAAAATGGATGGTTTTTGTTTATATAGGTGGTGTGAGAAATTATGGTGGTGTGAGAAAGAAAGTAGGTGGTGGTGTGAGAAATAAAATAGGTGGTGTGAGAGAGTAAAATGATGTAAGAGAGAGGAAATGGTGGTGTGAAGTAGTTACTGCCTTTATTCTAAACATATGGCCAAATTATAATACACTTGATTTGGATAGTTAAATTCTAAGAGATTATAATGAAGGGTCTAAAATTTCCCAACCATAAACCCAGACAGTAATCAAATGCACTGGGGAATTCTTACTATTTTTTTCATCATGTTTTCTCACGTATCTCGAGAAACTCCGTCATCTTCTTCCATTGTTCTTCTTAAAAGGTTAAATTATATTTATGGAAATTTCTTATTTAACCATTACACTTCACCTTAAAATGACTCATCTCTACCGTATTTAAGAGTGAGAAAACACAAAAAAAAGGAAGAAACAAATCATATCTTGTTCATTAAAAAATTTGGCTACGTGCTAGGTACAAAGTTATGTAACTTGATTTCATTAAGGTTGTGTTCAATTCAGGGGTGTTTTAATAGAAATCATGAAAATAATCAGAACTTGAGGAATTTAAAATGATTTCTATTTTTGTTTCACCTTTCGAAAAGCATGGAAATGTAAATAGAGCGACACGTGATTTATTCTTATTATTATTGATAATACATCAAAATGGACTGATCATCATGGTCGTACACGTGGCATAAGACCCATCACGAGGATACAACGAGGAACATGTTGGGTCAGCTAATAAAGCCCATAATGAATGAGGCCAATTATAGAGGCCCAAACTGGGCCTACCACTAATGAGATATAAACAGGGCCCGAATCCAGGCCCAAACGAATTAGAGCCCAAGTCCAGGCCCAATATGAGTTATCTCATAAAGAAGAGGAACGTTGTACCTAGAAAAGAGTCGTAAAAGGAGTTACGCCTCCATGAACGCAACTCCATCAAAGAGGAGACTATTACAAGAAACATCTCCCTTTGTTGCGCTTCACATGCTTAAGTCACACAGAGAGTTAACCACGACTATTATAAAGGTAAAGGAGACATTCGACAAAGGTATGCAATTTTAACTGAATTTTGTCCAGATTTACATCTTTCTTCCAACAATGTTACTAACTTAAGCATCGGAGTGCCTTCGGCTACCAAAAAAGTGGTTCTTGGCAGTCTAACAATTGTTTTGTAGGTCAAACTCACAGGAGGACGATTTTTGGACGTATCAGTTTGGCGTCGTCCGTGGGGGAAAGATGAGTTTTATCTTTCTAAAAAACAAAACACACAACACAAGGTTCACCACAACCTAACAAAAGATCGACAAGTCATCGAAGACAATAATGCAGTCTATAGATCCTCAATCCAGTAATGATCACGACAATTCTCCCTCTGATGCATCACTAACTGATAGATAGTGGAGAAGAAATAGCCCGAATCACTGAACCAATAACATCCGAGAATGTGAATCCACAGGATGCAGAAGCCCAGACAACCCAAGTATTAGACGACGTTGCCACATACCCTCGGTTGGATTTGTTCATAACCCAGATGGAACACATAACAAAGATGCTGGAGAAGATCACACAGAAGCATACTCAACTAGATAATCTGGTTCAGGCACAACCACAACAAACCTTCGCCAATCGAAGTCAAGGGAGTATGAGATCCTAGCAGAACGTCAACAAGGAAACTTCGAAAGCAGCGAGCTCCTTCGAGGCAAGAATCCGCTGTATGAAGGGACGCTTACCAAAATCTCGTTCAGAATAGGATCACGGATCCTAACATACTATATGAGTTGGCAAAACCCCGATTCTCTAACGCCCTCATGAAAACAGTAATGCCGAAAAAGTTCACTCTGCCAAAGTTTGAGGTATATGATGGCACTTCCGACCCAACCGATCATTTGAGGCACTTCCACCACATGATGGCCCTGAAAGAGACCACAAAGTCGATCTTATGCAGAACATTCCTAATTAGCCTCACTTCTACAACAATGAACTGGTTCAATAGCCTACCACCAAGGTCAATAGATTCCCTTCAAGCTCTGGCCATCGCTTTCATCACCGGATTCATCAGAATCCAGCGGATGAGGAAATGACCACACTACCTCCTGCACATCAGACAAAAGCCCGAAGAAACAATATGGGAATATGTCACCCGCTTTACCAATGAATTGACAATGATTGACGGATGTAGCGATGACACAACCGCTGCAACCTTCGTGGTCGGATTAAATAGATGTCCCTTCTATGACGCTCTTAACCTGGAGCCTCCAAAGGGCATGGAAATCCTGCTAAAAATAACACAAAAGCTTATCTCCTTAAAAGAAATGAAGATAGCTTGGAAGAAAAATGACCAAGAAAGAGAAAAATTCTTCAAGAAAACAGGAAAGAAATGAAGAAAAAAGATAGGACGAAGGACAACAAGAAGACGGGAACCCGTCAAAGAAGCATCGAAGTGGCGAAATGAGCGATTACGGGGGGTTACAATCGACCCGAACTCAACACAAACAGGTAACGAGCGTAATGAAGACCACATACAAGCCATACACAACCTTGAAGACAAGTCGAGCAAATATACTAAAATATATAACAAAGTGGGATAACGTCAACTGGCCACTTCGAATGAGAAGGGATCCAGAAGGGAGAGACAAAAGCAAAGACTATTCATTTCATAAGGATCATGGGCATGATACCGAAGAATGCTACAACTTAAAAGACGAAATCGAGCACTGGGCTCAGAAAAGACTACTCGACGAGTTCATTGGAATGTTAGACAAACCGATAGCATGGAAGGAAAAAACAGACAATGCTGCAGGATCAAAATAACAGTCCAGATAGTTGATATACGCCGCACACTACATAGCTGGAGGAAGCAGAACACGCAAAGCAACTAGGGAAACTCCTCAAGGGCACTGACGAAACACTTCACGAATGCACAAAATATGGAGAAGTTTGCATCAACCAATTTGTACAAGTCAAAGGGCCTCAACAACATACAAGGACAAAGCAAAGAAAAACAAAGCGACAAAACACCAGCCTCCAATAAAAAGGCTAACAACGAGCAAAGAAAGACGAAACAAAACATACTCCGAAACAACATAAACGCCTTAATAGCCAAGGATGATAAAACAAAATCAATAAAGATTACGAATTCATAAACTCCAATTTTTTGCGTGGACAACAATAGATAAGTCAATAAATTAGCTATACAAAACAATCAAACGATAAAGGTCGGACACACACAACTTCTGGTCTGATCAACCAAGAAGTAAAGGTTGGACACCCGAGTCGACTAAACACAAAAACTTCGAATCGATCAAGATGTCGAGTTAACGAAGTAAAGGTTGGACACCCGAGTCGACTAATCACAAACTTCGAACTGATAGAGATGTCGAATTAACGAAGTAAAGGTTGGACACCCAAGTCGACTAAACACAAAAACTTTGAATCGAGCGAGATGTTGAGTTAACGAAGTAAAGGTTGGACACCCGAGTCAACTAAACACAAAAACTTTGAATCAATCGAGATGTCGAGTTAATGAAGTAAAGGTTGGACACCCGAATTGACTAAACACAAAAAACTTCAAATTGACCAAGATGTCGAACTAACGAAGTAAAGGTTGGACGCTCGAGTCAACTAAATGCAAAAACTTTGAATCGACCACGATGTCAAGTTGGCAAAGTAAATGCTCAATAAATAGATTCACAAAAGACTTCAAATTGACATGCACAAAGTCAGAGTCAAGAAAACAAGTCAGGATGGCTGAGTGGTCTAAGGCGCCAGACTTAAGTTCTTGTCCTCTGACGAGGGTGTGGATTCAAATACCACTTTTTTTATAGCAAATCAGGAAGGACAACAACAACCAACCATTAGACGAGCTATAAGCCTAAGCATGGAAGCAGTTATAAAAGAATTCGACATATCCACAACAAACCAAAAGGAAGAAGAAGAAAAATAACAAAAGTAAACTTTTATTGATAACACTACTCTGTTACATTCGGAGAAGGAGACAACGAAGTGGGTGAAGAAACAGAAGCAATGGCAGGATCAACACTCGCTGGAATAGGAGAAGAACCCTTTTTAGGAGAGGAGAGTGTTAATGGCTTTGGAGCGCTCAATGGTGGGAGAAGCAATGGCTCCTCTGCTTCTGAAATAGATTCCTTGACATCGTCATCCTCAAAAGCTTTAACAACCAGGTGATGGTACTTAGACAAATCCTCATCGAGCCTTTCAATATAATCAAGAAGCTCAACCCGCTCGTCAACAACTCGATTCCAATATTCAGCTTCGACCACACGAAGCCTATCCTTAGTAGCAGCGGGTTCATTTTTGGTCGCGGCAAGCTACCCTTCAGCAGGGGACAACATACAGGAAGCATTTGCCTTGAGATCATTAATCCAACAATTATATGTTCCACTCACCTCTCAGCAGCATCACACATAACAGATTGCTCCAATCCAGAACGAGAAGCTTCATCAAAAGCCATTTTCTTAGCGGATAACTCTTTTTCCACATCACGTAGACGGGCGCAAACCTCATCTAACTTGGCTTCAAAGAGTCAAGCCCAGCAGCGAACCTTTTCCCGCATATCCTTCGTCTCCGTCAAAGACTTTCGAGCAGCCACCGCGGTTTTCTCCGAACAAGCGCATTGCATTTTCAACACATCAAATTGAAAAAGAACATGACAAAACACCAGCAATAACGATGTCAACCTCTGCTCCAAAAAAGCCACTTGATCACGACCAACTCGATAAACGGAGCCCATTACCCCTGCATAAGCAAGATGATTCATCTCGTCCATTATCTGCTCAAGACCATGGTCAATATGATCAAACGAGTCAAGCACAGGCATCGAAGGCCTTTCCACCAACCGCCTATATTATTCATAATCAACGTGCACCATCTTGCACGTTGATCTGAGTAAACCTTGTCGTCAAACTTGATACAGATATCCTTTGGCCCAGACTCAATCCAACTAATCCGTGGATGAATGACGCGAGGATTCGGAAGCCTCAAAGAACCACCTCCGACAGCAGGGAGAACAAAAGGAATAAAGTAACAACAAGAAAACTATGTTTGCCCTCCCGTCGAGAAGTGTCCGCGGCAAGGGAAAGACTAACGGTAGCAGCAGGAGCAAAAGAAACTTGAAGGACATGAAAGGAAACTAGGAACCAAGCTGCTTTGCTGACATCAATATAAGGAAAAGGAGATTGATCCCTGAAACTCTGACCGCCAACAATGTCTTTAGACTACTCCACCGCCAACTGGAGAATTTTCTCATTAATGACTTGATGATCATCAATAGACAATTCAACAGTGTTTGAAGCACCATAAGCAGAAAGAAGCTTCATTTCATCGTCATCTAGTGGATGAATAGTCTCCTTCTCGCTCCTTTTAAACATGAGCCTTAGCTCTTCAGCCTCCTCAAGAGACTCGCGATCTCTTTTTGTAGCATCGTCGTGGGAAGGACTTGGGCGAAAAGCAATATCCCGAACAAAACTTTGACAAGCCACAAATCGAGAAGAACTACAATTCGAGAATTGTTTCTTCCTCGAAACTCGACCAGAATCCACCGAAAATTGCCTGGATGGACTCATAGACCTTCCAAATTTCCTTTTTCGTGAAGCAGGAGCGGAAGCAATAACAAGAGCATCGAGAATCGTAACATCTCAGACTGAGCTCACTTCCCAATCAATGCTAGCATCACTAACGCTAGCACGAGCATCATAGGCCTTTGCACGAGACTCAGTAAACAAAGCTCATTCCGCTTCACTCATAGTGTATAAACCACTACGCTCCAAGATGCCCTCGGAAAGAAATGCATCCATTCGAAAAATGGTGAAGCTTAGAGAATCGTTCACTGATCTTAAGCCCCTCAGCGGATAAAAGAAGATTCTTCCACCTGTTGGGGATTCGGAATGATCGAAAAATCAAACGATTTCGCAATCGAAAGTGGACGGAATTCACGGAAGCATAAAACCAAAATCGTGACCAATCACGAATGTCATCACTGAGTTTATCGAAACAATCAGGAGAACGAAGGAAGCATATCTCCCTGTACACCAACAGACCGACCACCGAATACAAAATCCTAGCAATTAAAGGAATTCCAAAAAGAGTAGCCCTCGCGTAAGAAGAGACCATCACCTTCCAACCATTAGAGCCCATTTGAGCAGGAGGAATGCCTAGGAAATTCAGATACTCCCAGAACAGCTCCGAAATCGAGAATCGAAAGCCAGAAGAGAACATGCACGAATACAGTGCAATGTATCCATCCTTTGGGTTGTAAGGGTTATCGCTCTGTCCAGGCAGAACAATCTCAAAGTCGGGCAGGAGATTATAATCAAAACGAAGAGTTTTCAGAGTCGATCGGGAAGCTCTATTAGGAGAGTAACGAGCCTCGCACAGAGTTAGTGACTTACTACTTAACTACTAACTTACTACTTAACTTGTCTCCGACAGACATCGTTGAAGAGCGAATAAGCAATGAAAATGAAAAAGATGAAAGAACAAACAAACCCTAAATTCAAAGATAGTGTGAAGTGGGAAAACGTAGTCGTCACAAATCTTTTTATAGAGCCGAGCAATGAAGAGACAACCTATGGAACAACGTGTGAGATATGATGACTATGTGAAATCCCAAAAATGTGCACAAAAAATGAACAGGCAAGCAAAGGATCGAGACACCAACTCGTGAAAAGCAACTGACAACATTAAATACAAGGTAATGATGAAATTGAAAGACAAATCGTCACCAAAGTTAGTGGCCAGGTCAGCATGCCCACTAACTAAAGAGGGAGTAGTTGATGATACATCAAAATGGACTAATCATCACGGTCGTACACGTGGCATAAGACCCATCACGAGGATATAACGAGGTCCCTGTTGGGTCAGCTCATAAAGCCCAAGAAGAATGAGGCAAATTATAAAGGCTCAAACTGGGCCCACCACTGAGGAGACATAAACATGGCCCAAATCCAGGCCCAAACGAATCAGAGCCCAAGTCCAGGCCCTAACGAGTTCTCTCATAAAGAAGAAGAACGTTGCACCAAGAAAGAGCCGTGGAGGGAGTTACGCCTCTATGAACGCATCTCCATCAAGGAGGAGACTGTTACAAGAAACAATTCCTTTCTGTTGCACCTCACATGCTTAAGTAACGCAAAGAGTTAACCACGACCATTATAAAAGGTAAAGGGAACAATCGACAAAGATATGCAACTTTAATTGAGTTTTGTCCTGATTTACATCCTTCTTCCAACAGAGTTACTGACTTAAGCATCGGAGTGCCTTCGGCCACCAAAAAGGTGGTCATTGGCAGTCTATTAGTTGTTTTGTAGGCCAAACTCACAGGAGGACGATTTTTGGACGCATCAATTATTATTATTATTATTATTATTATTATTATTATTATTATTATTATTATTATTATTATTATTATTATTATTATTTTGGTGGGGGAAGGCTATGTACACCACGTTTCCTCCAAGTACCATCTAGTTTTTCCATCCAAAGTTTTTTGAAATTTTTTCTTTGTACACCCACTAGAAAAAAAAGAAATTCTGATTAGTTTTGCCGAAAAACTACAACACTTTTCTAGGGCACACGCGTGAATTTCCCATCTCTGACAATTTTTGGACCTCCTTTACTCATTTTCAATATTTTCTCAAGTCTTTTTTCTTGATTTAGAGCTTTTTGTGTACCTTAGAAGCTTAAAAGCTTTAAAATGAGGTGTTTGGTTTAAGATAAAATTGATTTGGATGGATGGAAGCTTGAAAATGGATTATAAGAAAGAATGAAGGGGATGAAGTCTTGGTGGGTTCTCACTGTGTTTGAAAAAATTTGATGAAGAGTTTGGTTGAAGATGGATGAGGTTGGTTGAAGGTGGAAAAGATTAGTTAAAGATAAAGGTGATTTGGATTGAAGATGAAAATGATTGTGCTCGGGTTGACAAAAATAGATGCGGGCGAGTGTCCTTAGTGACAATCCTGAACCACCGGGCGAGTTTATGTCCAAAAACTCATCGGATCCTTAAAATAAAAAAAAAACTAAACAAAAATACTTTGTACTGCCACATATGAAAAAATTGTGAATATTGTATAAAAACTCTTCCATGAGTTTGAAGTATAATTCGGGGTACTCAAAAACTCCTTATCGAGTTTTTATACTAATATTTGCAAAATTTCAAATGTGGTGGTACTTAGTAATTTTCAGACAAAAAATAGTTTTGAGATTCGTGAGTGTCCCGGGGAAACTCACCCATTTCTATTTTTTTGTCGACCTGAGGCAAATCATTTCCATATTCAACCCAATTCACCTTCATCTTCATCCAATCTCATATATCTTCAAACAATCACACCTCCTTCTTCAACCAATTTCTTTCATCTTCACCAAACCTCCTTTTCAAAGTTGTTGAATACCTTGAGAACCCACAAAAGGCTTCATCTTGAATTTTTACCTTGAGAACCCACAAAAGGCTTCATCTTGAATTTTATCTTCAAGGCTTCATTTTCAACCTTCTAAGTCACACTTAAACAACCTTCAAAGTACACAAGCATCCAAATCACATAAACACTCAAAATCGAGCAAGGGGATCTAAAAATGATTGAAATCGGGCAATGGACGTCAAAAAATGGTTGGAAATGTTTGAAAGATGGTTGAAATCATGATCAACTTAGAGAAAATTGAATTTTATAGCAAAACTCGTCGAAATTTTTTGGCAGGTGTTACAAGGAGAAAAGTGGTGGCAAAGTAAAAAATTGACATGTCAGATCTGGTGGAACATGGAGGAAAACGTGGGTGGACGTACCATCTCCCATTTTGGGGAACAAAAGTAGGTAATGTCCCCTAAAATTACACTTTCCTAATTTTTAGAGAATCCATGAAATTCTATTTACTTTCATGCCCCATAAACCAAACACATCCTAAAATGAAATTAGTAACAATATAATGTTTTCTCTTTGGTTAAATCTTAATATCTTTCACAATTTATTTTTCATTCAACAAGGGGCATTTAGACAACCCCCAGATATTAATGCCTAATTAGGAAAACCCCACTCAAAGATCGATGATTAGACTTACCCCCAAGAATGCATGAATCCTCATCGAGTAACTTTTTTCTTTCCATTTTGCCCCCGGACCTTTTTTTTACCATCAAATGAAGTGTTCAACGCACATGATAGGAAACCAGTAAGTACACGATTCGAAGTTGATCATGCGATCAGTTCAAAGTTGAATCTATCCGTTAGTTGTGAACAAACCCATCGGGATTTAATTTTGGGATTTTTTGGTGTTTGACATCAATCAATCCCAAATGTATTCGTTGGGAATTTCAGTTCTTTAAATAGAGTTGAAAAAGAAAAGTGCATACATGTCTGAGAGTAGATGAAGAATACTAGGGTTTGAAGGACTTTTGCAACCCTGATTTAGTGATTTCTACCCATTTCGAAGGATTTAGAGCATAATGAAGTAAGTTTTTACTATGTTACATGTTGTATGTCATTTTTCTCACTTATTAGTGTATTTTTGGGCTTCAAATGGCGTGAACATCATCTTCTTCTCTACCAAGGTCGGCCTGGTTATCGTAGAGGTATGTCTAATTTATGATTAACAGTAAGGGAGTATGTATGTCTAATTTATGATTAATAGTAAAGGAGTATGTCAAACTAATTTATTATCTGCATTTTCATAGTTCCTTGCCAAATGTGTTCCCAAAATGGCCATTTTGCTTACGAGTGTCCTTGGATTTATAATAGGTGACATAATAGCAATTACAATGGCATTCACATGTGTCTCACCTCCCCATACTGAGAAGAATCCAGGAAGAAAGTTTCTATCTTGTCAATATGATCAGTGCAAGACCTTCATATGGCTTGAAGATGTCATTGCAACAACCAATGCATCAAGGTCAGACTCATGTTTTAATTGTGGGGGTTATGGCTATTGGATAAAGAACTGTCTATGGGATGAAAGTCCATGTAGCGTTCATGGATGTCATGTTGGAATCACAACAAGTCCATATGACTAGGAGAAAATACCTAAAGTGTTATACTTGCGGACACTTTGAGTGGTCAAGTGTTGCAATGGAAATGCTAATGTGGTGAGTGACAAGTAGAATGCTACACTTATAGTTAAAATGATTTTGGAAGACTTTTGTAATGCGATGAAAGGCATGAATTTTAGTGGAAAAGGAAAACAATATTAAGTTGTGTATGTAATGAAGTATACCGTGTTTATGACATTGCACATTGCAAAACAACATTTGGAGCTTCGATCTACAGTTCATCAAAGATCGTGAACAGTAGATTTGATTTACTGTTCACGTTTCTGGATTTGATGAATGCAATGGCAACTTTGTTTGATTGAGCATGGACGTAGGTACGATTGATTTAGGCATTCGAGGCCTTTCACCACCCCCTGTTGGAAGATCTCTTAAAACATCTAGGGGCGTGGCTGCTGAACAGTCTACTCCAGGAAGGCTTCATGAGGTCCTATTGAACAAACTAGGATAACTGACCAAAGAACAAGGAGAAGCAATTCGTTGGATCCTGCAAAACCCTAACCTAGATGACATATCTGTGTTTCTACGGATTGCTGCAGGCCAACACACAACTAATAGGGAAAACCTAGGAACATGCAAGGAAAACACTGCAGGACCAGTCGAGAATCTAGATCCTAATAAGGAACCTAATGCAGGGTCAGGGAGTACTCTGCCTGCAGGGATTGCACCTAGTTGCACTTGGGCTCTAGACTTAAGCAAGGGAAGTTTGCAGGCTCAACGAAGCTTAAGTATGAGCCACCTACAATACTGGATGGTAAGAAGGTAGTCCAGATCCAGACTGCTGAGTTTGCAGGGAGACTTACTGAATGTGAGAAACTTCTCATTGGTCGATTTGTTGGAAAAAGATTGGCGTATAACTATGTAAAGGAATCATTGATCAGAGTTTGGGGTACCAGAAACTTCGAGATGAAGTTGATAGGAACAATGCCCTGGAAACTGGATCATTACACATTGCAAGTAGACTCTTCATTATAAGAGCATGGTCGTATAATATGGAAGAAGAAGAGGAGGAGCTCAAATCTGTTCCAATATGGGTTACTCTAAAAAAAGTCCCTCTCTTCTTATGGAACCCAATTGGCATCCAAAAGATAGCAAGTATGATCGACAAGAATACAGAGGAAGGAACAAAATAGTTGTTTGCTAGAGTTTGTGTTGAAGTAGAGGTTCACAATCAGTTACCCAATGAGATTCCTGTGGTCATTAACAATGAAGTCACAAGAGTAGTAGAAGTAGAGTATGCTTGGGTTCCTATCAAATGTTATACGTGTGCATTATTTGGGCACTCTAAGCAGCAATGTCCTAGGCAAAGCACTGATTCGAAGCCAGTTACGAAGATTTGGAAAGCGACTGGTAGACAAACACCTACTGCGCAACAAAATGAAGGAGGCTGGACTGTTGCCAAAGGCAAACATGCATTTAGACCACGAGGGAATAAGGAACATGACCAGGCTAAGCGTGGGAGTGGCAGTGCTGAGATGGGATCCGAAAATAGCAGTGACAGGAACATGGACAGTGGCTCACAAGCAGGAAACGATATGCAATTGATACCAGTAGCAGCGGATAGTCTAGGATCAGACACTGAGCAGACAGATGCAATAACGTCTACACATGAAATTTTGGAAGTCACGGCCCTAGCGAGTGAAGCTCCTAAGGTGACTTCCAAAATGCAAGAGATTGTTAATAGAATTAAGGACATTGCTCATCAGGCTCAGGGACCAGGAATTGTAACAGAACAACGCCACATGGGAGTCGAGCAGCTCTCTACACAATTGGTTATTAATGATTAAAGCTGGGTGCTGGAACATTCGGGGGCTGAATGAGCCTCTAAAATAGCAGGAAGTTAGAGAGTTTATAAAGAAACAAAGATTACAGATAGTAGGAATTGTTGAGACGAAGGTTAAAGAAGCAAAAAAGAGTTATATTCAGATATCACTCATTCGAGAATGGAAGTGGATAGACAATGGTGATGCAGTAAACTGTGGGCGTGTATGGGTTGGATGGGATCCTCATCAGGTAACAGTTAATGTTAATTCAGTTCTTAGTCAGGTAATTACTATTACTGCAAATTGGACTAATGGATACACTTGTGACCTGAGTTTTATATATGGGAGCAATGACTATATAGTTAGACAACAGTTGTGGCAAGAGTTGGAACAGTATGCAAACATAGTCGCTACTCCTTGGGTGTTGCTAGGAGATTTTAATGCAATTTTGCACCAAACTGAGCGTTTGGGCCGAGCGGAAACGCGACAAGGAGGAGCTCTTGATTTCCTGAACTGTGTTACTCAAGCCAATCTCTTTGATTGTCGGTATAGGGGCAATTTTTTTACTTGGTGTAACAACCAAGTTGGAGTCAATAGAGTCACTTCCAAAATTGATAGGGTCTTAGTGAATGAGAAGTGGCAGCACCAGTTCCCGGATGCTGAAGCAGAATTCTTAAATGCGGGTATATCAGATCATGCACCTATGACAGTTACCTTATACGATAACAAAGACCGGGGTCCCATGCCTTTCAAGTTTTTTAACTACTGGGTATATGAACCTGGGTTTCATAAAACAGTGGAAGATGCGTGGAAAGTGCGTATTATAGGTAACTCAATGTACAGATTGGTCCACAAGCTTAAAAATGTGAAGATGTGTCTCACTGTGTGGCGCAGGAATGGTTTTAATAGAACATGTACAACTGTTGAAAAGGCTAGAGATTGAATGAAGCATGCTCAGGAATCAATCAGGAGCCTCCCAGTTGCTGAATCCCTATTGCAGCAGGAGCGCATTGCGGTCAGAGAATACGCTAAAGCAGCTAGACAAGAAGAATCAGAGATCGGACAGAAATCAAGATCCACTTTGTTCTCAGAGGGTGATCAAAACAATGCTTATTTCATGGATTGATGCGTGAATGGAGTATGCAAAATAAGATCATGAGCATTTACAATAGCCTGGATGAAAAACTAGAAGAACCAACAGCTATAGAAGAGGAGTGTATCCATTATTTTGAAAGTATTTTTGCTGGCAATTATGAATCTTCTTATGATCCTGCTATTATTGACAGATTGGTATTTCATAACACAGTCACGGAGGACATGCAGGCTGAGCTCATTAAGCAAATTAGCAGAGAAGAGATTGTGGAAACCTTAGCGGCTATTGGTTCGGATAAGGCTCTTGGACCCGATGGATTCTCTTCCTTGTTTTTCAAGACTACATGGCTCATTGTTGGTGATGATTTTGTTAGAGCAATAATGCATTTCTTCAGAACGTCGAAGTTTTTGGGCGAGGTAAATGCCACCAATGACCTTGATCCCTAAAGTTCCCAGTGCCTCTCGCTTTAGTGAATACAGACCCATTGCATGCTGCAACGTTGCTTATAAGTGTATCACTAAGATACTTACCAATAGAATGAAGGAGGCAGTCAAAAGGTAGTTAGCGGATCACAGTCAACATTCATTCAAGGCCGATGCATCAAGGACAATATAATGTTAACTCGTGAACTGGTTCGGATTATCACCGAGACACTGGACCACCTAGATGCGCAGCGAAGATTGATTTACGGAAAGCTTATGACATGGTCAGATGGGATGCAATCATTCAATTACTTGGGAAGCTTGGATTTCCATCACAGTTCATAGGTTGGGTGAAGGAATGCATTTCAACTCCAAAATTTTCTATTTGTCTCAATGGTTCACCGAAGGGATATATTAAAGCTACCAGGGGTATACGACAAGGGTGCCCTATGTCCCCTTACTTATTTGTTATGGTCATGGAAATTCTGCGTGTTTTGCTTAGGGACCAAGTGCAAGCAGAACAATATAAGCTTCATTATAAGTGCCAGGATCCAATCATTACTCACCTATGTTTTGCGGATGATTTGATTGCATTTTTCCATGGGGACTGCAACTCTGCAAGAGCTCTCTTCGATACCCTATCTCTGTTTAAAGTTTGCACAGGTTTAGAAGTGAATTGCGACAAAAGCCAATTATTTAGTGCAGGGGTCCAAGATCAGGAACACACAAGAATCTTAGAACAACTGCAATTCTCGGCTGGCAATCTTCCTGTGAGATATCTCGGCCTCCAATGATTTCTTCAACCCTATCTCATTATCAATGCGCGCCAATTATACAGAAGATCAGGAGAAGGATCAATTCCTGGAAAAATAAACTACTGACTTATGCAGGACGGTTAGTGCTCATTAAATCAACCCTGACCTCTATGCACCTTTACTGGACGGCTTGCTATGGGCTTCCTAAACAAACTTTGGATTGCATCAATGTTGTCCTTAGAAGTTTCTTGTGGTCGGGTAGCGATGCTTGTACCAAAAAAGCCATGGTTAGCTGGGACAAGATATGTCTGCCTTATAACGAAGGAGGACTCAATATCAGAGATATTCAAATTGAGAATGAAGCGAATTGTATGAGACATATATGGAGCATTGTTTCGAAAAGGAAATCTGTTTGGGTAGAGTGGGTCACTAAACACTTAATCAAACGTAGAGATTTTTGGATCATGGGAGTGCCTAAGGAAGCCTCGTGGTGTTGGAGACGCATTCTGCATTACAGAGAGAAGGCATCACACCTAGCTCTTCACTCCATTGGCAATGGTGAAGGAACCTTATTTTGGAAGGAACCTTGGCATCCGAAAGGTATTTTGATCGACAAATTCCCACAGGAGCTCTTATATGACTCTACATTGCACAAGAACGCCAAGGTGGCAGCTATTATTGGTGATAACCACTGGCACATCCCACAGAGTGCACAGAACTGTGTTACTGAGATCACTAGCATCCTAGGAGAAGTGGAGTTTGATGCAAGTAGGAATGACGAGGTTGTATGGACTGCTGGGAATGATGGAACATTTAAATTGAAAGCAACCTATGAAGCCATCAGGAATCGACGAGCAAGAGTGGAATGGGCATCAGTGGTCTGATTCACAGGCAATATTCCTAGACACAGCTTCATTACTTGGTTACTGATTCACGGTGCCTTGAAAACTTTGAGCAAATTGAAGAAATGGGGACTCACTCAAGTGGATACATGTTCACTGTCAGAGAAACATTGAGACAATGAAACACCTATTTTTCGAATGTAGGTATTCACAGTATGTCTGGAAGAGAATGCTGAATCAGTTAGGCTACACAAGACAGATTGAATGCTGGGATGAGGAACTTACCTGGTGTTATCAGCAATTTCAAGGGAAGAGCAAAGCTGCCCAACTCAAAAAATTGGTCCTAAATGCAGTGGTTTACTACCTATGGATGGAAAGGAACAATCGAATTTACCAGCAGAGATATTGCACAGGTCTACAACTTGTCAATCAGCTTCACAATGACATCCGTCTCAAATTTAGTTCTGATGAACTTATTAATGAAGGCAATGCGCATAATAAGGAGCTATTTGGGCGATGGAACCTGGATGTATTATATAAAACCAAGCACCCTACAATTTGTCAATGGACAAAGCCACCTATAGGCTGGTACAAAAGCAACTCTGATGGCTCGCTACAAGGAGTCACTGGTGGGTATGGCGTTGTTATAAGGAATGATGCAGGGAATGTTATCGCAGCATGCACGGGGTCTGCAACAGGGCCTCAGTTATCAAACATGAGCTTCAAGGAGTCGAGGCCGGGATAAAACTTGCACAGAGATACAATATCAAGAAACTAGAAGTCACAACTGACTCGACCACTGTCTTTGATTATCTGACGAAGGACAAAAGAGTAGCAGGGATCTTAGACACATATTGCGCAGAATTAAATACATGCCTAGCTCACTGGAAAACTATAAAGTCAGTCATGCTTATAGAGAAACTAACAGAGTTGCGGATCGGTTAGCTCGCTTGCTTCCTAATAATGTTTTTATGGAAGTTATACGAAGTTCCTTTGCCAAGGACTTGAAGAAGATTACATCACAGCAAAAGCTTGCATTACATGATTGTTTATAGCTTCACAAAATTACTTCAATTAAATGAGTCTGACCAGTCAAGACAATCCCACAACCTAGCAAAAATACACCATATATATTTGACAAGAACAAAAGTCAACCGATTAACACCATTCAATATTCTCACCATCTAACCAAACATGTGGTTGCCACTTTCCGCATCCACATTACTCACAAATGCTCTGGTAGGAGGTCTAAATGATGGTTTTCTAAACATGCTTTGTCCCATAATAGGCATGAACCTTTGTTTTGTTGATAAGGTCCCCTACCAATGCCTCGGTTTCCACTTGCACCGCCCTTGATTCTCACCACTAGCATTGCCCCTACCAAGGCCTTGGTTTCCACTAGTATTGCTCCCACCACTAGCCCTACCACCAAACCCTTGCTCCATGCCCTGCTCGTTGGATGCCACATTCATTTTGACTACCTTGAAGTTCAATCCATTGATTTGCAGATACAAAACTTGGACCACCACTTTCATTGACAACTTGGGTTGGAGTTGCATGACCTGTAGATGCTTCACCATCTTGATTTCTATCAACAACATTTCTTTGCCCTTCACTTCTAAGTAGGCCTTTGCAAGTCCTAATATTGAAAGTCAACTTCTATCAGATCCTGGGAACACATTCTTCACTGTTTTTATCAACCCTTTCTGCATATCTGAGATGATAGTCAGCTTTTTAAGGTGAAACTTCAGATGAGGTTCCAGTATGGACAAAAAAGTTTGCCATTATCCAACATCTCTCATTCCATGTTAAACTCGTCCACTAAGACTTCTACACAAACATCTCTTCTAGGTCCCATATCCTTTTTCTATTTCACAACTACTACTTCTAGCCATTTAGGATTTTGTGAGTTTTCGCCCGATTATTAGGAGCACATTTGCTCCGCCGTTGATAAGCCTTCGGGTATTGAATGCAGCTGCTTAGATGGACTAGATCGGAGAGAAGCGAAAGCGAGTCTTCATGCAAGGTGGAGGCGATGGATCGGAGCGAAAGCAAGTCTCTATGCGAGATGGAGGCGACGAGGACATTAAGTGGCAACAATATTGTAGCCTTCGGGTCTGGTTTGGTTAACCCTATTGGGTCAGTCATGTAGCCTTCGGGCATGGATTAATAAATAAATAAAAAGGGTCAACGACCAATTTTTAAAAAAAAAAAAAAAACAATAAAAAAAAATAAAATTGAAACACTAAGTTTCATTTTCCAATCAAATTCAACCCAACTTCTCTTCATCAAATCATATTACGCAAACCCAATAAGTTGGACTCTCAGAGTACAAGACAAGATTTATGCAAATTAGAAGATTTCAAGAGTTTTATTGTTTTAAGAATTTTATTGGTGTAATTGTCTATAAATAAGGGTTTTATTCTCCTCTCTAGGAGAGCTTAGTAGGGAGAGAAAGAAATTGAAACACTAAGTTTCATGCATTTTCCAATCAAATTCAATCCAACTTCTCCTCAACCAATCATATTACACAAACCCAACAAGTTGTACTCTTAGATTACAAGACAAGATTGATGCAAATTAGAAGACTTCAAGAGTTATTGTTTTAGGAATTTTATTGGTGTAATTGTCGATAAATAACGGTTTTATTCTCCTCTCTATGAGAGCTTAATAGGGGGAGAAATAATAACAATGGTTAGGAGCAAGTACTCTAGAACACAATTTTGTACCTTCCATCTTTTTATTAATAAAGAATGTTTGATTTGTTTTATTATTTTTATTTTATCTTTCTCTAAGATGGTAGCTTAAACTCTTCCTTCTCTTTTTTTTTTTTTTTTTTTTTTTAATTTAAACCTCCAGTGGGGAGGGGCACCTATGGAATGTCAGACCTTTATTACTTATCAAAAAAATTGATTTACAATTAAGACGGGGGTACATTACGACTTTACCCGTGTTAACACCAAACAAAAATTCGTCAAAAGCCCTTATGCCCACTAATTGATACAACTTGAAATAAATGGTCCATGAGCTTAAAAGAACTATTAGCAAAAACATTGGCAGAAAAAGAACCAAAAAAACAGAGTGCGCAGGCTGTATGCACAACCTCGCAATATGCAGCGCCAAACGACCCTTGGCAGACCAAGTGGTCCTTCCAGAACTCAGGCAGCAAGCACCACGCCAAGAGAACCCGCTCCTGCAGGCAGAGAAAGCCTCGCCCTGCAACATCCGTCGACGATCCCGCAACGTGCACGGCCTGCCCAGTCCGCAACTCCGAACAACTCTGCCTCGCATCCCCTGTTTTACATAAAACAGGGAGCACCCAGCACAATCCCTTTGCATATCAGCCCAAGCAGCCCGCTCGCAAACCACGCTGAAGAGCAGCCAAAGCACGCCGAAGAGCACACTGAAAACGCGCTGAAAAACACGCTGAAAATCAGCTGAGCACGTTGAGTGACAGCGCACTGCAGAGCAGCAGCGCGCACTCTGTATGAACAGAGTGCACTCTATGACGCAGCAGCTTGCAGCATTCAACCTCGCAGCCTCCATCTCGACCCTGAGCCATACAGCACCCTGAGCCATACAACACCTTGCCCTCGCAGCCACCATCTCGACCCTGAGCCATACGCCGCAGCAGATGTTGCTTGCAACAGACACCTCGGCTCGCAGAAATCCAGCCTGACCCTGCCCATCAAATTCAGCCCATGAGGTCCCAAATAAAACCTGCGTCATCTACTCATCCCTGTGGCGTATGTACGCCGTATGCCAGCGGTCAAGCACAATCAAACTTGCCACTCGCCTTGGAAGATCATTCGCACCGAAAGAGACCGTCCTATAGTCTCGTTGTGCTCTATCTGCTAACGCATCCGCCACCGCGTTGGCCTCTCTATAGATGTGTGTGCAAACCAAAGTCATTTGCATCGCTAACATCTTAATTTCTTTCAAAATATTCTCCAAATGCCAAGGAATTTTAAAAGTGTCCTTAAACCAGCCACAGACAAGTGTCGAGTCCGTCTGAACAACCACCTTTTTAAAACCCAATGAGAGACAAAGGCGGAGGCCCTCAGCTAGAGCCAAAATTTCCGCTTTATTATTGAAGCCTGCACCAAAAAACATTTGTTTGCCCCCAACACAAAAACCCCTAGAGTTTCTAATGATCACACCTCCAGACGCCATATTCTTATGGGAGGATCCATCCACATTAAGAGCAACAAAATCTGGCGGAGGGGGTGCCAAAAAACAATTCTAACTAACTTCCTCAGAACTGGGAGCTCCTGTAACCCCAAAGCCCGTAATGGTGCTTTGTTACGGCTAACTTGTTTAGGAATTATAAAATTGTTAGCCAACTGCAGATTACGCCGAATGTTAAAAATCACAAAGGCAGGATTAGGCGAAGCATTTTCATAGACACACTTGCATCTCCGTTTCCAAATTTCCCATAAAATGAACATGGGAGTAAGAAGGAATAACACACCTGTTTGAGAGTTCTGTTTGGCTCTCTTGAACCAAATTACAAGCACCGTGGATAATTTTGCTGGTCGCCTTATGTGCACTTCAAAAATCCGGTCAAAGTGACTCCACACTTGCATCGCCAATTCTCCGTCCAGAAAGAGATGATTCAAAGATTCCTTCTTTGGCGAATTGCAACAACGACATCTAGAGGCAAGACTCAACCCGCATCTGTATAACTCCTCATCCACTGGCACCCCTCTATGGAGTAACTTCCAAACAAAAACTGAGATTCGGGAAGGAATAATGTTGTGCCAAATTTTCTTACTTAATGCATTAACCTTTCCTTGTCTCCATAACATTTCATAGACCGACTGAAGGGAAAAGAGCCCACTCGGATTTGGTACCCACACACTTGTCATCACCATTGTCCTCAACCCGTAATCTATCTGCAAAAAGGCTACGCGCCAAACTTCTAAGATCTGGAGTGACTAATTCAAAATCTGTTGAAATTACCTAGCTAACTGAGGGCCAAAAATCTTGACTAACCAAAGCCGCCGACCTCCTGAAAGAAGCTACCGTGTTCCAGTTTTCCTCAAAAACACTAATATTGCCCAAGCCTATACGCCAAAGCGAATTACTCAAAATAAAAGTCTTCCCAATCATGAGCTCCTTAAAAAAAAGTGAAGACCCACCTTTCACCATTTGGCTATTCAACGCAATGCCATGCCGCCAGTATTTATTCCTCATAAATGTAGCCCATAAAGAGTCCGAAGTAATAAGTCTCAAAAGAGCCTTGATGCGAAAAGCTTGCATCACAACCATCAAGTCTCTAACTCCCAAACCCCCTTCCTCCCTAGGGAAACAAATATTAGCCCATGACACCCATTTTTTTTCTAGTCTTCCTTCACAATCTCCCCAAAAGAAGTCCGCCAACAAACTATGAATCCGTGATAAAACTTTCCTAGGTACACACATGGTACTAAGAATGTAAATAAGAATCGAGCTAAGGACATGTCTAATCAAGATTAATCTTCCACCCGGAGTTAACAATTTTGCCTTCCAACCATGGATACGAGATTGAATTTTGGCAATCAAATCTTCAAAATATGAAATTTTAACTCGCCTTGGAAAACTGGCCCGCCCAAATATTTCAAAGGAGCGACTTTAAACTGGAACCCAGTGCAACTTTTGACCCCCACAATAGTTTCCGCGACTGCCTTGTCGTCCAAAGTAAAAGAACTTTTGCCCTCATTTATTTTCTGCCCTGAAGTCTTACAGTAACGTGTCAAGAACTCCATACAACGCAAAATTGAGGACTTTCTTCCATTTAAAAAAATAAGGGTGTCATCGGCATACAAAGGGTGTGAGATAGGACGGCAGGTGTGAGACCCTTGTGTGGGTGGACCTGAGGGGGAGGGTGAGGGTGAGGGTGAGGGTTGGAGTCCAATAGGCCCAACAAGCCCGTGGATCCCAAGAGGGGTTGGGCTAGCTACCAAGGGGGATCATAGTCCCACATCGCCTGGGTGCGGGATGATTATGTGCTATATATGTGCGAGGTTGGATCCCCATAGTAAGAGGCATTTTAAAGCCGTGCGGGCCGGTTGGGCCCAAAGCGGACAATATCTTACTGTGCGGATCGGGTCGTTACAGAATGGTATCAGAGCCTGACCCAGCCGAAAGTGTGCCACGTGGAGGTGGGCCATCGGGCAACGTGGACGTTGTGTCTGTGTGGCCAACGAGGACGTTGGGCCTTAAGGGGGGTGGACTGTGAGACCCTTGTGTGGGCGGACCTGAGGGTGAGAATTGGAGCCCAATAGGCCCAACAGGCCCATGGATCCCAAGAGGGGTTGGGCTGGCTACCAAGGGGGATCATAGTCCCACATCGCATGGGTGTGGGATGGTTATGTGTTATATATGTGCGAGGTTGGATCCTCATAGTAAGAGGCCTTTTAAAGCCGTGCGGGCCGATTGGGCCCAAAGCGGACAATATCTTACTGTGCGGATCGGGTCGTTACAGCAGGCCCTGGGTGTATAATAATATCCAATTTTTCTTTTATCGAAGGCCTCTGTCAAACCCCTACTCAACACTTCAGAAGCAATAATAAAAAGAAACGGAGAAAGAGGATCACCTTGCCTTAAACCCCTGGTGGATCTAAAAAAACCTTTGTAGGCTCCCTGAAGCAAAATCGAGAAGCCACAAGAAGCTATACAGCTGGATATGAGATGACAGATTCTACCAGTAAAGCCAAATTTTTTTAGCACTGCAAACAAAAAGTTTCACTCCATTATATCATACGTTTTCTCCATATCAATTTTCAGCACCACGTTGCCTCCAAATACCTTTCTTTTAATGTCTCTAAACAGTTCCTGCGCCAGCCTAATATTTTCACCAATGAACCTGCCTTTGACAAATGCCCCCTGCTCCTGAGAAATCAACACAGGCAAGAGATCTACCAGTCTATTGCAAAGAATTTTGCTGAAAATCTTGTAAATCACATTACACAGACTTATTGGGCGAAAATCAGAGAAAGAATCTGGATTCTCAATTTTAGGAATCAAAACCATGAAATTAGCCGAAAAAGAAGCCGGCATCGCCTCCCCTTCGAAAAATTGGATAGCTGCCTCCCAAATATCCATACTCAAAACCTCCCAACAAGACTGAAAGAAATCAGCAGTAAATCCATCCGGTCCAGGCGCACTATTTTTGGGAATGTCGAAAACCGCATTTCTCACTTCCTCCAAAGAAGGGCTTATGACCAAGGTGTCGCATTGCTCAGGACTCAGCACATGTGGGATGCAGTTTAACAAATCCATATCCACCATACAAGTACCTTGAGAAGACATCAAATTAGCAAAAAACGCATTAACGTTGTCAAGAATCTCACCCGGTTCCGAGACCGTCCTACCGCACGGTAAAGAAATCTGATTGATGGCCCGTCTCTTTTGTTTGGACTTGGTAGAAGCAAAAAATAATTTGGTACAAGCATCCCCCTCCTTAAATTATTTTTCGCCTGACTTCTGAATCCAGTAAAGCTCCTCCTGTTTGAGAGCTAATCTGTACTCTGCCTGACAACGATGTAGATTGCTATAAGCATTGACATCCCAGTTAGCATCAACATTTAGACCATTAGTTCTTATAGTTGCGAAACCCGTCAAAAGAATTGTTTCCCACTGTTGCATTTCATCCTCTAAAGCTCGGATTCTACTAAACACATTACCAAAGACCGTCCTGTTCCACTGTATAAGAGCTCGTCGGGTCATTTTAAGTTTGGCATCCATTCTGTCAATAGGTCTCATGGAACTCATGTCGTTCGACCACTTGTCCTTAATCAGATCAAGAAAACCAGGATGGGTCGTCCACATATTTAGGAAGCGGAAGGGGGCAAAACCAATTTTTGATTGTGTTGGCATAGAGGTCAACAGCGGAGAATGATCTGAAAATGTTCTATTAAGATGTTCCACTTTAGGACTACCCAAATCTGTCAACCAAGCTGAATTAACAAGGATCCTATCAAGTCTGGCCCAAATACGCTCACTACCTCGCCTGTTATTACACCAGGTGAGTCGAGGACCCGAAAATCCACAATCAATTAGACCATTGTTTTCAATACAGTCAAAGAAGTGTGACATGCTCGCCAGGGAGGGCTCCACTCCCCCCACTTTTTCGCCCGAATGCAAATATGTATTAAAATCACCGCCGACCATCCATGGACTATCATGATTAGCAGCAAAATTGACCATATTTAACCAAAGATCCCTTCGTTCATCCACAGAGCATTTAGCATAAACAAAAGAAATAAAAAAAATTCTTGAAGCAGAGTCTGTTACCTGACAATGGATGATCTGATCCGATATATCCACCACCGAAAGGACAAAAGAGGTATCCCAAAGAATCCAAATCTTGCCGCCAAAAATTCATTCGAGACAAATCCACCAAGCTTGAGTTTGTTTCCAATCTCCATATGTCTATTAGCATCAATCATAGGCTCCGCAATCATAAGAATTCTGACTTTATGCTCCACAACCATATTTTTTAATCGCCTTCTCGTGGATTGATTACCAACCCCTCGAGCATTCCAAAAAAGTAAATTTTCTATCATCTTAAACTCTTGTGGAAAGTTTACCCTTCTTAGGCTTACGACGGTTGCCCGGAGGGACCGCCAAGCCGACTGTTTTCCTGAGATTCTCATCAGACTGAGCCCCCAACACTAAATCCTTGATAGCTTGTGATTCCGGCCCTAACTCCGAATCCGACGCAGCCGCATCACTATCATCTGTGGCACTGTCAAGGGAGTTAGTACTCATTTTTTTTTTTTTTTTTTTTTTTTTTTCTGTTTTCGCAAAGCATGGTTCTCCTTCACCAATTGAACAGCGACCTCGAACAAACCCCCCCATCCTGTTTATTTCCGGCTGCCAAGAGATCCGATAATTTACCAATGTCCACGGGATTAGTTCGTATCGCCTGTACAGCCGTCCCTGTCGCCTTCACTGTTCCCGCCCCTGTTTTCTATGACAATGTTGTCCTCATTGTTTGCGACGTATTGGAAGCTGATCGAGGAGCAATCAAATGAGGAACCATTCCTAGGACGGGGGAGGTTACTCCAACTGCGAGCGAGGGAGAAAGCACGTCCCCTGTTGAGGGGCATTGGACAGGTTGGGGAACTAAATCCCCTGTTTTTGGGCAGTGCATGTCCGAGGACGCAGCGAGCTCGTGTTGTGACTGAAAGGTGCACCGCAACTGCTCCTCGGGTGCTATTTCAGCTCCCTGTTTTGGTGCCTCACATTGCTGTTTTGGTGCCTCACACTGCAACTGCTGTTTTGGTGCCTCACACTGCTGTTTTGGGGCCTCACATTGCTGTTGCTGAATCAGTACCACTGTTGCAATTTCATCTTGCTGAATTCCTGCAGCAGTTGGCTCAACTTTTCCCTCGCCATTTGAGTCAATTGTCATGCCGTGCGCTGCTGCCGCATACTTAGTTTGAGTAACGCTGATTATAGAGTTTGCATTTGTGTCGTCGAAACCACTAGTCTTCGCCCCAGAGTTGACATCATCTTGCTTTTGTAATGGTTGTTCTTGTGTCCCAATGACGTTGGCAATCTCTGAAAATGTGTACCCCGCCTCCAGGAGGCATTCCTACTTAGATTCATGCAAAACCTCGACATGCTCATGGGGCATATTCTTATTCAATAATTCCTTCTCTGTTTGAGCCGCCTCTGCTTCATCTGCAAGGGACCCAAATTTGTTTGACAGTACCACCTTCACTGGGTTAACGGTCTTCGACCTCTTATCCCCAACTCCCTCAGTAATCTCCTCCCCTTTGTTATTCTTGACGCCACTCGTACCCACGTCCGGTTGGGGCTTCCTAATTATGGGTACGTATTGTTGCTTGATATTGTTGGAGTCGACCTTTGGCTTGCTAGTGATGGTGTCTACCTTTGGCTTGACCGCCTTCTCTGCTTTACCGGAATCAACAACTCGCCCACCACCCTTAAGACCTAGCTTTTTTCTGCAGAAATCCTCCTAATGCCCTATCAAAGAACAAAAGTCACAGTACTTAAATCCTGAATATTCTATCTTCTGCCAGAAACCCCTATTATTAGCCCTGTCAATCCAAATTCTATTTGGTAATTTTTCCGCCAAGGTCATCTCCATGCAAACACGGGCAAAACCCGGACGCGATAGGCATCTAGTATGATCACCCATCCGCAAAAATCCACCAAAAGAATTCACAATTGCCTTTAAAATAGGGGGATGAAATAAATGTAAAGGTAGGTTAGGTAACTCTACCCACAAAGGCACCGAGATCGGGTCTTCTTTCAAACTGAAACCATTATGCCAACGGAAGGCTTTGAAACGAACGCCGCGGATAAAAAAAGAGTCTCGTGACAGAACCTTCTTAGCTTCCGTCTCGGATTGAAGTCGAACTAACACGTCGTTGATTAAGTAAATCAAGCGAAAAATCGCCTAGAATTCCCCAAGTTCTGTGAATCGAATCTCGGATATCTTCCAAAGTTGGACGGTAACTAGAGAATGTTTTTCCATGAATGTTTCGCCACATATTTCATATGTGGCCGTAAGACCGATTGTCGGTGATCCATCTTTGTGAAAACGAATGCCTTCTACCTGCATCTCCGGAACGTCTTCCACCAAAATTTTACCCAAAATCTGGGCGAAAGAAGGCTTAGCCGATCCTTCCACGATTCCCCCATTACCAGGTCTCACCACCGTGGAGGGGATGGCGGTTGGAGGCCCCGAAATCACATCCAGAGGACGGTTGATCTAATCCCGAATCCAGCGTCAAGAAGTGATACCAAACTGTAACGCCCGGCACTGGTCTATAACGAGGCTTTTAGAACTCTGCTGGGGATTGCAGAACCCCACACTGTCAATGAAATCGACACAAAACACCAAGACACAAGCAGCAGCAGTTGCGACAATGTCGATGGAATTGCATCGGCTGTATCGTACCGGTATCGGAGGTCAAAAGCCTATCGACGGCGAAAAACGACTGAGAGATCTAGGGTTTATGTTCGGAAACCCCAGCCGCCCCTGTATTCAACGGATGAGATTAGTTCCAAGAAGCTTGGAACGACCCAGATTGAAAGATCAGAAATTATGCCCAAATTGCCCCTCGAATCGCCTCAGAGCCCCCCTCTTCCTTCTCAAAGAAAAGATGAACCCATCATGGTTAAAATATAAGTGATGTTTGTGTTATTCTACTTTTATTTATTATTTATGTCAATAATTGTTTGATAGTTCACATCCATTGATTGTTTTTCTTAAAATTGAATATTTTTAGCTTATAGTTGATTTTAAACTAAATTGTTAAAAAAATCGTATTTCTCATGTCTTATTTAGATTTAACTAAAAGTTATTGCTAGAATTTTCTCTTGTTTTGATCGGTCCCTACTTACCATTGTGCTAGATTTAGTAAAGTGTTTTGCAGGTCACAACAACACACTATCTTAAAAATTCTCCAATGATCAACAAACTGTTAGGCACACGACCCCATATTTAGTTTTCATGGAGTTGGTGGTGAGATTGTATAAGGAGTAGTTGCTGTTGCTGGTGGTGGGATTCTGTGAGGTGTAGTTGCTAGTGGTGGTGGTTAGACTATGTAAGGTGGAATAGTTGCTGGTGGTGATGGTGGGGCTGCATCAACTTCATCATCTTGTGGGAGTTCATCTAACTCCTCATCTGGGAGATTATCAATGTCCACTTTTCCTCATCTAACTCCTCATCTTCATCAATCAAGGCATTGTTCCAAATCTAAATAAATTGTTGATCACAGTCGATGCTCATCCTAAATCCATCATACAAATACAAGTGACACCCCCTAAATTGAACCATAACCAAATGGATCTTTGATACCAGCAACAATGAGGTCATTTAAACCCTGGAAATGAACATTGTCACAATCCATGTCGGGGAGATGAGTCTTTTTCCCAATCTTATAATCATAAGCAATAGCCATTATTTTCAGTGTTGGACTTCATTCTCCACCATAATGAATAGTCAAATTGTGAGTTCTTATTTCCTTGGGCCAATTTAAACTGGCAACACACAATAAACAACACATACAAACTCTCTAAGTAAGACAATGAGAAACATAATAAACAAGCTAATGAACAACATAATAAACAAGCTAATAAGCAAGATAATGAGGATGAATACAAAAGGAAATATCGAAAGATTAACAACTTACAACATTTCACAAAAGGTTGTGGTGTATACTTCATCTTGCAAACCCTCTGAGTATTGACTAGTGAGTAGTGAGCAACTGAGGCTTTGAAGGAGGTTTTTTCTTCTTCGATGGATGGACGAGTTAGGGTTTCTCCTTACGACCGAATGCGACAAGATCAACGGAAACAGAGAGAGACTAAGAGAACAGATGGACTATAGAGGAGTTTGGAAAGTAGACAAGAACTCTCACTTGATTTCACTCTATGTTTTTGCGTTGAAGTTGAACTATGGAGGAAACCGTGCGTTAGTCTCTATCTTTCTTCTTCGGTGAGTTTGGTCTGTGGGACTGGCTCATTATCTTTTTCGCATTGGCTCGATTTCATGCTTTCACTCTCCCACTTGATCGACTACTCAATCACCTTTAATCAACCTTCAATCAACCAAATCCCCTTCGATCGATTAACCAATCACCCATCAATCACTCAACCCCCTTCAATCGACTAGCCAATACCCTTCAATTACTCAAAGCCCCTTCGAATCCACCATTCACCTCTCTCCCATTCAAGCTAATCAGATAAGTAACTGGGTTAGTAAATGAGCTAACCCTAATTGTTCAAAATGAAGGAATGGTAACATGTAATGTGTGTTGCACATTTCATTTTAGAGCTTTGCTAGCTGTCGAGGAAACCAGCGAGGGGAGGGCGATGGAGGGGGTGGGACCGTCCATCCCCCTCGAGATGTGCGTGCAAAAAATGATGGCACGCATCCCGATGGGGATGGATGTTCCCACCGCCCTTCCCTCGCTGTTTTCCTCACTCACTTCCTCGACATTTAGAATTTTTGTTCATTTTATGGTGAAAATGATCCAGGGGCAAATTGGGAAGAAAAAGTTACTTGGGTGAGGATTCAAGCGTTCTGAAGGGTTAAGTCTAATTATCGATCTTTGAGAGGGATTTCCCTAATTAGGCCTTAATAGCAGAGGGTATGTCTAAATGCCCCATTCAACAAGGGTTATATATATATATATAAGCTTTGTTCTTTCATATTACAAGAGTAGAAACTTTTGGTGTTCACTCTTTTACACTCTCTATTTAAAATAACTCAAATAATACGTTTAACATGTTCTCAAAATGTCACAACTCATATCAACAAAAAGACCCAACTTGGAAATTCTTCAATTTTTTCAAATGTGTATTAGTAGTAGTGAGGAAAATGGTGTTCTCACTTCTATACCAGGGGAGGATGAGATTTGGAATACTCTCTAGTCCTTTGGGAACCTCAAAGCTCATGGGCCAGATGGCTTTCAAGCAATTTTCTTCAAAAAATACTGAAATATTGTCAGAGAGAATGTCAAAAATACGGTCCAACATGTCAGAGAGGATGTCATCACCTTATGTTTGCAGATGACCTTATACTTTTTTGCAAAGCTTCTCTGGATCAATGCCACCGAGTTAAGGATATCCTTAAGGACTATTGTGAAGTATCTGATCAATTGATAAATTTTGATAAATCATTCGTTCTTTTTAACCCAATGTCCACCATAAACATCAACGTATGATCTTAAGGGTGTTGGGAATGAGAGCTGGAAGCAAAAAAGAAAAAAAAATTGGGCATCCCACTTACTATCTCAATAAGCAAAACCCAAGATTTCAACTCCTTGATTGATAGGGTAAAAAAATACTTGTCGGTACGAAATGCAAGCTCTTGTCTCAGGCAAGTAGAATGACTCTCATTAAATCATTGTTTTCTTTTATCCCCATTTATCCTATGCAATCTTTCATGATTCCAGTGGTTATTCTCAAGAAGTTGGATTTTTTAAATATGATGTTTTGGTGGAGGGGAACTAAGAATAGTAAAGCTCGTTTTCTTGCTAAGTGGGATCTAGTGTCTACTCCAAAAAATATGGGTGAGGTTAATATTCAGCTGTTTATACCTAAAAATCTTTCCATGTTGTTCAAGATGGTGGTCAGAATCCTAGAGCAACCAGAGGACCTTTGGCCAGCATTTCTCAAGTCCATATATTCCAAAAATTGTAGCCTTTTCCAAGCCCCTTTCACCAAAACAGGCTCTTCTTTCCTTTGGAAGAGCTTAGGGGAAACTATTAATACTCTTGAGAAGGGGTTATTGTGGACGGTAGCAAAAGGGGAGTCTTTCAATATTTGGGAGGATCCGTGGCTTACTGATTTTGTTCCTCTAAGAGACTATGTGCAACCGAATACCCTCTCTCCTTTTGATTCCGTAAAAGAACTTATCATTATGGAAAAAGGGGGACAAAAAGAATTTGACCAACCTACTATTGAAATGTTTTTCCCCTATCAGGTAGCAATGCCTATACTTAACACTCTCATTAGACATTCGAAGGAAAAAGATGTGCTTATTTGGAAACATGAGACCAACTGCGTCTTTACTGTAAAATCGACATATAGATCCTTCAGGAGTGAAATGACGATTTCTTCTAACGTTTCTTCATCCAGAGAAGATGATAGGAGATTGCTCCAAGGTATTTGGAGACTCAAGATTCCCTATCGAGTTCAACTCTTTCTTTGAAAAATTTATAAATGACCGATTCCTGTGGGCGAGGTTCTTAGACAACATCATATAGCAGTGGGTGGAGATTTCCCACTTTGCAACACAAAAAAGGAAACATTAAGGCATGTTCTTTTTCAGTGTCCTCTTGTTGTCCAAGTGTGGGGTATGTCCAACATACCTGTTAGATGGGATAAAGTGGATTTCTCTCATGAGAAAGATTTTCTGGAATTCTTGTGGTACATGTACACAAGTAAGTATGAAAAGGAACAAGGCATGGTTAGAGCAGCTGCAGTCCTAGATCATATCTGGCATGCTAGAAATAGGCTGGTTTTTTAACACAAAAAATTTAGGGTACAGATGATAGCAAGACTTGCAGATAGTTCAGTTAAATTCTGGCATAACTCAAGTTTTTGAGCATCTGCTTGCATCATTGGCCAGTAGTATCCTATCGTGAGTGCTTTATGGGCCAACATTCTTCCCCCTAGGTGATTTTTGCATGTATTGTGGTGGATTTCTTGCAGGACATATACAATGTCTTCTGGTGAATGACACCTTGGCAACAGACTCATGGCGGACATTTTGTAGAGTCTTTTGTTAATCAATGTGTATCGTGCCGCCTGATTTCATAGTTTTCGGGTCTCCATCTTATCTTTTGGGAGTTCTCTGTTTGATATATATACCCAGATTGGAGTTGTCCAGTTGTTCTTTTGATTTGTCGCGCATGCTTCTTCCATTTGGTTTTCAAGTATAGAGCTTCCTTGTATTATGACGAGTGGATTATCATTCTCTTTGGCGGTTGATACTTCATTTGCCATTTCGTCAGCTATTTTATTTTCCATCCTTGCGCACAATTGGATGATCGCAGTCTGGAAGCCTTCTATCAGTTCAATGGTTTTTTGGTGCTAGGCCTTCACTCGAGCGTATTTGAATTGGAATTCGTCGTTCAAATGATTCACCACCAGTTTGGAATCAGTAAAGACACTAACGTCTTTTATTCCCAAGTGTTTTGCTAACTATAGCCCGACTATCACAGGTTCATACTCGTCTTCGTTGTTTGAGGCTTTAAAGTTGAATTTTATTGCTTTCTCCAACGCGATGCCTTCTGAGTTGTACATGACTAATCCAACTCCGCTTCCCGCCTCATTGGATGATCCATCTGTAGGTGATTGGTTTGTTTTGTTTTTCTTCGTTGTTGCTTTCCGCCTATTGATCGTTGCTTCCTGTGAATTCGGCGATGAAATCCGCTAAGGCCTGGGCTTTGATATTAGTTCTGGGGCATATCTAATATCAAACTTCCCAAGCTCTATTGCCCATTTCACCATCATTTCCAACAGTTCTGGTTTGTGCAACACCGACCAAAGTGGTTGCTCGGTCATAACTATGATTGGATGCACTTGGAAATATGGTCGTAGTTTTCTTGAAGACACGATCAGGACGAGTGCCAATTTTTCTAGAGTCGGATAGTTGATCTCTGCATCCGCAAGTGTTTTGCTTATGTAGTATACTGGTTTTTGCATGCCTTTTTCCTCCCGTACTAGCGCTGAGCTTATCGCGTGGTTGGACAGATAAATATAAATACAATGCTTCCCCCGTGTTTGGTTTTGTCAGTTGCTTTGTGCTTCTCATATATGCTTTTAGGCTTTGAAAATTTTTCTCGTACTCCACATTCCATTCGAATGTCTTGTTTTCCTTCAAAATTTTGAAGAAATGTAGACATTTGCCCGAGGATTTGGAGATGAATCTGTTCAAGGCCATTATTCTTCCATTAAGAGTTTGTACGACTTTTATGTTTGTTGGCAACTGCATGTTGAAAAGTGCCTATATCTTTTTTGGGTCGACCTCAATTCCTCTTTAATTGACCATGTACCTGAGGAATTTTCCTGATTCTAATCTGAATGTGCACTTTTTCAAATTCAATTTCATATTGTACTTTCGTAGTTATGATAAGGCTTGTTCGAGATCTGTGATGTGGTTTGCTCGGCGTGAGTTTTTGATAAGCATATCGTCAAAGTAAACCTCCGTCGTTTTATCGATTTGATCTTTGAACATTCTATTCACTAGCCAATGGTATGTTGTTCCTGCATTCTTCAATCCGAAAGGGATTTCTCGATAACAATATTCAATTATAAAAGATTTTTTTCTTAGTCGGGAGGGTACATCCGTATTTGATTATACCCAGAGTATGCATCTATAAAGTTCAACAATTCGTGTCCGGGCGGTTGCATCCACAACTGGTCTATTCGTGGAAGTGAGAAACTGTCTTTTGGGCAGACTTTATTCAGATCAGTGTAGTCCATGCATACCCTCCATTTGTCGTTCTTTTTATTTACTAGCACCGTTTTGGCCAACCAGTCCCGGTATTGAGATTTTCTTCTCATTCCTACATTAAGTAGGCGGTGCACTTCCTCATTTATTGCCTGATTACGTTCTAGAGTCACTGGCTTATTTTTTGCCGAACCGGTTTTTTTTTTTTTGGGTTTACTTGTAGCTTATGAGAAATGGCGGACGAGTCTATTCCAACCATGTCTTTCATCGTCCATGCAAAAATATCTTGGTTATCTTTTAGCAGTTGGGTTAGTTCCTTGGCGAGCTCGGGGTGAATCTTTGTGTCAATCCAAACTGTTTTCTCCGCTTTGTTGTCTAAGTAAACCACGATCATTTCTTCTTCTGGTTGTTCGGGTTTCGGTCGATCACGTAGGCTGGTTGGAGCCATATTATCATCCGGAAAGTCGGAATTCGTCTAACTAGGTTGTTGTGAAAGCTCATCCGGTCGTTGCAGTAATTGCTATTTGTGGGGAGCTTTTATCGTCTCATAGTAGCACTCACAGACTACTGGTTCATCTCCTTTGATTCTCCCAACACCATTGTCGGTATGGTACTTCAGGCATTAGTGCATAATTGAGGAGACTGCGCCCATTTTGTGTATCCAAAGCCTTCCGAGTAGCATGTTGTACGCAGGAGTATCGATGACAAGGAAGTCTATAAAAAAATAGTCATCAATTTCCTGGTTCTCCTGTTTCGACTGGTAGCTAAATCATCCCCAGCGGACGACATTGTTCCCCGCCGAAACCCACCAATGGTTGATCACTAGGTGAGAGCATTTCATTAGTAAACCGCATCCTTCAGAACGCCGTTAGATATATGAGGTTGACTGAACTACCTGTGTCGATCAACACTCTCTTCATTTCCCACCTGGCTATCAGGACCGAAATCACTAAGGCATCATTGTAAAGGAAGTTAACAGTCTGCGTCTTCGTTAGAAAAGGTCAAAATCATTTGCATCGTTCTTGTGGGTTGTGCTGACGACTCTTGGTATCTAATCTTTGCTTGCAAGTCTCTGAGTACTCGCTCCCGGGATCGGTTGAATTGCTCATTTTCTCTGGCTGCATCATGCAAGACATATATTAGCTTCTTCGGTTGTTCCCCTGATGTGATTATTTCACCTTTGAGCTCTCTTGGCTTAATGAATTCTCCAAGTCGTCCTTTTCTGACATGGCATTCGATCTCGTCCCTCAAGCTGCAATAATTTTTGGTATCGTGTCCGTAGTCATCGTGGAATGAGCAATATTTGCTTTTGTTTCATTTTTCAAGATCTCCTCTCATTTTTGGTGGTCGTTTAATGCCTTCCCATTCTATTATAGCTTTAAGGACCTCGACTTGTTATTAAGGTCGTGAAGGATTTCTCTGTTGGTCGTTCAAGTTTGGGCTTCTTCGGTTGTAGCCTCCTAGACTTTCGTTGGCAGAATTCGTAACTGTTATTGGATCGATGTCTCTTAAGCTGGGTGGTTTCTTTTCGAGGCTTGTTGCCCTCCAGGTTTTGGGTGAATCTGGCCACCATTTTGATCATGTGGCTCATCTGAGTCATGAACATCTTTACACGAGGGTCCAAGGGGATTCTCCAAGATGTCAGAGACGCCTGAATCGTTATATGTTGAGGTTCCCTTCTTTTCGACGCAGTTGGTTTGACAATTGTCGTTGGGTTGATATCATGAGACATGTCGCAACGACCATCGCTAGATTGAGGGTTTATAGAGCATTCCATTGGCTTTGATAGCTTCTTGATCATTAATCATATCTGGGTGAGTTTTGTCACTGTGGATATTCTTTTAAGAAATGAAACTTATCGATCCCCACGGACAATGCCAAACTGATGTGTCCAAATCTCGTTCTCTTGTGAGTTTGACCTACGAAATAGATGTTAGACTGCCAAAGACCACCTTATTGGTGGTCGAAGGCACTCCGATGCTTAAGTCAGCAACTCTGTTTGAAGAAAGAAGTAAATCTGGATACAACTCAGTCAAAGTTGCATACATTTGTCGAGTGTTCCCTTTACCTTTTATAATGGTCGCGGTTAATTTTCTGCGTGACTTAAGCATGCGAGGCGCAACGGAAGGAGATGTTTCTCGTAACAATCTCCTCTTTTATGGAGATGCGTCCGTGGAGGCGTAACTCCCTCCACGACTCTTTTTTTGTGCAATGTTTTTTTTTTATGAGAGAACTCGTATTGGGCCTGGATTTGGGTTTTGATTTGTGCGGGTTTGAATTTGGGTTTTGATTACGTCTTCCTTTAATGGGCTATGTTTGGGCCTTTATGATCGGTTTTAACCTTCTTGGGTTTTACAGGCTGGCTCAGTAGATGGGAAGCTAGATCCTTGTGATAGGTGTTTTTTTGCCATGTGTATGGTTGTAATGACAGTCTATTTTGATGTATCATCAAAGTCTATGATGTCTGGCGGCTAGAATCTGGTTTTGGATCATTGCAAGACGGGTAGTTATATTCTCAGAATGGGGGTCCTGCAGGATGACTTGGTTAATGTTTTTGGTCTGGTTTATTTCCTGAATGTTCGTCTTAGCCGTTTCCAATATTTGAGGGATTGAATTGAAGTTCAAATAAGGTTCCTCGGTTCCTGTGCCCACTAATGAAGGTGAGGATTTGGGAGTGGTAAACCATTGTTTATGCTAAGGAGCCTAGGTGCTATTGAGAGTGGAAATGAAAGATTGAGTGCAAAACTTTTGTTTTGTTGGAGACACTTGCATTACGAATTTTCCATATAGTGAATAGCACAGTCGTAAATTGGGCTAGCATTTCATCTTTGGCCTCAAGATGGGCTTTAGCCGTAGCCCAAAGGAACTCGAAAAACCCCGAGATTGAAGGGAGATTTAGATTAACCTGGCTCCAATCAATGGAAATAAAAGAGACGAGTCAGCTTTTTTAATGACCGGTCATAGGAAGAAAAGGTGAGTGATTTCCTCTTTATGATTCCCGCAGTAAATTTAACAGTCCTCAATGGGCGTATGTATCCTGATCAGATTGGTCATAGTGGGAAGGATGTTCCTACTGATCTTTCAAATGAGGAAAAAAGGCACTGATAGGAGCTTTGATTTTTCAAAGGTTCATGAAATAAGATTCTCGTGGGAACAGAATCGAAGAAAGCAGCAAAGTAGAGTTTTGGAGTTGGTCAGATGTGAAAGCGCGAGGAATGCTTTTGACTGAAAAAGTTCCCCGTTTATCAGACAACCAGATGAGTTTATCAGGATGAACAGTTAATCTGATAGGAATTTCCAAAATATCCCTGGCCACCGGGGAAGGAAAGTGGACATGATTATTGGCTCATTCCATTGAGGTGGGAGATCAGAAGAGAAGCCAGAGATCAAGTATGAAGTTGATTTCTGGGGTAAGAAGAGGAAGTGGGTGACATTATGAGAGAATAAAGTCAAGCCTAATCCAACAATCTTTCCAAAGGTCAATTTGATTACCCTAGAGGACTTGCCAAATAAGATAATGTTTCATTTTGGCTATGGTGGTCAAATTGTCTCTCCAAGCGAATGGAGCTATATTGGGGGAACCCTTAAGCTGGAAGATGTTCTTCTTGTGGAAGTAAATAGCTTGGAGTTGAAGTTTTCTTTGGTTACCGGGTGAGGCCAAGGCTTGTCACACATTTTTTGCCATCATGGTCAGATTTTTTTGGCGGGCTGAAAGAAGGTTGAGCTCTTTCAAGATGTCTAGGTAAGGTGATCTGATCCCAAGAATAGATGTGCCTAGCTTTGGTATTCTCTACTCTATTCCACTAGAAATTTTGGGTCAACTTGTCTGACTTCTCCGAAATTGAGCATGGAAGAAGAAATGTTTGCATTGTGTAGACCGAGATAGAATTGAGCACTAACTTGATCATCACAATTCTACCGCGTGAGACAGGACTTTCAATTTCCAACTTTACAGTTTAGAATTTACTTTGTCAATAAGGAATTCGAATGCATTGGCTTTCTTGTTGGACAAAAACAAGGAAGAGTAAAACGCATTATTTTCCCCGTCTTCTCCCTCAGTCACTGTAGTCTCTACCTATCCCCCTTTATATTCTCCTCGTAATTTTTACCACTGTCGGTCCCCTTTTTCCTCTCTCCATTTTACAACCCCCCCCCCCCCCCCCCCCCCCCCCCCATTCTTCCTCCCCCGCCTTCTTTTCTCTGTTTCACAACCATGCGGCCCCCCTCTTCCTTCGTCTTTGTAATGTTCACTTCCTCCTCCACCTCTCAACTTCCTCTATTTACACACCCTACTTAATGAATGTGGTGAAACTAATTAACAAAACACTCTGATCTAAATCTCGTTTTTCTATTGTCATTCACCATTGAACTTCATCAATCAATCTTCTTGATGTTTCCTTCACCCCGATGAACCTCATCTTTTCTCATGAACTTCAGCAGCCATTGTTTCACCTTCTTCAACTTCAGTTGGATTCCAGTGCTTGTTCAACAATACAGCTTCGAGCTGTGGATCGCCGTGATCTCCGGCTTAAGTAAAGTCAGATATATGCTAATCGACACTTCTTCTTGGAGTCAAGGATTTGGAACAACTCCTCCTCTTCTTTGAGAAGCCTCTCTCCTTATTGGAAGAAATTCACGGAAGATCTCACGAATGGATAGAACAGAACGGTAGTACTGGTACACATCTTGAAAAGATAGGTACGTCATTACTACGTCGTAAACCGAGTGAATTGCAAGGATGACCTCTTGGACCAAATGAGTGAGTCAAGTAAGGAAGGTGAGAAAACCATTTGTTCTGAAATGGAGGAGTAGGAGAGAACATGAAGCGTTGAAATGGAGAAGAGGGTCGATATTTATAGGGAGGGAAATGGGAGGAGCGTTTAAAAGGAATGTTTGAATTGATCCATATGAGTCAACTGAACCTTCAACAACCCTCCTCAAACCCATTCTTCATCTTCCTGTTTTGGGAAATCCCTTTGCGTTGCAAACTTCCCAGACTCTGGAGTGTAATTCAAATCCCACATTCTCTATCCTTCACATTTATTTTTATTTTTTTATTTTTATTTTTTTATGTCTTCTTCTTAAAAAATGCTTCTTTTATCGAATTATTATCGTATGCAGGAGAGGTTTAGCTGTTGTTTGTAACCTTAAGAAGCCTGAACTGGTTCTCAGAGTTTCCAAATCGGCTTTGACGACAACAGAGAGTCTCACATCCAAGGATCAGAAGCTCGCTTGTTGCGTTAGAAGACAAACACATCTCTCGTCTACTCAGGTAAATTGAATTTCTCTCTAAAAATTTTAATGGGGGTTTGTGAGTTTTGCTAATTAATGTTTGGACCAAAGTTTGAATCTTTGTGACATTATCTATTTTACTTAGGCGAGTGAGATTATGGTCTAAATTTAAGATTATCTATTTTAACTGCATAGGTTATAAGAACGAAGTTGGTGCTTATATGTGAGGAAAAACTATAGAAAATGAGAGCGGTACGGGGCATCTTCTATAAATTCTCATCTAAAGTAGCTTCAAATACTATCTTTGGTTTTGTTTTTTGTGCACTATCTCCAGAAATGAATAAAATAAAATAGGTAAAAAATAAATGGGTAAATTTCATACTTCTTGATAGATCAAGGAAAGAAAATATTATTTTCATTCATCTTTCTTCACGAAGGGGGGGTTGCAAGTTGGATTGAAAAATCCGATTTCGAACAAAAAACTTTCCAAAAATATCCAATTTCAAAATTTCTGATTTACGAGAATTCCTAACTTTTTTGGAATGATATTGGAACCTATTTGAAATATCTGATTCCGTTATGAAAAATTCTTAAACTTGCCGAAAGTTTCTCTATCCAAAATTTCTGGAAACATTCCGAAGTATTCCGATCCGAAATTTTCTAATTTTTCAAAAATTTTCGTAAATAAATAAGATGTCATTCTCATATATTATATTGTAATTTGTAACTATATATTTTTATTTATCCTATTAATAAAATAAGATTATATATCATAATTAAAGTTAACTATTTGCATTTATCATAAAATACAATAAGATATATATATAACCTATAATTATATGTTTGCGCTAATCGTACCTGATGATACATAAAAACGGTCACACCTTATAGCCGTACACATGTCATGATAATCTCGAGGAATTACGGCCTCAAGCGTCCCGGCCCAAGTGGTTCTAAGCCCGCCCAACTGCGGTTCGCCAAGCGGCCCACACTCTCACAGCATGCTAGACCCACACTTCTCACAGCTATCCTCAATACCCGCAAGCCCTTTTAAGACAAGTATCTCGAGGATCAGCTTCGGATGGGCAACTACAGCTGCTCTCTGCTTCCATCTAGGAAACAAATATCATAGTAAATTTCACACGGAGAAACTCCCTTCTACGGATTGCTCATGGATTGGAAACTATCTCTCGTGTATCTAGGACCACGGAGCTAATAGGGAACTTCTTTTCTGAAACACGACTCTTAATTAGGGAGAGATCTCCATGAAGATCTCCTTTTTAAACTACGCTTACGATGGCCTGGTAGAACCAGAACTTGTTGCATTATAAATAATACATGAGGTTGGTAAGCTAACGTATGCTACAAATTTCCTGTTACAACATTACATCTTCCTCAGAATCTTGTCTGACTTTAGCATCAGAGTGTCATCGGCCACCCCACGGTGGTCGGTGGCTTACGTACGTTACTTGTGCAAGTCAGCAGGTCAGAGGGACTAAGTCAAAGCAGGGAACGGAATAAGACTTCATCAGTTTGGCACCATCCGTGGGGACGACATAGTTCATAACTTTACACTAATCGTTGTCTCCTATCAAAACCCAGGGAGATGGTGACCACCAGGTCACGCAACAACGGAAAATCAGATGACACGTCCAACGCTCAGGCTGTCCTTATACCGCCTCATTCAGCAGTTCCTGTCGTGCACGGACAACCAACTCATGCTCCCACGCCTACTACAGTAACCATGGACCCCAGAATCGATGTGCTGGCATCTCAGATACAGCAGATCACCAAGGCGGTGGAGACTCTTACGCGACAGAATCCACCACCTGCTAATGGAGACCAGGAGCAGCACGGACCTCCTCCTCCAGAAGATGATAGGGAGCAAGCGTAGGAGAGCCAGGTCTCCGCTAGTTCTCATTGGACTAAGGGAGGTTGCGCGGCTAACGTTGTGATCATCACTAGACAGAGAGGCTAGGCCCTGGAACTCCCTCCTCAGAGAGGCGCATGATCCGGACGTACTATTTCGCCTCTCCGTCCCACCATTTGTGGACCGGATAATGAATAAGGCCCTTCTGAGGAAGTTCACTCCCCCGAAGCTCGACTCCTATGACGGGACCACCGATCCTTTCGATCATCTACGCCATTACTAACACGTAATGGCCCTCAAAGAAGGATTCGAGTCTGTCATGTGCATAACCTTTCCCACCAGTCTAAAAGTATATGCGCTGACATGGTTCCACAGCCTTCCACCGAAGGCAATCGACTCCTTCAAAACACTAGCGAAGGAATTTCTGACACGTTTCATCAGAAGTCAGCGTTTCAGAAAAGGTCCGCCCTACATACTCTTTCTAAGGCAGAGGTCCGGCGAGACGCTCCGAGAGTATGTCACACGCTTTAACAACGAGCTGACCCTCATCAACGGGTGCAGCAACGATACAACCATGACGACCTTCACTGCGGGCCTTAGAGGAAAACTTTTTGAGGACCTCACCTTGGAGCCACCTCTGGACATGGCGGGGCTCCTCAAGAGCGTCCAGAGACACATCACCCTAGAGGAGTCAAATACCGCTAAAAGGGAAATCGAAAGCAACAAGAAACCCTCCTCTCTTAGGGACAAGAATAAGGGAAAAAGTCACGAGGACGAGTAACAAAGCAAAAGGAAGCACAACGACAACAGGCTGGACCTGGTCTACCCAGGTCGGAGAAATCATCCAACTACGTTGGATCCAAAGCTGTGACACCCTTATGCGCTAGCCTGTCAGACATACTTAACTCCATGAAAAAATTGGGAAGAACTGAAGTGGCCCCCAAAGACAAGTGGAGACTCCTCCAAGCGCGACAATGGCAAATACTGCGCATACCACAAGGAGGAAAGTCACAACACCAACAACTGCAAGATTCCGATGTATAAAGTTGAGGATTGAATCCGCAAATGCAAACTGAAAGAGTTCCCGAAGTCTGAGAAACCAACGAAATAGACAAAGGACAGAGGGGAGTCAGTTAAAGAAATAGAAAAGGAGACTCCAGTCGTACAGGTTCCGCAAGTGGACATTGCTGGATATGCGGACACAATCCACTAGGGGTGGGCATTTAGGACCGAAAGCCCGGACCGAACCGACAATCGGACCAATCGGGTCGGTTCGGATCGGTTTTTATTAATTATAAATTTTTCGGTTTAAAAGCTCGGCCTGGCCCGAAGTTTCTGGTCCAGGCCTCGGTTTCTATTTCTGAAGCCCGTCGGGTAACCGGCCCGGCCCGGATTAAATAGTTAAAATTTTTGTAAACCCAAAATTTTCTGTTTTTACAAATATAATTCAGCACTTTGGGCTCTGGGATTTATAAATTCAGCACTTTCTAGGTGGGCTTTCTTTTGTAGGAAAACCAAAAAATTCAGCACTTTGGGCTTTGGGATTTATAAATTCAAGGACTGTGGGATTAATTCAGCACTTTCAAGGACCATGGGATTAATTCAGCACTTTCAAGGACCATGGGATTTATAAATTCAAGGACCATGAGATTAATTCAGCACTTTCTAGGTGGGCTTTATAAATTCAGCACTTTGGGCTTTGGGATTAATTCACTGTTGACTAGGTGGGCTTTATAAATTCAGCATTTTGGGCTGAACTTCAAGGACCAAAACCGGCCCGAAATTCGGTTAACCGGGCCCTCGGTTAACCGGTCAACTCGATTCGGTTTAGGGCCTCATAAATTTGGGCTTAAATTTTTCGGGCCGGTTTTCGGTTTTTACTTTTTGGGCCGGTTACCCGGACTTGCCCAGCCCTACAATCCACGGATGAGAACATGCACATCTACCACTCACGGGTTCAGAACCCCATTCTCACTTTGAATTTCACGGACAGGGACCTCGATGGAGTCCGAGCGCCGCACAACGACGCTTTGATCATCTTTGTTTCCATCGCAAAGTGGGAAGTGAAGAGAGCTCTGGTAGACACAGGAAGTTCACTTAACGTTCTGTTCTACAACTCGTTCTGCATCATGGACCTCAAAGAGGAAAACCTAACGTCTTCAAAACACACGCTGACCGGATTCAGCGGGGAGAAGTGTTTCCCCATCGGAAAGGTAAGGTTGGTTATGGTAGCAGGAGAGTCGCAGCTCAGGAAAGTCCTATTTCTAGACTTCATGGTGGTAGACCCACCATCATCCTACAATCTCATCCTGGGAAGACCTTGGCTCCACCAGATGGAAGCAGTTGTCTCCACCCTTCACCAGTGTGTTAAGTATACTGCCAACCACTCTGAAGGAACAATATGTAGAGACCAACCTACGGCACGAGGCTGCCACTACGCCGCACTGAAACAGATAGAGTGCTTCCAAATTTAGCTACATCATGTAGAGCAGCCTGACCCAGTGCAAGGCCAAAAGACAACAGAGACATCACTTTCAAGCGGTATAGGAGCAACAAGCTCTTCTGCACAACGAGTCGAAAAGCCATGGCAAGCGGGAACACATCCCCCCGACATTCCGTCGGCGCAGAGATCCGCCCCTCTGCAAGGTTTACTCTTCAGTAACCTATGTAATGCCTCGACAGTCCGCCGAATGATTCGCGAGAGCAACCTGAATCCACTTCAAGGCCATGATCAATTTCTCTCCGTCAACAGTTAGTTTGCTTTAAATTGTTTGTTTCCCTTTCCATAGTCAATATTGAGTTTTAGTTCTTAAAAGACTTATGTGATTTTCAATCATTTAAGAAATAAAGGAAGAATTACAAAAAAAACTCTATTGATTATCGGAAAGATGTAATAACAAGCACCTTGAAGTAGATACAAAAGGCTACATACTACGAACGCCTTGAGGCTGATACAAAAGACTACATACTGCAGGCATCTAATCAACATGGAGTAAGGACTTGCTTAAACTGTCCGACCACTTAAGCAACACGAACAGTCTGGGGCAAGCTACCCACAAGCGAAATAACGCTCCATCGAGCGCCACCATCAAATATGGTATGCGGGGGTAAAAAATCGACAACTGGGAGCCCCACGATGAGCCACTGCCAAATACGGCCAGCTCACACGTTCGATCCGTATGAATGGTGAACATGGGACAAGTATCAGGTCGACACAGGTAGGGTGCAATTTTCGACTGCAAGGATGAGAGGGGCATCCAGGAGTCAATGACCCAATCCATGGACCATGTCCAACGGAGTTAATCGAAAAGTGGCGGAGGCGGCCACCACGGAGTTGGATGCAGATGCTATCTTTGAGATCAAACATTCAGGAACAACGATAAGACACCTGCACATAAAGGATAGACTCTTCCCTTTGGAGAGAATTCGTACTATTTCTCCGCAATATGAAAAGAAATTACGAGACCTCAGCGGATCAACTACGTGCCCACCCATATCAGATGACCACGCATAACAACAACTATCTCTATGCCTGATCGGCGCAAATGTTAGAACATTCGGAGATTCCAGGGACGGAGATTCAACTTCAGCCTTTGAAAAACTCAAAGCATTTTCGTCAGCCTTTGGAAAATTCAAAGCATCTTCTTCAAGCAAGAACATTACAAAAGATAAGCTCTGCGAAAAATAGTGCCTAAAACGATTGGAAAAATACCATTATATAAACGTGATGGTTCACCAAGCGGGCACTCAAATATTATCTGTCAAGCAATGAATACCGTACAGGAAACTAGGAGACGACGGTTCCCAAGGAAACTGCACATGCCACATCAATCAATTAATGACGCTGCATGCAACCCCATAAATTGAGAGGGAGTAACCGATACTCAACCATCACGCAGCCTACGTCGTACACGTGTCACCGCGTAATCTACGTCGTACACACAACGCAACATACAGGAAACCCTAGCCTCTCCTCTGCGGGCCCATGGGCTCAGCCTATTATTCAAACAACACTCTGTCACGTGCTTGGTACGAGCACTAGAGATCCTAATCAACCTTGACATACGGATTATACCTACAAATCACCAACTAATTTAAGGTAATTTCATCCACTTCATGCAACGTGCTGATGGATTAGGTTCGCACGCCTCCTAGCAGGCGGAGCCTCTATTCAAACCAGGCAAGCTTAGTCAGCCAAGACTGATGACGATGACTTCTGGTTCATCCCGATACCTAGTCCGCTCAGCGCGGGCATCGACGATTTAGGAAGTGGGAGTCTAATCAGTGCTACCACGCTTGGTGACAACGATTTGACAGGGATCACTGCCCCATCCGCTGTCAGTGATCGCCGAACCTAATCAGGTAAGCCTAGCTGGTGATCGAAAGCTTCGAATCAAAGCCCAAACCTGTAGCTCCCACTGCAAGGGTGTAGATGGTTTGGAAGGTGGGAGTCTAGTCAACCATGACTTGATTCCGACGGCTCACCATGGGACCACTTCTTTTCAGCATGGCCGCCAAATCACCAAACCTGGACTTGTAACCTACACTGCGAGGATGTAGATATTCTAAAAGGTGGGAACCCAGTCAGCCACGACCTGATTCTGATGGTTTACCGCGGGATCACTGCTTTGCAGCGTGGTCGTCAAACCCTCACAAATTTGTAGCCGGATACGCACAGATGTAGATAATTTGAAAAGTGGGAGCCTAGTCAGTCACGAGCTGATCTGTCTAAAAAACAACCCTAAGAACAACACATGTTAACCACTAAATTTTTTTCATAACAAACCCAGTCAAAATTAAATTGTTGTCTAAATTCGTAAAATTCACATAAAACAAATAAACTATTTTCAAAAGAAGATAATGTAAACGTGTCGCGAGGGAAATAAAATTTTAGAGGGAGGCATACAATCCTCAGCTGTATCCTTTGAGGTGGTGCAAAATACCACAAAAAATTTACTAGAAGGGGGCAAGAAATAATTATTAGACAATCAGGAGCAGTGAAAAATTATTATGAGGTGGAGGCGAGCATATATTATTATTTTTTTAACATTTCAAAATTCAGTGGGGCCCCTATGGCCTCCCTTGTGGAAGAGAGTTTAATGACAATTTGGGTTTGTCTTCGTTATTATATCTAGTTTCCGATCTCAACAATCAATCCATTGACAAAATGTCGAATGTGCTCGCATGCTCCATAGATCGATCAAATGCTCCTTCCATTACTAAATCAACGTGTTGATTTTTGGGTACAACTTGCTAAAAGAGACTCATTAGAAAGTTTGAGTTTGTTTCACTAGCTTGTAGCAACATCTTCTTTCATGAAAAGATGCTTGCCTAATTGTGAAGGAGTAATGAAATGGTGTAACCAGGAACCTTTTACTAATATTAATTAGTTTGCTTTTACTCTCACCTCCCACCTGTCATCTTTTCTACTCATTCTCCTCCTCTTCATTCTCATTCTTGTCTCCTTTCCACTCCCTCCATCTCTCTCTCTCTCTCTCGGCCTTCTCTCCTTTTCACCTCCCCTATCTCAATGCTCAGCGGTGTAGTATGCCATTGTTGTCAGTTTCTTCTCTCTTTTTGTTTGTACCATTGAATTTCTTTACTTAGGTTTATTACCACTATTAACGAAGGCACCCTATAGTCTTATTACACCCTAGATTTAAAAGGGATTGTTCAAAAACTACCAAACCACAAGCAATCTTATAAGACCAAGATTATATGTAATCTGCCTAAAGACTACATTGGTAGAATATGAGCTTTGTTTAATATTCGATTTCACTACAAAGAAAATAAAAGAATCTTACCTTTGTTTGTAAATTTTTATATACATGTGCAATGCTATATAGACATTTGGCAAAGTAATGGAATCATCGAGTAAAGTCTGTCTTATGTCTTTGGTTCGACACTAGTTGAGTTGGTTAGTTGAATTCATACGATATATCTAATTATATATATAATGAAGCCTAAACTATGAATTTAAACAAATCTACACAAAAGATAAATAAATAAACCTAAATAATCTCCATTTTTGTTTTTTCATTCAACAAAAACCAATTACAAGCAATGGCTTATAGTCCCTATTTATACTAATCTTAACCCTACCTTAGAGTCTATTAGAGCCCTATCTCCAATTATTCTAATGAGCTTACTTAGGTCGGGCCCAACAACTAAACTAAATTTAATAAAAAAAATTAAATCCTATATTGCATCATCCTCCTTGAGTTGAAGAAGCTCCTCGAGTTGAAGTCAAAAAGTCTGGTGAACACGATCAACTGGTTAAAGAATACAAGGCGAAGTGCACGTGAAGTAGTCAGCCTCAAACCTTGTCACGATACACACTTGTAGATATCACCAACTCAGAAAAGCTGCAAGGTGACTCAAAGAACAATAATCAAGAGCAAACCTGATGAACAAGCTCATACTCATAAGCTCGTGCCACAAAAAAACCTCAATATGGGTCAATAAACTTCACCACTCGCTATTACTGCCTCTGTAGGAATATCCTATGTTTGCTAAAAAATGGGAAAGAAGGCAAATGACCCACATTTTGGAAATCGATTACGTGTTATTGTGCCCTTAACTTCCTAAAAAAGCTGGAAGGACTCTAATAAACAAAAGGGCTTGTCTTGCTCTTTTCCATCTTTTTAAGTGCATCTTTCTCCAATATTTCTTGAAATGTTCTCATCCAATATCTTGATCATGCGCCGATACCTCTCTTCTGCCCTTGCGTCTGTCACATTCTCATTTCTTTTAAATCTCTCAAAAACTCCTCCCAGTCTTGCTCAACTAGTGGCGTAGTGGGATTGATAGTGAGGGTTACATCATTGGCTAATGGGGGTGGCAGTGTAAGGAAAACTGGTTCAATTGGCGGTAATTTGGAACTTTAGTGTTTTATGGTTGTGTTAGTAAAATTGGTTATGAGTATTGGACACCGCGGTGTATTGGATTAGATTTGGGCTTGGGCTATATTGGTATTGTTGTATTGGTATGAATATTGGGAATAGTATAGGTGCAAATAATAATATGCGAACTCATTTTGTTTTCCCTGCTTGGATGCTTTGATTGTTTCTTGGTTGTAAATATTCTAACTGGTAAACAATGACGACCTTGATTTTTTTTCCAACAATTTTCAATCAAACTCTATTTTTTTCTCTTTTTTTTTTTTCTTCAATCTTTTACAAATCGATCCCACTAATCTAAGAGCGTCAACTCTGATACCAAATAAGGAAACCTAAACTACAAATTTAAACAAATCTACACCAAAGATAAATAAAACTTAATAATTCCATTGTAGTTTCCTCATTCTTCAAAAACCAATTACAAAGTAATGGCCTATAAGCCCTATTTATACTAATCTTAACCCTAGATTCTATTGGAGCCCTATCTCCAATTATTCTAATGGGCTTATTTAGGACTTAACAAACAACTAAACTAAATTAAATTAATTAATTAATTAAGTTCTACGTTACATCAATATATACCAAAGAACAATGCTTTTTTCGAATAAAAGCCAATTCATTTGGGACCTTGCGGATCCATTCTTTTTCCTTTTCAAAGATCTGCCCTTTGACTCTATGTTTTTATGTCGAGAATTCTTTGCAGTTCAAAAAATGTCACAGGGGATTCTTACTTCCCAAAGAGACCCTTCTACATCTATGAGAGAACCTGAACCTGGTTCATCAATAATAAGCAAGAAAAGCACTTCGAATTGTTGATTCTTCATTCTATAATTATCAGTTCATACTTTTGGTTGGTCTCCTTTTTTTTTTAATCCCAACCTAATTCTTAAATTAATAAAATGAAAAACCAATGAGTCGCACACTAAGCATAGCACAATTGAATTTTATTCAACCCCGTAGAATACTATAAATTAAAATTGTTCCTTTTTTATTGAATGAAAAACTAATGAAAGAATTTGTGATATATATTTGTAAAATGCATTTTAAATGTAGGATTTTTTATTACTATATGTATCATAAGTATGGCCTCTAACAGCTTAAGCTTTTAGAGTCAATGGTGATTTAACATGGTATTATAGCATCGGCCTTTAAAACTTGTCAGTTTAAACCTTGTCCACACAACAAGGAAGCACAGACTCTTCAAAAAACTTGTCGTATTCGTGTGCGACGCGTATCCGACACCCGCTCGACACGCCTCTAACACGTGTCGAACACTTGGTCAACGTGTCGCAGGTGTCAGACACATTGTCAATGCAGTCAACGTATCGGACATGCCTCCGATAATCCATTCCTGAACACGGTTCTTTTTTCTGAGACGCCAACAAAATATCAAGTATATTAGGAAACTGCTTTGCTTGTCCCATACCTGTTCGGGATCGAGGCCTTTTCAGCATTTGATGAGTCCTGTCGTTGTACTTCAAGAACTCTGATGCCTCCCTGATGTGTAGGTTTTCCATTTCTGTCTGAACCCGGACAACCTGATTCTTTTCCACACTTCCCAGATGATGGAAGTGGATGGCCTTTTCTCCATTCTATCTCGTCGGAAACAGGAAAGCCTTATAAGACTCGACCAATGTGCATTGAGTCTTTCTCAACGGCATGACACGGTCAAGACTCGAAAATCAACTTTATTTTATTTTGTACTTTTAGATGTTTGCAAATAACCACCTAATGTAATGGTTGTTGATCCATCTGAAGTGATGACTCTTTCAATTGCGATTTAAGATAAATAGGGCAAAAAACCACTAAAGCATAGAGTAGTCTATGCTTCTTCTTCTTCTTCTTCTTCTTATTCTTATTCTTTTTCTCTCTACTTCTCTACTTTATTTTTCTCTTGCAACAAAGTGTTATCTTTTTTAAACACTCTAGGAAGGCATTTTATTAGATTATTATTTATGTTTATATGGCATTAAAAATAGTATGATGTGTCAACGTGTTCCCAAGTCGTTTTTTAAAAATTGTCGAATCGGCATGTCGTGTCTGTATCTGACATGACGCGCATGTCCCTATCCATGCATCCTTGCCACACAATAACTAAGAAAATTTCAAGAATTTTCTAGTGCTTGCATAGCGGGGGAGTTTTGGGAAAAAAACCCATTCCATGAGTCAAAATTTTCCACTTTTATGTCCTAGAACATCTTATGTGAATCTACAGTGTAGTTGTGTTTGTACCCATGTCACCCATTGATATTTTATAATACTGCCCCCTTAGCATGGGCATGGGAAAATGCTCTAGGGATTGTGTTGCGCATGCTGCCATTTTAAATTTGGCTTTCTCTATAGCTCAAACTTGGAGAGAACAATCTTTAGTATCAAGTGGAAGTCGAGATGGGTGGTGGTGGTTATAGTAAAACTTATTAATTTATTATTTATTATTTATTATTTATTAAATCATTATTGTTGTTGTTTTATGTTTATGGGTATAACTACACTGTAAGTTCACGAGGTACTGAATCCTGCCCATAAACACATTGAATCGGTTTTCATTCCCAACACAGTTGCTAGTAGGTTGTAGTTTCAAAGGTCAGTTTGTATGCCAATATTTTGTAGGTTTAATATTTTTGTAGCTTAAATTTTTATTTACGGATGTTTGTCCGGTTGATTGAGGGGAAACTTTTGTTGGGCAAACCCTTAGTTTTCCCGAATGCTCAGATTCTCTCCTTGTTCGGCTGTGAGTTCCAATTTCCTAGCTTTCAAATGCTATAACAGTTTTCTTATGTGAGGATTTACAGATGATTAACCCAACAAGACAATGTTTCTTCGACACACGTACAAAAAAAAAAAACCCAAAACCAAGGGTTGAATGGTATTTCAGATAGTTTGAACCATCTAAAACCCATGTGATCATGAAAGGCGGTAAGAATTATCATAGAGATAGTTCAAAATTAGCTAAGCCAATCATTTCAGAGTGAATTTGCCATTGATTATGATGTCCAAATTTCATATATATCAAATTTTTTGAGCAATTAAATATATATATATATATATATCTTCTAATGAGTTTTACAACTAATCTAAATCTAAAATTAACAAACTAAACCTAAGAAAATAAAGATAAATAAACTCAATTCATATTCATCCATCAACCAACTAAAGCAATGACCTATTGGCCTTATTTATATTAAACATAGCTTGCAAATCAAGCAATCTAATCCTAAATGTTATTATCTAACTCTAAATGCTATTGGAGTGTTAATATTTATTTATTCTCATGGGCTTACTTAGGCCCGACTCAAGAACTAAATTAAATTAATAAATAAACTAAATCATGCGTTACATCACTCTCCTTGGATTGAAGAAGCTTCTCCTCAAGCTTGGAATCGAAGAAGTCAAACGAACACAAACAACTCACAAATAGACGACCTCGAAACTTGCCACAATACACAATTGCCATAGATAACACCAACCCAGAAAAGTTCCAAGGTGACTCTGAATAGTAATTCGAAACAGACATGTTGAACAAACTAATGGGCATAAGCTCGTGCTAAAAAAAAATTCCAATATAGATCAATATAGAAAATATGCACGAATGTAACCAATCTTCTACTCTCTTTTTTCAGTGGTCTGGGGAGCCCATATAAACCCCCATGCTTGCCTTTCAAAAAAAAAAAAAAAAAACATAATCATCGCCACTCACTGTGTCTACTGCTGTAAAAACATCATCCTCTTGAAAAAAATGGGAAAGAAATCATAGAAGTCAAATGACCCACATTTCAAAAATCGAGTATATGTGATGATGCCCTTAACTTCCTTAAAAATCTAGAGGGACTCTGACAAACAAAATGGCTCGTCTTACTCTTTTCGCATTTATGCAAGTCCATCTTCCTTCAATATATCTCGAAGCGCTCTCATTCTAATATCTTGGTCATCTTCTGCCCTTTCTTATTCATGCTCTCTCATTTCTTTTTAAAAATTTCAAAACTCTTCTCCATCCGGCTCAACTAGTGGTATAGTGGGATCGGTAGTGGGAAGTACATTATAGGTCACTGTGGGTGGTGGTGTTGCATGGGAAACTAGTTCAGGTTGGGGATAGTAAAACTGATTATGGGTATTAGACACCGCGGGGTATTGGATTGGATTTGAGGAATAAATGAGTTTGGGTAGAGATAATAGGGATATTGGGAATAATATGGGTCACTCATATTTTATTTTTAATTATCGGAGTGCCTTTATTGATTTTGGGGTGCACATAGGCTGTTGGCTGCACGGATTGCTATGCACAGCTGTATAAATTCTGGGACTGTTCTGTAAATTCAAGACCATGGAGTTATTTACAAATTCTGAGGGACCTGTGATTGTAAAATCTGGCTGGATAGAGTAATGTGGGAAGAAAAATTCTAATTGTCGAGGGAAATGGCGAGGGACCCCACAGGGTTGAGGGGAGCCGTCCATTTCCTCGGGATGCGCGTTTGAAATCCTGGGATGCGTGAGTTGAAAAGTCAAGCGCATTCCGGGGGTGGACGGCTCCCCACCCTCTCCTCTCCCCCCTGTGGGGTCCCTCGCTGTTTTCCTCGACACTTAGACGGGTTCATGTGGGAATACACAACCAGTGCATGCAGTTGCCCCTGTCTTCTTCCCTCCAAAACTGATCTCAGATTATTTTTATTTTTTTTCTTCAATAGTGATAATCGGTGTGGGCAGCAACAATGAAGGGTGGTGGTGAGATCAGGGTTCACGAACTGATTGGGGAAAAGGTTCTTGAATTGTAGTGATGATGTGCTCCGACGGCACGACAGGATGGAGAAAGCGGGTGTTTGGACTGTGGCTAGCAGCAAGGTTATACAGTTGCAATTATTTTCAACAGATTTAGCATCGCCGTGTCGGACATTGTGGATGGTGGATGGTGGCTGCTTGTTCAACTTTGAACTTTTCTGTTTTCTATTTCTCTCATTTCTTTCTCTTCACGTAACCAATCAAATCTTATCTTTTAATTGTACCTATGAATCCAACAGCTTCTAAGCTTTAATACCAAATTATAAATTCTACAATTAAACCTAACAAACTAAACATAAGAAAATATAGATAAATAAACTCAATTCATATTCGTCAATTAATTAATTACTAAAAGTGGCCTATGGGCCATATTTATACTAAATTAGCTTGCAAATCAAGCAATCTAACCTTAAATGCCATTGAAGCCCTAATTTGCACTTAATCTAATGATCTTACTTAGGCTCGACCCAAACAGCTAAACTAAATTCTTTGTTACATCATGTTCAATGACACCTTTTGAGGTTGTTAGTGATACGTTTATTGTTACGAGTTGTGACTTATTTTGAGTAGAGTTGATCCCTTCTACAATGAGCTGGGCGTAGATGATAATTGGCTTCAGATTGAGCAAATAATTAGGACACTTGGAAAAAGTATATATATGTATGTAGTTCTTGGATTGCATGTTTATAATTTGCAATCTCATAAGAAAGGCCATCTTAAGGATGTAAAGATCAGATTGTGATTGATTAACAATTTCTTTCTGATCTATTATGTTCTTATTCTGCAGGTTTTTTTAACTTATGGAACGTACATTCACAAATTTGGAGCTCCTTGAGCATTATGGCTTTCTTTTAGACACGAAAAAGGTCTTCATTGAATTGAGGTCAGAAATTGTTTGGAATTCCTGGCCTAAAGCCTCCGTGTATAGCCAGCCAACCTGACGGGATGCCAGTATCTGTCCACTGCGCTTGTGGGTGACCCCACAAAACAAAAGGAAAATCAGTCAATCATCTCGCTTACTCTGGATTACAACTTTCAGCAGAAAATGAGGTGTGTGATGAAGTAGGTCAGAAACAACTGCCGCATACTTTTGGATAAGTTGCCAAGTTCGGTAGCAGAAAATGCGAGATCGGTCTGTTCATGAGGTTGAGCAGATTCTTTTGGCCTGTGGAGGTGAGTTGGGTGATTTCTTTGAAGCCAATAGCTTGCAGAAGGGATATAATGTTCGCGAGTTCCAATGGTCAGAGAAAGTTAGAAGATCAATAGAGCAATGGAAATTGGCAATTGGCAATTGGCAATTCAATGGAGGATCAGGTGTAAGAAAATCCTTGTTAACTGTATGTTTAGTCTACCGAAATGATCAATACTCTTCTTCTCTAAACATACCATGCAAGATTGTTAACCCTACTTGAATTACCTATATTGGTATCTTTTCTTTCCCTCTTAAATCTAATGAAAATATTGGTAAGGCCAACTCGGGCAGGTTGTACTGTGTGAGATGATTCTATTTACATCTATCTGGGCTCTTTCTTCATTACAAAAGTCTATCGATTGTAGCGGGTTCTTTATCTTTTAGCTCTAATTAATTTAGGCAAAACCCTACTTTGATGTCATTAATTCTTTTTATTTCGTCTAACCCCCATTTTAAGTGTTGACCATTAAGTCAACAACATTGACTATCAGATTTCATTACTTCTTTGCAAATACCCGAATTACCCTCACGGGTTATTTACTATTTAGCTTCCATTAATTTAAGCGAAACCTTACTTGGGTGCCATTAATTTTTCTTATTCTGTCTAACCCCCATTTTAAGTGTTGACCGTTAAATAAAAAACTTTGACTACCGGATTCCATTACTTCTTTGCAAATACTCGAATATCCTCATGGGTTATTTATAGCCCTCATTAATTTAGGCAAAACCCTACTTGGGTGCTATTAATTTTTTTTATTTCGATTAATCCCCATTTTAAGTGTTGATCGTTAAGTCAACAACTTTGACTACCAGATTCCATTACTTATTTACAAATGTATGAATTACCCTCATGTGCTATTTCCGGATTTTCCCCGAATCCAACCCTAAATCAATTTGATTTGATTGAGAAAGAGGAAAATATGTTCAATTGATAGACAAGGAGATCGCTGGCGGTAGGGGAAGGAGATCGCTTGGGGGCGGGGAGGGGAAGATGGTTGTAGGGAGGGAAAGAGGAGTGTTCGATTTGCGATGTTCATCGACTGTGGGAGAGGGGGAGAGTGAGAAAGTGGAGAGTTGAGCTTGGACTGAACTCAGCTCAGCTCGTGCCTTCAAAGCCACTGCTACCACTGAACATCAGCCATTAATTCTTTTTATTTCCTATCTCCCACAATCGAAGAACAATGCAAATCGAACAACCATTTCTCCCTCCCTCCAGCAATCTCCCTCTCTACAACGATCTTTCTCTCTCCCTCCCTCAAGCGATCTCCTCCCCTCCTTTCAGTGACCTCCCTCTCTCTCAATCGAACAAATTTCCCTCTCTCTTAATCGAATCGATTTAGGGTTTGGCTTTGGGGAAAAGAGGGAAATTAAATCTCACGTGCCAAGCACGTGAGGGTAATTCGGGTATTTGCAAAGAATTAATGAAATCTGGAAGTCAAAGTTGTTGACTTAATGGTCAACACTTAAAATGGGGGTTAGACGGAATAAAAAGAATTAATGGCACCCAAGTAGGATTTCGTCTAAATTAATGGGGGCTAAAAGGTAAATAATCCCAATTGTAGCTCAGTGATTAGACTCACAAAAGAATTTAATGAATTTTCGCACGGTAATTAGGAGCACTGGCAATAATCTGTATTTACCCTTTGGGTTTGGTTTGGTTAGCTATGGAAAAATTAACGTGGTCTTTGGGCATTGTTTGAATTATGTCTCGGTGGACTGCAATGTAGCATCCGCGCATGGATTAAAATAGGTAAAATTTTCCATTGTAAATGATTTAGAAGTGTTATATATAATCCATTTATTATATATGATCTCTCTATAGTGGGTCCTTGTCTAAATTTGTTCTTATTCTTACAATTACTCACTACGAGACCTAAAAATGGGCATAGTGAGTTGCTATAGACCAGCTCTTGATAAGCATTTGGACGCCCTGAAATTTGTAGATAAAAACTACACGCATTGGGATTGATCCTCCTCCTAGTAGATTGGGATTATGTTCAAAATAAAAAATGTGAAGGAGGTAATATAATGCAAGGCTGATCATCCAGTTTAAAATGATGAATCTCGAACAACTACCTTCTTGTCTGTATCATAAAATCTTAAGTGGGAATGTAATAGGAGGAATAAAGAGGTCAGATGAAGCTGATTATCTTGGCCCACTTATTATATAGATTATGCAACAACTGGTAACACCAAAACGTTTTTGGCGGGTGAACTTTAAAATAAATAAAAAAAAAAAAAAAAAAAAAAAAAGGCACCCAACGGTCATGAAAAAGAAGGTCTACCAAAGAGGCAAAGAACAAAAGCTATTTTTTATTTTTTTCAAGGAAAATAAAATATCAGATTCAAAAAAAAAATTCTTTCCCCCAAATCTGAAATTTTGATAGTGAGGACCAACCAGATAGCTTAACACAAATAATTTCCTCACGCTCTTGAATTCCTTTCTTGGCTTAAGGAATGTGCTTTCTCCTTTTATCACAATCTCTCCAATCACAAAGCTTTGATACCAATTTCGCTTAACTTGTCCATATTGAAAAGCAAAAAAAAAAAAAAAAAAAAAAAACTGATGAAACTGTGATCAAAACTAACATGCCCCCCCCCCCCCCCCCCCCCATTCATCTATAAATACAAATCCGAAGTTTCGAAAACCATATCAAGTCAGTCTCTCTTTCCTTGTGTATCTCACCTATAGTTTCTTAGGTTTTTTATATTGGCAACAATGCTTTCTCCTATAGCATCTTTCAAGAGATCAGATTCTATTGCCGATAGCATGCCTGAGGCACTGAGGCAGAGTCGATTTCATATGAAACGGTGCTTCACGAGGTAAATAATACTAAACAATCATTGTTTTAACTGTGATTGTTCCAATAGATCTATGTTTTCTAAAGAATACGCCCGTTTCGAATGACAGATATATTGCAAAGGGCAGAAGGTTAATGAAGAGAACAAATTTAATGGAAGAAATGGAGAAGTCGATAGAGGATAAGCTTGAGCGGAGTAAGGTCTTGGAAGGCTTACTTGGTTACATTCTGACTTCTACTCAGGTGCTTACATGTCTTGCATTTCAATTATACTTGGGTGTTTAGAACACATTTGTTGCAATGATAATAACTTAGTTTGTATGGTTATGCCAATATTATAGGAGGCAGCTGTTGTTCCTCCCTACATTATGTTTGCAGTAAGACCCAACCCTGGTTTCTGGGAATTTGTTAAGGTGAGCTCCGACGATTTGGCGGTAGAAGGCATCACCGCTGTTGAGTACTTGAAATTCAAAGAAACAGTCTTTGATGAGAAATGGTAAGTTGATATTGAGAATGAGTTTTCAATTGGAGGGGGCTTACATATTGTACTTTCATGCTAATGGTACTTGATTTGCAGGGCAAAAGATGACAATGCGCTAGAAATAGACTTTGGAGCATTCGATTATTCTATGCCTAGCTTGACTTTATCATCTTCAATTGGGAATGGGGCCAACTATGTCTCTAAGTTCATGTCTTTGAAGCTGAAGGGGGACACAGAGAGTGCCAAGCCTTTGCTCAACTACTTACTTGCTCTCAATCATCAAGGAGAAGTATTACAATAAAATACCCTACAAACAAAGATAATGAAATTACTTATTAGTGCAAAAAATTTAAACTGTTACTTTTCTTGATTCGAACTGCAGAGTCTTATGATCAATGAGACCCTCAACACTGTTGACAAACTTCAGGCAGCACTGATAGTAGCAGAATTGTTCCTTAGCGGACTTCCAAAAGATGCACCATATCAGAACTTCGAGCAGAGGTGATCATTGAACATTAAATAATTTACCTTCAAAGACCTAACTTTTGTTTCTAAATCAATCTATATTTTCAGGTTCCTTGAATGGGGTTTTGAGAAGGGATGGGGTGATTGTGCCGAGACTGTTAGGGATACAATGAGATCTCTATCTGAGATACTCCAAGCACCAGACCCAACCAGCATGGATATGTTCTTCAGTAGGCTTCCGACAATGTTCAATATAGTTATCTTCTCCATACATGGTTATTTTGGCCAAGCTGATGTTCTTGGTTTGCCTGATACCGGTGGTCAGGTATATATTGATCAGTCTAACAAATCCACCTAATCATTTTTCTACATACACATATACTAAGTTGAATCTGTCTGCTACTGTAACAAGGTGGTTTATATCCTGGATCAAGTAAGAGCAATGGAGGAAGAAATGCTATCCAGAATTCAGAAACAAGGGTTAAGAATGAAGCCTCATATTCTTGTGGTGAGTTCAATTCACTGAAGAAAAGGCAGTCTGAAGTTGAATACTGATTGAGTAGATTGACCAGACTTGTGTGTCTGTATATGTATTTGCAGGTCACAAGACTTATACCCGATGCTCGTGGGACTAAGTGCAACCAGGAATTGGAACCTATCTTTGGTACCGAACACTCCCACATCCTCCGAGTCCCCTTTAGGACTGAAAATGGCATTCTCCGCCAATGGGTGTCTCGGTTTGACATCTATCCCTACCTTGAGAGGTTCAATCAGGTACATAGCCTGTCTTGCAGAGAATGGTGAAACCTAGTCTTCAATCCTGATTTAGTTTTAACGATAATATCTATTCTTGTAATCTACAGGAGGCCACTGCCAAAATCCTAGATCACATGGATGGTAAGCCCGACCTCATCATCGGAAACTACACTGATGGGAACCTTGTAGCATCTCTAATGGCAAACAAGCTTGGGATAACTCAGGTTTGATACTGTTCTTTGATCCACAATACATACTTCATCCTTAATGTTACTCCATGTTCAATTTCATCAGCGTGGTCTTATCTAAATCCAGGGTACTATTGCTCACGCTCTGGAGAAGACCAAGTATGAGGACTCAGATGTCAAATGGAAGGAATTTGATCCTAAGTATCACTTCTCCTGTCAATTCACCGCTGATTTAATCGCAATGAATGCCACTGATTTTATCATCACTAGCACATACCAAGAAATTGCAGGAAGGTTAGTCACTTAAAAACCAATCACATTCATGATCCATCAGAATAATCAAGAGGTTATATGTTATCTATAAGGCTTTTGACGCTGACTTATATGTTATTACCCACAGCAAAGAGAGACCTGGGCAGTATGAAAGCCATATCTCATTCACAATTCCAGGCCTGAGCCGTGTCGTGTCTGGCATCAATGTATTAGATCCGAAGTTCAACATTGCCGCTCCTGGGGCAGACCAAACTGTGTACTTCCCCTATACACAGAAGCAGAAGCGCTTGACCTCATTTCATCCTGCCATCGAAGAACTACTCTACAATAAACAGGACAACAGTGAACACATGTAAGTTCTTGATGCCAAGCTGGTTTGCCAATATATACTACTTGTATACCTATGAGGTGCTGACATCTAAAGTACACTTTCTTTGATACAGTGGATTTCTCGAAGATAGGAAAAAACCCATTATATTCTCGATGGCAAGACTTGATACAGTGAAGAACATTACTGGACTAGTTGAGTGGTATGGGAAGAACAAGCGCCTAAGGAATTTGGTCAATCTTGTTGTTGTTGCGGGCTTCTTTGATCCAGCTAAATCAAAAGATAGAGAAGAAATTGCTGAGATTACAAAGATGCATAGCTTGATACAGAAATACCAACTTACTGGACAAATTAGATGGATAGCAGCTCAGAACGACAGATACCGAAATGGAGAGCTATACCGTTGTATTGCAGATAGTAAGGGAGCGTTTGTGCAGCCTGCATTGTATGAAGCATTTGGTCTTACGGTCATTGAAGCAATGAACTGTGGATTACCTACCTTTGCAACTAATCAAGGAGGCCCAGCTGAAATCATCGTCGATGGGGTCTCTGGAATCCATATAGACCCCAACAATGGAGATGAAGCCAGTGACAAGATTGCTGTCTTCTTTGAGAAGTGCAAGGAGGATCCTGAACATTGGAACAAGATGTCCATAGCGGGTCTTAAACGTATCTATGAATGGTAACTAACAACCGAATCATCTAACATTTATGATAAGGTTCGGCCTCTATAGGTTTTCTTACATTTTAGAAACCACATTTCTGATCTGACGGAAACACTTTGCAGCTATACATGGAAGATCTATGCGAACAAGGTGTTAAACATGGGATCTATTTACAGCTTCTGGAAACAGTTGAACAAGGATCAGAAGAATGCCAAGCAACGTTACATTCAGATGTTGTATAATCTACAATTCAAAAACTTGGTGAGTTGCTTCAATCCACATTTTCTGTGTAGATGAGTAGAACCAAAATAAAGAATTAAGTACTGATGCTTACTTATTGTTTCTCAATGAAAACATTGCAGGCAAAGAATGTGCCAATTGCAATTGATGGAGCTCCTCAAGAGCAGGTTTCCCAGCCAGTAAACAAACAGCCAACACAAAGGTATACTAGACTTCAACTGGTTCAAACAACTTGTTGAATGCAATGCAGTCTAAGTTATTTGTCTATTTGATTCTAACATCTTTAATTCTTCTATTCAATACCCAGGCGTACGCAATCCCGATTGCAAAGGTCAGAATGCAATCCACTTTAAGTTAGTATGCATGACATGTTTAATTTGCTTCACTTTTAATTGGGAAACCAATTAATATAAGCCATTTAACTTATGTTTAGGATGTTCGGTTAAATTCCAAATGGTCTCATGCATCGACTCAAATGAGCCTTGTTCGCAGGCATGAAGGTCCAGAGTCAGAGAAGGGTGCTCCTACTGAACCCATCATTCCTAACAAGCACAAAGGTCTGGATGAGGAGTTGCATGATGCAAGTGATTTAGAGTTGCATGACAGCAGTGGTTTGAGCTGGAAGTCCTGGTTCACTTTGTTTCTGAGTCTTTCATTCATCTATTATGTGATTGTGAAGTATTATTACGTATAATGCTTGCTTGCGGATTTGATAATGTCATATTGATGACAGTTGTATTCAATGAATAATAAAGATTGCTGTTGTTTTCCATTTAAGAAGTGAATCTTTCCCGTTGCGGGATGTTATAAAATGCAATTTGCAATTGGTTCTAGAACTACATATACTTTCTTCTCCAGCTGATTTGTCTATATCTCTGTTAGAATGTGTAGGGTTTGCACTCAACATAATCAAATCTAAGTCCAAAATTGATTCACATCTACAAGAAGGAAAGAACAACAATAATATAGTTATTCAATTATTTTCTTTACATGGTATCAGAGCAACTTTCTTTGGTGACCTAAGACTCTGGGGACTAAAGCTCTTCTCCGCCTCCAAACGCTAGACGCAAGAGGCGGAGAAGGGAGAACAACAGCAAAAGCCTATCTCAATCATCCATGCATCAACAAAATAAACAACACCGCAATCAACAGACAACCAATCATCCTCAATAGACTTCTCTTCATGAAATTGCCACCTGCAGCCAAAACCTCAACAAACTCTTGTTCAACAACAGAACAAGCCATCTTTTTCTTTACGCCAGCAACAACAACTGCACAACCATAAGACATACACGTCCTTTCGTCACTCGTTGTCGTTCTGTTCTCCCTTCGTCCTCTCTCTTTTCCTGTCACATGTTCGATCGCACAATAGGGAAGAAACAATAAGGAAGAAGAAGATGAAACGGAGGGAAGATAAATAAATTTGAATCTCTTTTTCTGCGCTATTCACACCCACCATCTTGGGTCTGTACCACCACACAAGCTAAAAAAAACACTACCAGCACAAATGCTGAGAAGATCTCTCATCTGCTAGTTGTTAGTTCGTAATGATTGATGTGTGGATATTCTTATCAATGATGACTTCAGGTACGCATTGATTACAATTTTTCTTCCTTGATTATTGACATGAGGTTTTGGTTTAGGATTTGTTAGATTCCTACAAGTGGTATCAGAGCCTCCTTGACAAAATCATTGAAGAAAACATTAGGTTTATTATTTTCATATTAGGTTTATTATTTTCATGTGGGTTTTTTTTTATCAAATCCTAAAAATCTATTTCGTCAGATTCGGTTCTCCCGGTGACTAGATTGTGATTTAGGCGTTCATCAATCGACCCCATAAGTTTTTTTTTCGGTGGTTGATGATTATAAAAACAATATTGGAAAAAAATAAATTTTTTTGGATGGTCGGTGATAGTCGGAAATTTCTTTATGATTATTTTTTAATTTACTGTTCATTACCAAAAAAAAATTTAATAAAAACAGGAATTCTAAATGTCCAGGAAGCCAGCGAGGGAGGGAGTGAGGGAGTGAGGGAAGGAGGGGATTGTCCATCTCTCTCCGGATGCGCGCATGAAAAATGACATCACGCATCCCGAGGGGAATGGACGGTCCCCTCCTTCCCTCTCTCCCTCCCTCGCTGATTTCCTCGCTGGCTTCCTCGACAGGTAGAAGCTCTCAAATAAAAATCCTTACAATCATTGTGTTGATGGAATCGAGCGAATCGTTTCCATTCCTCCCACGACAGCTTCTTTATGATCGATTTTAGTAGTCAAACTTTCGATCGATAGGTTCAGTTTTTTGAATCGATCAACACATGGGTGAAACCGACGATCGTTCTGTTTTTTCAGACATTGACCTTCGATTAGGGTTTGCAGAAATTGGATTGACCTTCAATAGGGATCAATCACTTGATTCGATCAATCCCTTGATTATCGGTTGATCCCTTTTTTCTGGATTTTTTTTTCCTTTTTTTTTATTCAAATCGCAGGCAAACGGGTGAAAACGACGGGTTTTGGGTCTTGGATCGAGATCTGGGTCAGTTTTTGGGCTTAGGTTTGGGTTTATTGGGTCCAGCATGTTCGATCCAGCGACAGTTCGGTTCAGTTATATTTTGTTGGACCATTCCCCTTAAGGCTTGTTTGGGCCACCTGGCCTATAGGATTGGACCCGTCGTATTTTGTTTTGGCATTTTTCGCTCGTGAATTTTGCTTAAAATTATCTAAAATTAAGGGAAATTTTTTTTGGAGCACCTAAAGTATATTTTAATTAACAATCCAAAATTTAAATTTAGGTGAAATTTTGTGCCACGTCGCCTAAGTAACCTCTTTCATGAATTTTTATTTAAATTTGAATTTCAGTTTCAATTTTTTGGTAGATTGCATATGGTTGCGCCATGACCCATACGAATAACAATCGGCCCAAAGGAATGTTGTTATTTTGGCTGGTTCATTGATGGTATAAGGTAATTAATTAAAGTAATTTTTTTTGGGATTCACTTATGCATCCAATGATCGGCCAAAAGGAAGGTCATTGTTTGGCCAAGCTCGATTTTATTTTATTTCTATTAATTAGCCTTCGTTGTTTTGAGAGAAACACTTACACGTTATCATGTTTGTCCAAAGACTTGAATTGTAATGGTGTGCTCGGTTTCTCACAAGGGCCCATTATTAAAAATGTAAATTTACATGTACTAAGTTTTGCCCTTCGTCTATTTGTTTTCTCCTTAATTAGACAAAATTTTGCATGATGATGATTGTTGGTTATTTATTTTTCTGTTATTATATCAATGCATTAAAGTTGATGGGAAGTACATATATTGATGTGAGTTTGTTCTTTTGTGTTATTTTAGTGAATGTTTCTTCGATATCTGTCAACTTAAACAACATTCCAATACTTAATGGTTCCAATTTTGAAAAATTGGAGGAACATATAATAATCGTTATTGGGTGTATGGATTTGGATTACACGTTTCGTGTTAATGAACCCACTATGCCTAATGATTCTAGTTCAGCTGAAGATAAAGTTTCTTATGAAAAGTGTGAGTGATCTAATCGCATTAGTCTTATGATGATGAAACACTCTATTTCTAAAAATAATTGTGGTGTCATGCCTAAGAAGGAAAATGCTAAAGATTTTCTACGCCAGGTTGCAGATGATTTGTTGCATGGGAAAAGGTGGAGGCAAGTATGCTTTTTAGCAAACTTGTTACCATGAGGTATACTGACAAAGGAAACATAAGGGAGTACATAATGGAAATGTCTAATCTTGTTTCCAAAATGATGACACTAAAGTTGGATTTTCTGATGATTTCCTTGTGCACCTCATTTTGATTTATCTTCCTACACAGTTTTGTCCCTTTAAAATCAAATATAATACTCAAATGGAGAAATAGACTTTTACTGAGCTCATTACTCAGTGTGTGCAAAAAGAGGAACGTCTAAAACGAGAAAAGACAAAAAGTGCTCATATAACACGACATTTTTCAATGGCAATTCAGGCATCAAGAAAATGAAAAGAAATCTTTCTGTTAAAACTAAGGGAACTGCATCTGATGAGATTTCATAGGCAAATGTGAAACATAAACATGATAAGGTCACCACATGTTTTTTTTGCAAAAAAAAAAAAAAGGGTCATGTGAAGAAGGGTTGTCTCAAATATCAGAAGTGTCTCGCAAAGAAATGTGATAATTTTAGTTTTGTTTCTTCTGAGTTTAATTTAGCTGATGTACCACGCCATTCCCGGTGGATAGATACGTGTACAACTATTCACATCAATATTTCCATGCAGAATTGCATAAGAAGTCGGAAACCAAATGATGCTGAAAAGTTCATTTACATGGGGAATGACAATAAAGCTTGTGTGGAGGCAATTAGAGTCTTTAGATTAAAATTAGAGTCTAATTTTTATTTGGATTTGGATGAGACTGTTTATGTGCCCTCATTTAGGCGAAATTTAATATATGTTTTCAATTTGGATAAATGCGGTTATACTTTTTCTTTTGGAAAAAAAAGTTTTAGTCTAATACAAAATTTCTAAGTTATTGGTACTAGTTCTCTGATTGGTAATCTATATAAATTAGACTTAGATGTTACACTTACAGTCAAATGAAAATTTGTATGTTATTAATTATGGTACTAAACGAAGATTAACTAAAGAGAACTCTTCTATGTTATGGCACAAACGTCTAAGTCATATCTCTCGACTGATGATTGAAAGGCTTGTGTCCATTGGAGTTCGTGGGACCCTTGATTTTACAGATTTTACGATTTGTATTGAATGCATAAAGGCGAAACAAACACTAGAAAGTTAGGTGCACATAGGAGTTCAAGTGTCTTAGATTTGATATATACTAATATTTGTGGAGCATTCCCTACGGCTTCTTGAAATGGTCAACAATATTTTATCACTTTTACAGATGATTATTCCCGCTATGGATATTTATACTTAATACATAAAACATCACAATTATTAGATGTGTTCAAGGCCTATAAAGCTAAGGTTGAAAATCAACATCATAAGAAAATTAAGGTCGTTAGATCTGACCGTAGTGGTGAATACTATGGTAGATATGATGGTTCAGGCCAATGTTCAAATCCATTTATGATGTACTTACATGAATGTAGCATCGTCCCTCAGTATACTCTGCCAGGGACACCGCGTCAAAATGGTGTATCTGAGAGATGAAATCGAACCCTAAAAGATATGGTTAGGAGCATGATTTGTCATTCTACCTTGCCAGAGTCTTTTTGGTTAGATGCCTTAAAGACTGCAGTTTATATCCTTAATAGAATACCCAGTAAAGTAGTCAACAAAACCCCATATGAGCTATGGACGGGTAGACGTCCTAGCATTCGACATTTACATATTTTGGGGTGTCCAGCTGAGGCTAGGCCTTACAGGCCCCATGAAGAAAAAATGGACTATAGAACTGTTAGTTGCTACTTTATTGGATATATTCAAAAGGATCAAACGGATTTAAGTTTTATTGTCCATCTACTAATACCTTAATTTAGATGAATAATGCCAGTTTATTGGGGATGTTGAGAATGGTGGGAGTAGACAATCCATAAATATTAGTTTTGAAAAAAAACATGTTGACATTCTTATGATGGATATTCAACCTGTTAACGTGATCATACCAGTTCTTCAACATGATGCGGATGCAAATCACGAAGATATAGCTGGATTGTCTTCTGATTCAGAAATATTTCAACCTCCTCAATTATAAATGCCAATAAGGAGATCCAATAGGGAGAAGAGATATGCTATTTCAGATGATTATGTAGTTTATCTCGATGAGCATGAGTTTGATGTAAGAATGAAAATTGATCCTATCACTTTTCTTCAGGCCAAACAAAGTGTTTACTCTTCAGATTGGATGTATGTTATGAATGAAAACGGCGTTTGGGATCTTGTCAAGTTACCTAAGGGGATGAAACCAATTGGATGCAAATGGTTTTTTAAAACCAAATGTCATTCAAAAGGTATAAGGCACGTCTTGTTGCTAAAGGTTTTACTCAAAATGAATGTTGGGTTATAAAAAAAAAATTTCATAAATTTTTAGGAAATACTCTTTTAGAATCATTATAGCCCTTGTAGCTCATTATGATTTAGAGTTACATTAGATGGATGTTAAGACTGCATTTCTGAATGGAAATTCTGTAGGGTTTTGAGATTAAAAACTCAGAACATAAAGTTTGCAAATTAAAGAAATTCATCTATGTCTTAAAGAAGCATCTCATCAATGGTATAAAATGTTTAATCGAATAATTTCTCTTTTGATTTTGAGGAACATCCGGTTGATCAATGTGTTTATCATAAGATTAGTAGGAGGAAATTTAGTATTTTTTTAGTGCTATATATTGATGAAATCCTACTTGAAAATTGTGCCATAAGTTTATTCCATTCAGTAAAATTTCTTATTAAAGTTTTTTGCTATAGCATATTTGGTGATAGACATGTAGATTAATTGCACTGATCATATAATATTATTGGTCTATCATGCCATATATTTGTTGAATTGGCACTTGGTAGGCTCTCTACACTAGGTAAGTACTCATTGTTACGAGTGATAAGTTCAGTTTTCCCTAATGTCTAAAGAATGATTTATATATTAAGGGAATACATGAATATTATCTCTCATGCTCAGATGGTAGAGATTATCGTGTATGATAAAGTTTATCCGTATTAGGATATTGTGCATATCATTGGAATGTTTGGCAGATATTTAGGATTGAAGAATGCTCACTAAACAACGGCTATTGCAGTATTTAAAAAGAACACATGTTTATGCTCACATGCTATAGATCTAATCAATTAGAGTAGATATTCAAGTTAATTTTTTTGTGTAATGCCCAGAAAAACTATTTGTTTGATGTAGAGCATGTGATCAAACATTATGATTATACATAATTTTTATTTAAGGGCTTCACGCTATAGGTTTCATTCAGAAATGTTATGAAATAAAGCCGTTGATTTTATTCAGATAATGACAATTGTTCATTCTAAATTATATCGACTTCAAGTTTTTTGTCGTTAAAGAAAGGGTTCAGAATCATCTTATGACAATTAAGAATATACCACATAAGGTGTTCAACGAGCACATTTCTCGTTACGGCGTGGTTAGTTCTTATGATGCTCATAGTCAGTTGGAGTCTATATTTCCATGTTTAATTGTCATTGGTGGACACATTTAGTTTATTGATGATTCTGAAATAAAGATTTCTACTTTTTCAATTATAGTTGCGCATATACAGTTTGATTAAGTATAATAAAGCGATTCTATTTTAAATCATAAGGTAGGACCAGATGAAAATGGACATGATCAGATATCACATTACATGTCATTTTCATGCTACACATCCATACTTTGATCTATGTCGTTGATTGTATTGGTATTTGTGACCATGGATGGGTCCAACCACGATAAATGTGGTGAAGGCCGTTATAATCCTATATTTATATTTCAATGGACCAGATTGTTTTGAGACGACACTCACAATTCTCAACAATCAAGTTTTGAGCTCATAAAGTTTACAATGTATAATCTATGTAGTCCAAGTGGGAGATTGTTAGATATTCCCTTAAAGGAGATCTACATAATTCATATTATTATACGTTATAGATTGTCGAACTATAGGTGAGTAATGTTTGATTAGACCCGATTAGTTGTGATCATTAAGAAACAAGACAAAGATTATAAACACGTTTCTACTTACATGTTTTATGTCTTGACATGTATTACTAAATTTAGTATGAATGTTATTTATGTGTAGATACCAATTTTAGTCCCAATATAATTCTATTATTGATAATGGGTTAATAATAGAATTAGAATTCTATATATACGGTTGAGGTCCTCACTCCAAACCTAATTTTCTATTCTTACTTTTCCCATCTGATTTGAGAAATACAAGAGAAATGTTCTGGAGGTGGAAGATATCTTCACTGCGTGTTGCTAGTTTGTGAGGATTGCTGCGTAGATATTCTTCATCAATGGCGACTTTAGGTACCAATTGATTTCAATTGTTCTTCCTTGATTATTGACATGAGGTCTTGGTTTAGGATCTGATAGATTCCTACATTATCACTACAATATTTTTATACCCTTTTCGTCATCGCCCTTTCGCTTGCTAGTCTGACCCCTTCCAGTTCAATTCTAAAATTTGTTGTCATGCCTTGATGAGCTGGTTGGGTGGTGGTCGATGGTGTTCTGTTTAATCGTACACCAGGTTGTAAACTGTTAACCTCTCTTATTTGAATGAAGGCTGATTTTTGCCCAAAGTACTAAAGTTTGTAACGGCTTGCATCTGGTCTTCTTCCTGATTATGTCAGAATGGTGTGTAGCATAGAGTGAGGGCGGAAAGATTGGTCTCAATCTCCACGATTTGCGACAGTTTACTCGTGCGTGTTTTCGGGTTCATGGTAAGTTGCGAAGGAAGTCTCGCATGTGGATCTTATTTTCTGTGCTATTGGATTGTTCTTCTCCATTTCCTATAGTGGTTGGCCTCATGTTTCGGACTCCCACAATAGAAGCAAATCATCTGAAAGTCTTCATAGCGGACAAATATTTTAATATGTTTACCTCTTTGGAAATAACTTATTATCACTGATGTTACCTCCAATTTGGTGTCGAACAAAATTATTGTTCTACAGAATACATCTTTGTTATCAAATCTTTTGGTAAGGTCCATGTCCAGAACTTCCCCGATTGTGCTTCCCAAACCTTGAATATCTTTCGCAATGAATCTTTCAAGGGGAACTTCAAGTAATTGAATCTACACCGGTACCAAATAAAATTTGTACTCTGTCAAAGGTGTTTTCGACTTCCAAGTGTAGGTTGACATAACGAAATTGTTTATTTTCCAAGGACCATTGTTAAGAACTCTATCCATGTGTTATTTGTTGTCAAACTTGAAGAGGAAGACACTTGTGTTGAACCATGTAGTATTAACTTATTCGGATGAATACCGTTGCTTAATAAGAGCTTCATGGATGTCCTCAATTTTCATTTTGGTAGGTGACAAGAACTTCCCTAGAACAGTGAGTTGTTAAACACTACAAATCCCTTCCTCATCCTTTGTAAAAGTGAATTCCTTAGATGTGTTGAGTGCAAAAACTCCATTTGAGATTGACAGTTTGAGAGAATTCATTTGAAAAGAATATGGTACAAGTGATTTGTTAGGCTCTATGAAAAAACGAGAAATAAGATAATAAAGAAAAAAAAAAAAATGAGTGCTCTGGAATGAGGTACAAGGATATAATAATGTTTATGAAAAGAAGTAATATAAAAAATAATAATAATAATAATAAAAAAAATCAAATGAAATGAAGAGGAAAGCTGCCAAAATAAGTTTGTAATTTCATGTGATTGAAACCAAAACAAAAGATACATTTAACCTTGAAAATCGATATGTTGTAGACTATTGATTTTACTCGTAGTAGTAGAGAAAAACAAGAAGTAGGGTGGTGAGAGTAGGGATGGCAGTGGGGCGGATATTCACGGATATCCGCCCCACCCAATTCGTTTGGGGCGGTTTTGGATATGGCTGAATGGGTTTTCGGGTGGTTTCGGGTATCCAAAAAATATCCGTTCACTATTCGGGGCGGATACGGATTTGGCCATATCCGCCCCGCGGATATCCGTTTATTAGGTAACATTACAACAATACCCTTCCCCTATATAAACGAATTAAACCCTTCATCCCTCCCTCTCCCTCATTCCCTCCCTCACACCCGCCTCTCCCTCTCGGCCTCTCTGCCTCTCACACACCGAGGAGCGATTCGAGCGAAGGCATTTCCCTCACAGCGAAGCCAAGGCGGAGGCCGAAGGGAAGGGTCGTCGTCGACTCGTCGTCCGCCTCCTCTCTCACTGTCCCTTCTTCTCTTTCACAGGCTCACTGCTCACAGCGAAGGCGGAGGCCGTCCGCCTCTTCTTCTCTCTCACAGCGAAGGGCCGAAGGCGAAGCTCGTCCGCCTCTTCTTCTCCGATCTCTCTCACAGCGAAGGCGAAGCGCTCGGCCGCCTCTTCTCTCTCACAGCGAACTAGCGAAGGCGTCGTCATCACTTGTCGCCCCTTCTCCTTCTCCTTCTCTGAACTCTGATCTCAGATCCAGATCTACGATCAGATCTGATCTCAGATCCAGATCCACGATCTGATGTCAGATCCAGATCCATATCTTTGATCTAGATCTAATATCAGATCTGATCTCAGATATCAGATCGTTTTTTTTTTTTTTTTTTTTTTTGTAATATAGCAGAGATCGAATTTAGTAATATGTTGTAATTTTTTTTTAGATCAGAGAACTCGGATAGTCAGATCTGATCTTTAGAAATTTTTTTTTTTTTTGGTAATTTGTTGTATTTTTTAAATTTGTTGTATGTATTTTTTTTTTTTGGTAATTTGTTGTATTTTTTTAAAATTTGTTGTATGTATAAATGATCGGTAGTAGTGTAGTGTAGAAGTATTTTTACTGTTATGTATAAAATATTGCGGTGTAAAATATGCTATATTGCTATTTGCTGTTATGTAAGATAGATTGCAGTGTAAAATATGCTATCTGTTACTATGAGTGTAAATTTGTTGTATGTAAAATATGCTATCTGTAGTGTAAATTTGTTGTATGCTATTTGCGGGGCGGATTGGTTGGGGCGGGGAATCAAAATCCACCTTTAAATGTATTTTATGCGGATATTCGGGGCGGGGCGGGGCGGATATCCGTAAATCCGTCTGGAGCGGGGGCGGTTTTGAACATTACTGATAAACGGATATGCGGGGCGGATTTTTATCCCCGCAATCCTCAGCGGGGCGGGGATGAATTTGCTTAAATCCGCCCCAATCCGCCCCGTTGCCATCCCTAGGTCAGAGGTTGAACCTTCTTTAGAGAGAAAAAAACTGATACGAAAAATAGTTTTTCACGTACAAAGGCTTGTTGCATCCAAAATGGTCCAGACCCAAATCACAATCCCAATCCCAGTGACCCGACGAGAATTCAAACTGATATGGACCCAATCCGAGATGTCTTATTCGATCGGGACACACGAATCTAACCCGAACCTGATCAATTGGCAGCCCTACTCGGGATATTATGACAAAGAGGAAGGATGTGAACAGGAAAATTGTTGGAAGCGTCTATTTTGGCTGAATGGAAGCATTCGATGGAGGGTCACAATTCGTGGAGTGTTGAGATGATTTGTGGGTGTGGGTCAAAGTACAATGAGTTGCAAGGAAGGTTCAGTTTGGTTGGGTGATGCCGATGTCGATGCCGTGTTCCCTCTCTCGAGTCGTCTCGTGCACCTAGTATGGGGTTGGCTTGGCTGGCTACCAGCTACAGGTCTCACTCATGCCATACCATCCCCACAAACAAAGCCATCCTCAGCTTTCAGCCTCTTTTGTTTGTTTCACTTTGGGTCAGCTCAAGCCCCCTGTTTTAGAAAAGGTCAATTATTATAAGAATGACATCTCAATCAATTAATTATATAGATACTTGTCTTGTTGAAAAGTGATGCACCACAGAAAAATTCAGTCCCAAACAAATAAATAATACATTGAGACATAAACATGTAATTCAAAATTAGCTCAGAACATGGGTGATTGTTATTGTATTAATTTAAAATAATGTAATTCAATTTCTGATAGTTTACAGATATTGATTCAATAATCATCATGATCTGGACATAAACATGCTAGGTAGGTGGACTGGACTGGACTGGACTGGACTGGATTTCAGGAGACAGGGGTTAGGAAGACTTTTTAATAATGTATGCGCAACCACTAATAATTGTACTGCTAAAACAACCACTAACTTCTTCTGTTCCTTCCTTCATACTTCTTCTCTTCCAACGTCAACTTTTTCTTTTGATTTTTTTGGTAAAAATAATGGCATTTCCTTTTTCAAAGGTTGGACTAATTAACATGACCTTCCATGGCTTCTAATCAAACAACTCTGTACGCAACTTCGCCCAACTCCTTATTCAAATTATTCCCTTGGTTTTGTATATATGACCTTCAATGGCATCAGCATGATATTTCATTCAAAATTTAGAAAAACAAATAGAGCACTATTTTGATGTGGTTAACCTCGTGCACGCGGACATGACAGACTATGCAACCAACTCACTATCCATATCTTTGGAACATATGACCACAAAAACATGTGTTCTCGTGATGCAATCTAGATAACAAATGTGAAGTTATGATGCTTATTAGAAATTTTAGGTCTTAATGGCTTACCCCAAGATTAGGGGGTGTATTCAATTAAGGATTTTAAAATCCTAGGGTATTTAATTAAAGAATTAAAATAATATATGTAAATTTGGGGTATTCAATATAGATTTAAAAAGATTATTTTAAAATTCGTCAAAATCTAAAGATATTCAATTCACACATTTTAAAAGTTTAGCGAAATCAGGGGTATTCAAAAAGCTGTGATTTTAGATGGATTTGTTAAAAATCCTTTATAAAATCCATGTGAATTTTGTAAAATCCTTTGAAATCTTTTAAAATTCACCAAAATTTAAAATCCTTCACAAACCATCCAAACTCCTAATTCAAAATCCTTTAATGTGTAAGCTAAAAATAAATCTTCACTCCACAACTTCCAAAGATGATGGGGGTACTAAGCGTCCACAGGGTTATGAGGGATGGTATCATAAGTTCACAATTCAAACCTCTATATATCCAACTCTGTACATGTAATGGGCTTGGGGTCCCCTCTGTAACTACACTTATTGTGTTCTGCTAGAGGCCCTGCTACCAAGATTGTGGATGATGAGCCACTTAAAATGGATGAAACAAGTCGTAATAGAAAACAATTTGATTTCCACTCGTTACTTTTATCAAACCAAAATGTATATTTTTAATTATTAAAACAACAATAACATGCAATCCACTCACCATGTACTGATAAAAATCTCAATTATCATCCTATCAAATAAAATATTGTATAAGATTCAAATGTTTTCCATGAATGAGTTGGTATATTAAGAAAAACAAAGATGCCCCTATTCACTTTATTGCTGAATTATGTATACAGCTGTATATTAAGAGATATTAAATATTATTGCAATCATTAATCACATTTTTTTCATTCAACCATATAAAATCCAATGATATATTTAAAAAGATTCGTCCACTATCAAACATAAAATACTAGAAAGCCAGAGTTAATCAAATTAAAAATCAAAATGTCTTTTGAGTAAAATACATTTGTAGTTTCAATGTTTTCAAAATTATTTATAAAAACAACTAAACTAATTAACATATAAAAAAAAAATTACCTGTCTAGAAAACCACTGGGAATCTCTTTGCGGTTTATCGTAAAAAGCATCTGTACTATTAACTAAAACAGGTGTTTAGCTCCAATTGGTTCCAAGGAAACTTCCTGGACATTTTGTCAAAAACTTCTAGGGGAACGTTGAATTGAAATGATGTGATTATTCATACTATTCTTTGCGATGAAGATTTCTTTATACCACCAACACGACTAAGACTTAGACCACCTTCTCCGTTCTTAACTGCCTATTTAAAGATGGGGCTATTTGTTTTAAACGTAAACCACGCAGACCACACACCATCATCCTTCCTTCCTTTGCTCTATAAAGAGACACCAAGAGACTCTCTCTCTCTCTCTCTCTCTCTCAAACCACAAACACCCATCTCTCTGAATTCTTCTTCTTCTTCTTCTTCTTCTTCTTCTTCTTCTTCTTCTTCTTCTTCTTCTTCTTCTTCTTCTTCTTCATCAACCATGGCTCTTACAAAGACAACATCAGAGTCTGATGCTTCCATTCATTCGACTTTCGCTTCTCGCTATGTTCGTACATGTCTTCCAAGGTATATATATATATGATGATGAGTGCAAGTTTTATTTATTATGTTATGATGATATTGAATAATGAGATCTGTTGTGTGTGTGTAGATTTAAGATGCCGGATAGTTCGATCCCAAAGGAGGCAGCATATCAGATTATTAACGATGAACTAATGTTGGATGGAAACCCAAGATTGAATCTGGCTTCATTTGTGACTACTTGGATGGAACCAGAGTGTGACAAGTTGATAATGTCTTCTATTAACAAAAATTACGTTGACATGGATGAATACCCGGTCACTACTGAGCTCCAGGTAACCTATATATTCTTATTTACAATTGAATTCATCAATCTCGATCTCCATTTCATCTTCTGCCACACACTCTTTGTCCATTGTTTTTTGTTTATTACTATTTCTTTTTTTACTAGACGACCTGAAGAAAAAAAATTAAGTAACCTAGGACTTGGTTTTTTCAAGATCAAATGAAATGATGTAGTCTTCTTAGTCCAAGTTGTATATTCATTGGAAGACATATATGAAATTTATAATACATTAAGACTTTTGATGGTTCACTGATTATCACCCATCACATATTTCCAGTATGTAATTAGAACCATTTTCTTCACATCCTATTCAAACCCACATCCAGATAAAATATGTTCTTTCTGTAAGAAGAAATTGGACTACCTAAAAATCCTAGTCTGGTTACATTTTTTTTTTTTTTTTATAGAGTAGAAAATGTGTACCCACCTGCACCATCACATAGATGGTATGGATTTTCCCAATCTTGTTACCAAATAATAGAAAATTATGAATTTTATAATGGAATTGTTTAGTTTTAAAAATGATTTTGGGATACAAAATTAAATTCGAAAACAAACCTAAAGTTTGTCCATCTCAAATCAAAATTGAAGATTAATTTCTTGAACAAGGGAGTGGGCATGGCTTATCATCTATGCTTGGGGACGGCTTTGCCTTGTAGAGTGGCAACTGTATTTAGTGCATCTCTATGGGTAAAAATTAATTTGAGGTATCAATAATATCTCATTTTAAACAAAAGTTAATTTTATGGATTTTCTATTTCTGCATCACTCAAACCATATTTTTTCCTTTAACTTTTTTTTTTTTTATCATTATATTTAAATATTTACGTCTACTTTTAGGGATCCTCTATTTAAATTTGAAGGATTGGAGAAGAGATGACCAAGAAAAGGTAGTTTTTTAGTTTAATTATTTGGGGGATGACATAAACGTCCCCAAATATAAGGGAAATAGAGAGACACGGATAAAATAAGAATATGTATAAGGTGTTCCATTGAAACATATTTGTTTTCCGACAGTGACCCCAAATTGCCTTTATGGCCAATTTAGATATCCTTGAAAATGCTCTAATATCTATCTTACAATTCATAAAGGTGTTTTACTATTTATTGTTGACTGGGACAGAGACAAATCGAAAGGATTACAGATAAATGATGATTAGGATTGAAAGTTGGAAAGTGTATTGAATTTGAGGGTTGAGATTTATTTCCTATGATGACATATTTGCAAATATAAAACATGTAGAATGGGCAAAAATAATGAAAAACTTTTGAAAATAGTTGGTGGAATGTACATGTGACAGAGAGAAAATATTGTGTTTTCCTTTTAGCAAAATGAAAATTGTCATAACTATCTACGTCGATGTCGGATTTTGGAAAACTTAGTATTGTTGAAATGCATTTTTGAAGATATTTCCAACGAAATCAATAATCAATACGCGCTAAAATTATAAAAATATATATTTTATAATTAAAAAGACGTATAATGTATTTTACGTCTTTACTATTTTTCAAAGCAATGAAACGGATCGATCATTCTCAAAAAAATGAGGGGCCATCTCGGCGTTTTGGCGAATTCAAAGATTGAGGGAGAACTCATTCTCGGCATTTAAAAATTTCCCCCAACTGATTCAAATTTAACTGAGTCTAACCCTAAAATTTATAATATATATTTTGATATTAGAATATGCTTACACTTCAATATTGATTGAGAGCGAAAATGGAGATAGTGATGAAAATGTTCGGTACAAAATATTTAACAAAAATAAAATTATGTGAAGTGGCAACGACATGATGCATACCCTAGTCCTTTAACAAAAAATGAATTATGAAAGCACCCCGCCTTCCATACCGCCATCAATCATGCCGGGCTCCCCTGATATATCCTATGAAATTTGATTTGTAGGTTGGTAGGACCAAAGCCCCATGGTTTTAGGAATCAATCAAAACATAACAGGAATAAAGTAGATAATGGACGGCCAATATATAAAGTATTATTGGGAAGAAACAATCTCATCACTAATACAATAAACCAAACCAATGAATGTATTTATCCCATATGATATAATTATACCTTCCATGGAAATCGGATCACATAATCCCCGACGTTATCCTTTTTGGATTAAAGGCTTAAAGCTGCTTTTTGTCACCGCGTTTTACTTTCCAATAAGTTTTAAAATTCATGCATAGCATATAAATTTATGAATTTAATTTTAAATATTTTATATTATCACAATAAATTTTTACATATGTATGTTCCATCATAATTTAGCTTCTCAATGAAATGTGTGTGTGTGTGTGTTTTATTTTAATATTATTTATTTATTTATTTATGGTTGTGATGGAGATGGAGGTTACCCATTTCTAATATAAAAATGCTTGTAGTCATTTCAGTTGTACTAGTCTGGATAATATTTAAGTATATTAGTAGTCTTTTTTATGTTAATCTCTTTTTATACACTAAATTTGTTATCATTTTATCTATATTACATTACATTACATTACATTGATTTTATTATTCTTTAAATTATGTAGAACCGATGTGTGAACATGATCGCACATCTCTTCAATGCCCCTCTTGGAGAAGGAGAAGCAGCTGTCGGAGTGGGATGTGTAGGTTCATCTGAGGCTATAATGTTGGCTGGTTTAGCATTCAAGAGGAGATGGCAAAACAAGATGAAGGCCCAAGGGAAGCCCACTGACAAGCCCAACATCGTTACTGGCGCTAATGTTCAGGTATTATTTTGCTTTTTATTCTTGTTTTTGTTTACAACCATTTTTGTTAAAGTGTTTCTTTTTCATTTTATTGTTTATTGCGTGATGGGATCACCAAATCCCAAAGCCCAAGGGCTTCTTTACAATGGGTTTTGAACTGATCCAAGGGCTTGAGAAACCACAATCAAACTCTACCCCAAATGCATGCATAGGAAGTTTTGAGTTTATCATCAAGAGTTTTGCTTCTTGCCTCCATCTCTAACATGTTGTCATATGATGGTGATGTAGGTGTGCTGGGAGAAATTTGCAAGGTATTTTGAGGTGGAACTCAAGGAAGTGAAACTGAGGGAAGGATACTATGTCATGGACCCAGAGAAAGCAGTGGAGATGGTCGATGAGAACACCATTTGTGTGGCAGCCATCCTTGGTTCAACTCTCAATGGAGAATTCGAAGATGTTAAGCTCTTGAACGATCTCTTGGTTGCTAAAAACAGCGAAACTGGGTAAGTTTTTCCATTTGCAAGTAACAAGTATCTTCCTTCTGATATGAAACCTATGTCTTCACTTTTATGTTTTTATAATGCAGATGGGATACTCCTATCCATGTTGATGCAGCAAGCGGTGGTTTCATCGCACCTTTCATCTATCCAGAATTGGAATGGGACTTCAGGCTGCCATTAGTAAAGAGCATCAATGTGAGTGGGCACAAATATGGACTTGTGTATGCTGGTATTGGATGGGTCATCTGGAGGAACAAAGAAGACTTGCCAGAGGAACTCATTTTCCACATCAACTACCTTGGTGCAGATCAACCTACATTCACTCTCAACTTCTCTAAGGGTACAAAAATGGATGTCCAAATTCACCCAATGTCCTTAAAATTTTATTTTGGACAACTTGATTGCTAAATGTAATTGCATTTGTGAATTGTAGGTTCAAGTCAAGTTATTGCTCAATACTACCAACTCATTCGCCTCGGTTATGAGGTAACCCTCCAAACCATTGTTTATTAATCATACAAGTACTAATGCATCAGACCTATAATAATCACTTTCACATGTTTCTTGCACAGGGATATCGAATGATTATGGAGAACTGCCGAGACAATGCCCAAGTACTAAAAGAAGGATTGGAAAAAACAGAGCGTTTTGACATTGTGTCAAAGGACCAAGGGGTTCCCTTGGTAGCCTTCTCCCTGAAAGACCATAGCAGGCATGATGAATTTGAGGTATCAGACCTTCTGCGTCGATATGGATGGATTGTGCCAGCCTACACCATGCCACCGGATGCCCAACACATCACAGTGCTACGTGTTGTCATTCGGGAAGACTTCTCCCGTACCCTTGCCGATCGCCTAGTGAATGACATCAAAAAGGTTTTGCATGAGCTTGACACACTCCCAGCCAAACTCACAGCTAAGCTACAAGCTTGTGAGGTGAAGCATGATGAAGATGGAACTCCAGTGGTTATCATCAAGAAGAGTGAACTTGAGACGCAGAGGGAGATCACTGATGTTTGGAAGAAGTTTGTCATGGCTAGGAAGACCCAAGGAGTGTGCTAATTAGAGCTTCTTCTTCTTCTTCTTCTTCTTCTTCTTTTTTTTTTCTGAGAATAACTTCATCATCAACATTTTCCATCATTGTTTGCTTCTTTTGGAGTGTTAATTATTGTTGTGACATTAAAGTTGCATGTTCTGAAGACTTGATTGATAAATGAACCTGCTATTTTTGTACCCTTTGCTTCTTTGAATTAAGTTGAGCTCCCAATCACACTGCCTGTATGAACAAACAAACTTTGCACAACCAGCTTAGAATTAAGTTGAGCTCCCAATCACACTGCCTGTATGAACAAACAAACTTTGCACAACCAGCTTACGTAGAAAAGATTCCATGCCAATAGACTCGTGACATCCATGTACTGAGTCGTCAAATGAGCCACGTTAAGAAAGCCCAAGTTTATACGCATTGGCCCACAGGGTGTCCCAAGAGGGCCCGAATGAAAGACCCAAGCTTACATGAACCATCAAAGAAAGTCCTACAAATGAAGACTTGGGCCTGTCAAGCCTGCTTTCCTCGATGGAAGCCCACAGAAGGGCCAAAACACAACAAGCCTACCCATCATCAAAGCAAGCCCAAGCCCATGCAAGAAGGACCTCATTGTCATGGAAGCCCTTTCCTTACTCCTCAATATAGTCTATGAGAACGTTTTTCTGACCAACTCTCATGGCTTTAGGAGGGGGCGGGCCCCTAAGCTAGCTCTCGCCTTCTTCAGGATTTGCTCCTAAATTCCAGCTATGATCGACCTTTCGAATGAATGAAGTTAGAAGCTAAGGGCTTTGGTCGAGTGCTTTGCCAATCATTCTTCTATGTACGATAGTCATAAGGCAGGGGAAAGAAAGGCAGCTAAGGTCTTCCCGCTTCCACTTCAGTTTACCAAAGAGTGCCCGAAGGCTACTGGATCACTCTAGTGCTTCGGGTACTACGGACCCTCTGCCATCCATTGCAGCAGAGCCGTTTCATGAGCGGGGGGGCTAAGCGCAGTTCTTTGAATTTTATCAAACGTTGAATGAAATCGATTCTTATATATATCGGATAGGATAGATGGACGGATCTATCTTTCTATTCATATATTATTACTATTTTTTTTTGTAGCGTAGCAAGAAGCCCCAAATCCTTGATTTGGCCAGGAAACACTGCACTGCTTTGGGCCCAGGAAGCGAAGGGAATGAGCTCGGCTGCTTCTCCTCCACACGGATTTTTATCCGTGCCCGTTCCGCATGCGCTTCGCACGCCATTGGCGCTTTGCTCTCCTCTTATTCTTCATTGGACGGTTCGGATGGACTTCGCCGTTCTTTCCCAACAAAAATAGAAAGGGCTGTATCACATCGAGATGTCGATTAGTTTTCCGCCCCCCAATGAGATGGGGAATTTGTAACCTCTGCCCCTTCATCTTTATGAAAAGAGGCCCGGCTCGCGTCGTTCCAACAACCGGCGGGGAGCACCTCAGTATACGATCGCGCGCAGTAACTGGGAGTCCTATTACACCAAAGGCCAACTTAAATTCACCAAACCAAGGTTCATCTCATGTAGTGATTGTGGACTCGTACAAAGATATTGAGTAGACGGTTGATGTCTCAGACTCGACCCTTTCTTTCGTAGCATGCATTCCCATCCGTGTCGCAACTGATTCAGTAAGCTACGTGTCCGGTGCACGGAGAACTGCCTTCGGTCCCCCAAACTTACTTACTCATGGCAACCTTCCGGCCGCCCAACGACCTATAACGCTAGTCACTACTCCCACTGGGGCTAGGAAGTAAGCCCCACAACCCAAAGCGGCGAAGAACAAATAGAATTTGCTACGAAAGCCGGCTAACGGGGGTATTCCTGCGTATGAGAACCTGCTATTTTTGTACCCTTTGCTTCTTTGAATTAAGTTGAGCTCCCCATTTTGTTCTTGCATTGATTTGGTTGGTGTACTTTTGAACGTGTGGTTTTGCACCAATTACTCCAAGGATCAAAATGCGTGAGAATTGTTCCGCTTTGATAGATGATCAGGGTACTAATCTTGAGACTGAACCAATTTATTTTTATTTTTATTTTTATTTTTTTGAAGAACATAATTCAAATTTTATTCTCAGAAAATTTCTAAAGGGAAAATTCTAAATGGCAAGGAAACGGGCGAGGGGGTGAGTGTGACCGCTCATCCCCCTCGAGATGTGCGTTTGTGCCTTCGAGATGCATAGCTTCGCGAATCTCAAGGGGGTGAGTGGTAATACCCACCCCCTCGCCCGTTTCCTCGCCCATTTCCTCAACGGCTACAAGGGCTGTTTCTAAAGATACACTCACCATCAAATTTACTCTGGCCAAAAATTCAAAAAGCCATTGAGATTTATAACATGGTTAAATATGCTACGTATGTTGGACAATTGTCAGCTGTACTACTCATTTCAAGACTACATTGGATGTAGTTTGTGAATGAAATTTCTATGCAAGTGAACTATATAAATTTGAGTCCGAAACCAAGTAAAATTGATTCCTCTGTGAATGCTAAGAAAAAAAAAACCTTAAAATTGTGAATGCTAAGTACATTACTAGGTCATTTTCATTGTTAAGAGCTTGTGAACGCATTAATGGGCAAGTCTACTATTTCCGGGACAAATGGTCTTTCTGCACAAAACTTTTTGCAAGATCAAAGCTTTGAGAAAGTGAAATTAAATTTTGTAGTCTGGGGTCTTTGGATTAGAGTGTATACTCCCCTAAATTATCAAAACTCTCAAATTTGTTCCCTTGAATCACCAAAACTGTCCCAAACAATGGGATCTGGGTCTTCCATTGGAAATGCACCAATTCAAACCTGATTACAAGTGTAGATTCCCTACTGCATTTGGTTTTTAGCCTAAAGAGGTGTTAAAGAATAGAAGTCTACCTATGTTATAAAATAGGAGAGTGTTACAGAATAGAAGTCTACCTATGTTACAAAATAGGAAAATGTAACTGAATAGGTTTGAAAAGTCAGAATAGAATAGAAGTCTTAGGTTTCCTATCTCTACAAGGTTAGGTCAGAGTTAGCTTTATAAAATTGTATTCATCAATGATATTACACAATACAATAGGGGTGGGCATTTCAGACCGAAAACCCAGACCGAACCGACAACCGGACCGATCGGGTCGGTTCGGATCGGTTTTTTATTATTTAAAAAATTTTTGGTCTTAAAACCCGGCCTGCCTCGATGTTTCTGGTCCGGTCCTCGGTTACGATTTCTAAAACCCGTCGGGTAACCGGCCCGGCCCGGGTATGAATAAAAAGTAAAAAAGTAAAAACCCTCAAAAGCATTTACTGGTCCTCTCCCTTTCCTCCTCGGCTAATCCTTTCAACTTCAAGTCTCCTGTGTGCGACTCCTCCCCTCCCTGACCCTGTGCGACTCTTTGGCTACTCCTCTCCTCCTCGGCTCGGCTACTCCTCTCAGACCTCTCCTCCTCGACTCCTTGTGCAACATTGTCTCGGTGTCTCCAGTCTCCACTTCTCTTCACAAAGGTAGTCTGTGACTCTGTATTTCTACAATACATAGCCAAAAAAAAAAATCAACAACCAAGGGATGATGAGCCTTTATATTTACGATTAGGAAGTCTGTGTCTATCTTGTTCATATACGATTAGGAAGTCCATTTTGCCATGCATGCATATTGATGCTTCATAGTATCACTATCAAATCAACCAAGTAAGACGATAGTTGTTTCTAACTTTCTGCAGTTGACTCATTTGTTATCTCAATGATTTCACAAATTTGTTACTTTTTACAAACAATGACGACCATTGTTTATAATATTGTGGCTGATAGTGCAATAATCTTTAGTTCAGTATTCCAGTCTTGACACTGAACAAATGTATAATATTATGGGAGATCATCCAGTTATGTATGTATGTTTGTGTGATAATCTTTTATCTTATAGGAAATAGGAAGGAAGGGATGGGGATCTCAGTAATCTTGATTGTGAGATGCACTGGATTTTTGCAGGATCTGCACCTGCTCTGTTGTCGATATTGTGCTTGATAATGTATCTTTCTGGAAGTTGAGAGTTAAAAATATATTGAAAGACTAGATTTCAATGGCTCAGGTTGGTTTTGAGAGACATTCGATTAAGGGGCTTTATCAATTGGGGGCTTTATCAAATTCAGAACTTTGAGCTTTATCAAATTAAGTATGGGCTTTATCAAATTCAGTTTGAGCTTTGCGCTTTAGACCGAGATCGACCCGAGACAAGCCCGAAATTCGGTTAACCGAGACCTCGATTAACCGGTCAACTTAGTCCGGTCTCGAGCCTCATAATTGCGGGCTTAAAATTTTTCGGCCGATTTTCAGTTTTTAATTTTCAAGCCGGTTACCCGGACCTGCCCAACTCTACAATATAATACAGTAATATTTCAATACAATTATTTACGAGCACTGCTACAGCGCACTGGGGGTTAGCCTGGTGTTTAGCCTGGTGCTACTCCCCACCATCCATTTTGCCTCTTGATCGGTGCTACACCCATCTCGAGGCAAAATGGATGGTGGGGGGTTAGCACCAGGCTAACCCCCGGTGCAACAAAGAATTTTCCATTATTTACATGGTATTAGAGTGCAATGTTACCTAAAACAATTATGGGGACTCAAGCTCTTCTCCGCCTCCGACAACTACGCACTTTGATCTTAGACACAAGAGGCGGAGAAGGGAAATCACAAGTCATCGCCTTGCTTAGCTTCCACACATACAACACTGCAATCAGAACAAAGTAATTGCTTGCACCATCAACACTGCAATCATCACCATCAAAACATCATAAAAAACCATCATCCTTAAACAATTGCAAAACCAATTGTCACAAAAACAACCAAAAACAAAGATGAAAAATAATAGTAAAAAAAAAAGGATTCGCACACAGCAACAAAGTGGAGTCACAACCAATTCAATTCACAGCCAGCAAGATCAAACACAACAGCAAAGAAGCAAGGGAGATCTCACAACCACGCAAGAGAAATCGGTTATCTCACTCTCACTTTCGCGCAAAAGCAGCCAAACAAGATATAACAATTTGTCTGTGTTCTTTACACATCAGCTAAGAACAGAGCATCAACAAGATCACACAACAACAAAGTCACACAGCAGCAAGAGAAGCTTCACTCACACCCAGGAAGAAGAGAGATCACGCAAAGAGAGAGACTCACTCACAGAGTTCAATTGAGTTCAATTTGCAGCCAGCAAAGCTCAATCGCAGCAACACAATCATCAATCATCAACAATCCTCCATCATCATCATCACTGCAAATAAGACAACAACAAGGAGGAGGACCTCAACCTCTCACTCTCTTTGCAAGCAAACATGGCGATCGACACCTTCGACCGCCCAAGCTCAGCGAACAAAAACCCTCCACCATCGCACAAGCTACGATGGAAGGAGCTCAAAGAGGAAGACGGAGTGGACCTCGACTCACGCAGGGAGGGTGTCACAGTTGTGACTTGGTTCAACAGAGAGTAATAACAGGGAATTAGAGAGTGAACAACAGATGGATACTAATGAACAAACAGAAGGGATACTATATTGATCAGAGAACAACAATTACAGAAGAACAATTTCTCCTGGGTGAACTCAACCCAGAGAGCCTTCTCTACCAAAATCTTCTCTGCTTTTCCTCTCTTCTCTACAACTCTATTTATACAAATTTCTTGTAACAGAATTTATGAATGGACCATTGTGATTGCTACACGTGTATGGTCCTCTTTGTTTTGTAACAACCTGACATTGTGCAATTCCTAAAATGACCTCAGTTCAAATTTCAGTTTGGCGCCAATTTGATTTTCTGGATTCTTCTTGCAATACCTCAAATGTTCTGGATTCTTCTTGCAATGCCTCAAATGTGACAATGCCAACCCCTTCGAAGAGATCCTTGTCCTCAAGGATTGAAGTGAGGAAAAGAGGCATGAAGGTGTGTCCAATCCTCCCAAGTGGCATCAGTAGGTGAGGAGTTTGACCACTGGACTAGGACCTGGGTGACGACCCTGTTGTGGCGGGGAATGAGGCGCCGAGCTAGGATAGCCACAGGCTCAGTATGAAATGATCCCAGGTGATCAACCACAGGAAGTACAGGGGCAGCAAGAGTGTGGACACCCAGTTTACGCTTCAACTGTGAGACATGAAAAACAGGGTGCACTTTCGAGTTGTGGGGAAGACTAAGTCGATAAGCTACAGCACCAATGCGCTCTAATATCTGGAAGGGCCCATAGAACCGAGCTGAGAGCTTGAGATTGCGGCGAATATGGACTGATGTTTGGCGGTAAGGTTGCAGGCGCAGGTAGACCCAGTCACCAGAATTGAATTCCCTTTCAGTTCGATGCTTGTCAGCATATTGTTTCATGCGAGCTTGAGCACGATGGAGTTTGTCTTTGATGATACCCAACATGTGATCTCTATCCTTCAGTAACTGTTGGACATCATAGGTTTAATTGGAAGCCATGGGAGGAAGAGCCAGCAGTGGAGGTTTATAACCGTATAATGCTTCAAAAGGTGTGGTTTGTAGGCTTGTATGGAACGAGGTGTTATACCAGAATTCTGCCAAGTAAAGCCAATTGGACCATTGACGGGGAGCGTCACTGGTCATGCAACGGAGGTAGTTCTCGAGGCAGGCATTGACACGTTCAGTCTGGCCATCGGTTTGGGGATGGTAGGATGAGCTGAGATGCAAGCTGGTACCCAAAGCCGACAGGAGATCCTGCCAAAATGCACTTATGAAAACTTTGTCCCGATCGGATACAATGGAATTTGGGAGGCCATGAAGGCGATAAATGTGCTGTAAAAACAGGTCTGCAATCATTGCTGATGTATACGGGTGAGAGAGTGCGATAAAGTGACTGAATTTAGTCAGTCTGTCCACGACCACTAGAATGACAGATTTGTTTTTGGACGGTGGGAGACCCTCGATGAAGTCCATCGAGATGTGTTGCCAAGCATGCTCCGGAACGGAAAGAGGTTGAAGGAGACCCCCATATCCGGAGTTATTTGACTTATTGCATTGGCAAATGTCACATTCTGAAACATATTTGAGGACCTCGGACTGCATTCTGGGCCAATAAAAATACTGGTGTAGACGTTTGTAAGTGGCATTGATTCCAGAATGGCCCCCTAGAGCTGAAGTGTGGAGCTCTTGCATGAGTTGTTGGCGCAGATTTCCTGTGGAGCCAATGCAGAGTCGATGCTGATGTTTAAGCATACCATGAAACAGTGAGAATGGAGGGCAAGAGTCGGACTTGACAAGCAGTTTCTGGACCAGGGACAACATGAACTGATCCTGTGAATATGAGTGTGATATTTCCTCCATCCAGGTTGGAGTGATGGCTGATAAAGCCAGGATCTGTCCCGTGTGATCAGTACATCTGGAGAGAGCATCAGCCACCTTGTTGTCAACCCCCCTTTTGTATCTAATCTCATAATCGAAACCCAGCAGTTTTGCTAACCACCGTTGTTGAGTCATAGTAGTGACTTTTTGAGCCAAAAAATAGCGGATGCTTTGATGGTCCGTAAATATAATAAACTTGGACCCAAGTAAGTAAGAACGCCACCTGTGAACAGCCATCACAATTGCGAGTAACTCCTTCTCGTAAGTAGATAATGAAAGATTTCTGGGGCTTAGAGACTTACTAAAAAAAGCAACTGGTTTGCCAGCTTGGGAGAGGACAGCACCTACGCCTATTGAGCAGGCGTCAGTCTCTAGGTGGAACGTGTCCTGGAAATTAGGAAGAGCCAACAAGGGAGCTGCGCACATGGCCTGTTTTAACTGTTCAAATGTTGTAGTTGCTAGGGGAGACCAAGTGAAAGCATTTTTCTTGAGAAGATCGGTTAAAGGCTTAGCAATGATACCATAGCGCTCAATGAACTTGCGATAGTACCCGGTGAGACCCAAAAATCCTCGAAGTTGCTTAATGTTGGTGGGAGTGGGCCAATTGGCCATGGCTTCAATTTTCTGAGGGTCTGCTTCTACGCCCCTAGAACTGATAATGTGGCCAAGATACTCTAGTTTTTCTTGAGCAAAGGAACATTTGGTGAGCTTGACAAAAAGCTTATGCTGCCTGAGAATGGAGAATACGACGGCCAAGTGATCCACATGACTGGTAATACTAGGACTGTAGATAAGGATGTCGTCGAAGAATACCAGAACATATTTCCTTAGAAGCGGTTGGAAGATTTCATTCATAAGAGCCTGGAATGAGGCTGGTGCATTTGTAAGCCCAAATGGCATCACTTTGAACTCAAAGTGGCCATGATGAGTTTTAATAGCTGTCTTGTGAATGTCAGGCTGGTGGACAAGCAATTGGTGGTACCCTGACCTTAAGTCCAATTTAGAGAAAACACTGGCACCATGAAGCTCATCAAGGAGCTCATCTATGAGAGGCATGGGAAACTTGTCTTTGATGGTGATCTCATTCAGGTGCCTATAGTCCACACAAAACCTCCATGATCCATCTTTCTTTTTGACCAGGAGAATGGGTGCTGCAAATGGACTATGAGAGGGTTGTATTAACCCAGATTCCAACATTTCTTGGGCTAGTTTCTCTACCACAGCTTTTTGCATGTAGGGAATCTTATAGGGAGCCCGAGATGGAGGAAAATGGCCGGGTTTCAAGGGAATGCGATGGTCCAAAGTGCGGCTAGGAGGTAAGCCAGTAGGTTTCTCAAAAACATCACTGAACTGTGATAGAACCTGCTGAATAGCAGTATCAAGCTGCCTGTCAGGTTGCTTGCTAGTATCCTTGACAGTGAGAGAAAAAAGTTGGCAGAGAAAAGAGCCAGCATGCTTCCTCCATGTTCTATTCAATCCCTTAGCCTCTAGTAATCGTAAATCTGCTGATTCTGTCTCTCCTTGTAAGGTAACAGTTCTTCCATCCACAGACAATGTGATTTGCAGTTTCTGCAAATTCAAGGTGATATCCCCAAACTGTTTCAACCAGTCGCCTCCCAAAACCATATCATATCCTCCTAGAGGTAACACCCGTACTCTTCCTTCAAATGAAACACCCTGCATTGTCCATAAAAGTCTCTGACAGACTGCATTACTGATTAACTGATCGCCATTAGCTACCTTGACAATCATTTGAGGTGTGAGACAAGTAGGCCATTTAGTAGCTTTAATAACTCTAGGGTCGATAAAAGAGTGCGTACTACCAGTATCTAGCAAGATGGACACTGATTTTTTCTTGATTAACCCTTTGATTAGGAGAGTGTTTGTAGAAGAACACCCCTGAATGGCGTGCAAAGAAATTTCCATATCAGATGGTACCTCCTGAATAAAGTTTTCTGGCTCAATTTCAGTAGAATCCTCTGTGCTATCAGCTGGAATTTCTTCTGGAATCAGCATATATAAGTGCTGAGTTTTACACATGTGGCCTGGCCTATATTGCTCATCGCAATTATAGCAGAGTCCCTTCTCTCTGCGTATGCGCATTTGGCTGGGAGTGAGATGTTTGATAGGAGGTATTGAAGTATTAGGGCGAGACACATTGTGAGTTGTTATTGGGGGTGGCTGTCTGTGGGCTGAATTTGAGTTATAAGTAGAATGATGAGAGTGGTTTGAGTGGTTGAATTGGGATGTATAAGTAGGTGGTTTACTTGCTGAAGTAGCTACGGATGAGTATGAGTATGGTTTCTGGGTGTAGGAATGGTTGTGAGCTGACTGGTTTTTAGCCTGAGACTGTGATGCCTCATGCATTCGAGCTAGGGATAAGGCCTGGGTTAAGGTTGTTGGTTTGAAGAGTTGGACCATGGCTTTGATGTGAGTTTTCAACCCACTCAAGAAACTGAGAACAAAATACTGCTCATCTAAATGGTGGTTGTGTGTCAACATTAATGACCGTAGCTCTTCGAACTTATCAAAGTAGTCATTAACAGTACCCTGTTGTGTGAGTTTATTAAACGAATCCACAAAATTGTCCAATACTGCTTCCTCAAATCGTTCACATAGATCAGTACAGAACTGTTTCCACAGGAGCATTTCGTTCCCTACTTGGTGGTCTAAAAACCACATATCAGCCTTACCCGCCAAATGAATTGATGCTATTCCCACCTTATTAATCTCTGGAACTTGGAAAAACTCAAAATATTTCTCACATTTTTTTACCCATGCCCTAGGATTTGTGCCATCAAAGTAAGGAAAATCCAATTTGGGTAATCGATATGGCGTACCTGTGTTCTCCCAATGAATTTGGGAGTTCGATCGAAGCTCTGTCTGATTTGAATTTGGAGTTGCGGATGAACTCGGATCAGTGGATTGCACTGGTACTGTTGGTTGTTGAATCAACTTGAAAAGTTGTTCGAATTTCGAATCCATATGCTTCGCCAGACCTTCATGAGCAATAGCTAGTTTGCTGAATTCACTGCTCAGCATTTCAATCCTTCCAGCCGTCTCATTCTGGTTCTTCTTCGTCTCTCGCACAAACTGCTCCATCTCCTTTGCTCTAGTCTCCATCGCTTGTGTTGGTGTGATCCTTTCAGAGTCGCAGGAACGAATCCGCTCTGATACCAATTGTCACAGTTGTGACTTGGTTCAACAGAGAGTAATAACAGGGAATTAGAGAGTGAACAACAGATGGATACTAATGAACAAACAGAAGGGATACTATATTGATCAGAGAACAACAATTACAGAAGAACAATTTCTCCTGGGTGAACTCAACCCAGAGAGCCTTCTCTACCAAAATCTTCTCTGCTTTTCCTCTCTTCTCTACAACTCTATTTATACAAACTTCTTGTAACAGAATTTATGAATGGACCATTGTGATTGCTACACGTGTATGGTCCTCTTTGTTTTGTAACAACCTGACATTGTGCAATTCCTAAAATGACCTCAGTTCAAATTTCAGTTTGGCGCCAATTTGATTTTCTGGATTCTTCTTGCAATACCTCAAATGTTCTGGATTCTTCTTGCAATGCCTCAAATGTGACAGAGGGAGACCTCATCACCTCATCATCAGGGAGGAAGACCCCATCATCAGCTCAACAGCAGGGAGGTTTCATCAACATCACCAATCATCGTCACTGTATCGATCAATTCATAAACACAAATCGACAAACTCAGATTGTTTCTGATCATCAACATCGCCAAGAACATAACATCATCGTTGAGCAAACTTCATCAATCTCAGCTTCTTCATCAGAACATCATCAACAAAACATCAATCTCTGCTTCTTTACAATCTCAGCACGTTGCAATCATTGATCGAACTGATCATCATCGCCCAAATTTTCTCTTCAAAGAAAAAGAAGAATCAACAGTCGAAAGACCGCAATGGGGACAACAAGGATGGGATCAACAGCTCGAAATCGAGCTCCTCTCATTTCCAAGCCCTCACAACCATCAACAATGGCTTGTACAATCGATTTTAGACGCTTAGACAAAAGGCCTGGGAGGCCAAAAGAACAAGAGAAAACGATCCGACGAAGAAGAAGAACCCTCACCCAATGTTCCCTCCACCATGGATCTCGACGACCAACCTTAATCAAAGCGAACAGCTCTACCATCCGCTGAAAACCCAAAAAAACCCATGTACGGAAACCCACATACGATGGGGTGATAGCGGGGCGAGTCTCGGGATTGAAGTGGAAGCAGCTGCGTTAGCGGAGGTCGTCTGCAGGGAAGGTGAGTCACATAGGGACGACGTTCGAGCAGCGAGTGAAGAAGAAGGAGCAAGAAGAGAAAGTCCTATTTTCTCTTTACCCAGTTGCTATTTGCACCCCGACTTTACTTAGTACCACCACACCTAAAAAATCTTATTTCACAGTACACTACATAGTCGCCATCACCATGAGCGACAATACAAACAGTGGTTCAAATGCCACCACCTCACCATATACCTGGGGTGACTCTTGTTTCACAGTCGCTTACTCCTACCAATTACAACATATGGAGTCAAGATCTGACTATGGCTCTCAAAGCCCAAGTCTCAAAAGAAGAAGAAAATGAAAGGATTTCTCCAAACTGATGTAAAGCTCTGGGCTATTTGCACCCCAAGTTTTACTCAACTCAACAAATAACAGCAGCAACGTCTCTCTCTGGCGCACACGACAGCAGCACCCAAACAGATGTAGACCACGCGATATTTCTCTCGTCTTCCCTCTCACAAGTTCGATCACACATCAGATCGCACGACAAAGAAGAAGAAGAAGAAGAAACAGAGGGAAAAGAAAAAAAATTGAATATCTTTCACTCCACTATTCATACCCACCATCTTTGGTCACTACCAAAATCTGTGTTAACTCGTATTGAGCAATACCAAGACTCGAATTGAGTCAGGATTTCTTCATACAGGAATCACCCAAAATCTGTGTTGACTCGAATTGAGCAATACCAAGACTCGAATTGAATCATGATTTCTTCAAACAGGAATCATCCAGAATTTTTCAGAATTTGACAATCAGTAATGATTTCATTACCAAATAGGACTTCAAAGTTTTCTCAAAGCTTGCGGGAGAGTGTTAAAGAATAGAAGTCTACCTATGTTACAAAATAGGAGAGTGTACAAAATAGAAGTCTACCTATGTTACAAAATAGGAAAATGTTATAGAATATGTTTGGAAAGTCAGAATAAAATAGAAGTCTTATGTTTCTCATCTCTATAAGGTTAGGTCAGAGTTAACTTTATAAGCTTGTATTCGTAAATAATATTACACAATACAATAATATTTCAATACAATTCTTTACAAGAGATTCAGAATCAATGCATTTTCTGAGTATGAGTATGAACCTTGTGAATTACATGGGCTACCACTGACAAGTCAAGTTCATATCCCCTCATTATTCCAGAAGAAAAGAGGATTAGTGGGTCCAAGTTGGGGGAATTAAGTAAGTGGTTGTATCACCTTGTATGGTAGGTGGGTCAAGCAGATACCAATCATCTCCCTAGCTATTGTTTCCCTGTGAGATAGACAGCAACCATGTTTTGTATCATCTTCCAAATGCATGTGAAGATTAGGTGTTCTACTCAGACTTCAGTTTTCAAGTGAATGCACTTATTTATTGGTTGCCTTCATCTTTTAAGTGGGATGATAAGAGGTTATGCATTGTTTTTAATAAGTATATCGGGATCCAAATTCTTGTTGGATCAGTGTTTTTGATAATGATTAGAAGACTGCCCATCCTACCTATAAATAGAGGTGACTCAAGATGCCCTTTTATCTCTAAGGTTCTGTTTGATTGTAGAAAGAAGGAATGAAACTGCTTCTTTTCCTTCTCCAGGAGATGGAATAATTTCAGGGAGGTTGCATTTGTTTAACAGCCAGCAAAGAGGTTCATATTTGCTTAATTGGTTTTGATATTATTGTTTAAGGCCAGAGTTGCTCTAGCAACAGCAACACATATCATTCTTCCTACTAACCAAATATATTATAACCTAGGTGAATCTTTAAGTTAACGAAATAAATTAAATAATGTGTCAATGGGAAAACATGCCTATAATTGTATGGATATATATATAGTATATAGCTAGCTAGCAATAGTCATGGACAATGTTATTGTAATGTTTTGTAGAAAAGAAAAAACTATTCAAGGTTGTCATTCCTTTGGAAGCAAGCATGGGGACAAGATAACAACCATGTGATCAGTTGTTACATTGTCCTCTTCATACAATTGATGAAAGATTACGATAAATTATGAGTAAACAAAGCATGTGCTGCCTGTTATATGTAATGTCTTACTTATTGATGCAGGAGGGTTCGAGTCAGATGATGCTGAGTTGTCAGATAACATGTTGTTGTCACTAAAATACTTTGAGTTGGCAGATCAGTGTAAAGATGACAGAAAATTGTGATCATTTTTCTAATTGGGGTAGTTTTGGGTGCGTTTTGATATTTTAGCCATAATTTTGGCTACGGATATCATAATCGCGCATATGACCCAAATTTGAAAAGTTCTTTTCGATACGCACGTTGAGGCCAAAATCCATTGTTTTCCCTTCCGAATCCACAATTTTAGTAACTTTTTTCTTTTTATGGTAATATTTCTTTTATCGTTTAGAAAGTGATTCTGAACTCGATTTGGACCTGATTTTTGGCAGATTACTTCTTTTATTACGTATTTCAATTTGGCATAATTATTGGAATTTTGCTATTTTTGGTAAAATTCTGATAATGACGAATTTTAGCTATAAAGCTCGGCTTTTGGGCTGACTTTAAATATACTTATGATTTGAATAATTTTAATTGAACATAAAAAGTGTTTCTCTGTGTTTTGGGCAAATTTCTTGTATCTTTTCCTACGAATTGTCTGTTGAAACTAACCCTTCAGAATAATAACTATTATGTCTGGCGTCACTTTTATATACTCTGTTTGCTTCGAGGAAAGCTGTTCGCCTTCAGCTTTGTTAAGGACAATACACTTGATTGATAAGTAAGTGCAAAATTGCATTGCCAAATTTTTGTTAGCATAAGTGATACCATCATTCAAGTCCAATCCTTCTTTCGTAGAGGGACCAAAACACATTACAATTCACAGTCGCCTCCACGTGCATTTGCATGTTTTCATTACTTATCACATAATTCAGCACTAAATGGAGAGTTTTGGGTGTACTAGTAGTACAGACTAACCTCATGCAGTTGCCTGCACATTGGCTATAGTTTGCGACAGCATAAGCATACGTTGGTTCATGCTTTTACCTCTTATCCAAATTAGATGCTTGAAATTATTGAAAGGTGTAGTAGAATCAAGGTACTCTACTCATGAAAAACCAGACCTCTAATTTGGTTAGATTAAGAGGAAACATCCATTAAAATTTTCATAATATTAGAAACTTGACTGCTGAAATTAAACAAGTAGGAAAAGTAAGGTAAGGTTGAAGGGGGTCCCAATTAGGTGAGGTGAGGTGAGGTGAGGGGAAGAGTACTTGTTTAAAGCTGACTTTCTCTATGAACCTAATTTTGTCAATATTATCCATAAATACAGTATGTATGAATCTTCGCGTCATGGAAAATTCTAATTGTCTAGGAAATCAGGGAGGGAGGGAAGACCCTCTATCTCCCTCGTGATGCGTGCCTTCCATCCCCTGCACGTATCATGAGGGGGAGGGAGACCCTCCATCCCTCCCTCGCTGGTTTCCTCGCCAGTTAGCCTTACTCTCGCGCCATATATAACAGCTCCTTTTACCAACGAAGCAATGTATGTGTTCCCACTAGCACCAGGTACTCTACTCACTCACTGGTTGTTTCACCCACCCTCGCTCCCTCAATAATCAACTTTGGTTTGGTTGATTGTTTCTACTCCACACTTTTTTGTTATACAAAAGTTTGGATTACTATTTGATTCTTATAAGAAAAGTATGAAATGAGAGGTGAAAAAACACAAGGTCCCATTATGTTTTTTAGATTAAGGTGTATTTCGATGATCCATAAGAAGTTACAAATGCAAACTATATATATTACTGATCTAGTAGTGCAGCGCGATAAAGCTCGTGGAAGTAGAAGAAACATGCTGCAATGCAGATCATTGTTTGAGTCAGGAACAAGTTAGATCTAATTCTTAGTTGGAGCAACAAATCATTTCTTTTTATTACAAGGCGTAAAAATACCAATTATATTTGGTCCATGGAACAAGGATTGTGCTCCTTCACTCTTCACAAAGGATAATTAGACACATTCGACTAAACATTCCTTCTAAATTGACTAGTCCTTCACAAATGAACCTCCTTCATATATAATAGGGTTTGTCTAAATAGCGAGGGAATGAGTGAGAAAACCAGTGAGGGTGGGGGTGAAAGCCGTTCACCCCCTCGAGATGTGTGAAAGCGCTTCAAGACACAAGTTTGCACGTATCTCGAGAGGGATGGACGGCTTCACCCCCTCCCTCGCTGGTTCCCTCGACATTTAGAATTTCCCTATATAATAATACAACAACCGTTTTCTAATCCCAAAATTACAAAATTGATTAAGACTTGGGATCTTCATTTGATTCACTCTTCACAGCACACAAGCACAAGGTGCTGTTAAATTGATTCCAATAAAAAAATATATATATGGGGAAAAAATGGGAGGCACATGCAGCACACGTGCGACAGGGTTTTATTAGAAAAATTGAAATAAACCCTGCTTCTCTCTCTTCAGTGAACGAGTCTGTGTCAGTCAGTCCTCCGTGCACGAAACACGAAGAAAAAAGAAAAAATGAAAAAATAAAAAATAGAGAGAGTAGATTCACCGATATGGAAACAAAACACAAACCCAAAATCTTTTGTTTTCCTTGTTTGGGATTTCTCTCTTCTTCTCATCACAATAATTCCCCCACTTTCTCTCCCCCATCATTTCCATCTTTACATTTTTCTTGATTTCTCCTCTCTGCAAAGCTGCTGCAGAACAGAGAGGGAATCTGAAGGAAAGGAAGGCTTGCTTCACACACATTCTCTCTTAAACCAAAGCAAATCTCTCTCTCTCTCTCACACTCACTCAGTTTCTTCTGTGTTCCCAGTTGTTTGGCTCTCCTTTCTCTTTCATGAAAACCACAGAACAAGGAGAAGAAGAACAGAGAAATGGGTGAAGATTCTTTGACAACAACTACTCCTTTGGACAGAAGAATTGAACAGGTTTCATCTTTTTTCGATTTTGAGTGACACCCATTTATTTGTTTTTTTGCATTTTTAGTAATGTTGTATCAAAGTTTGGATTTTTTTCGATCTATTATGTATTTTCTAGGTTCTTTCATGTGTTTGAACTAAAATATTGTTGATTGATTCAGATTAGACCTTTTTTTTATTATTTTTTATTTATTTTTGTCTCTCCAATTTTTTGGGAACATTTGAGATCCATTTTGGTGAAGACAATACAGACACGGAGGGAACGCCTTCTCAAATTTTGGTTGAAATTTCCCTATATGAGTTTCAGTGCATTAGTTGGAGGGATGGTAACTATTTAAGTTAATTATTAGTTGGGTTATTGTTTAAAGTTAATGGCCTCTTGAATTGGCATTCTCATGGCTTACTAGGATTTTGTTTTGGATTGTTTTTTATTTTTCTGATCTAGTTTTGGGTATTGCAAATGATAGATGTAGAGTAATAAGTGGCTAAGCAGAAAAATATGATAATCGAATCAGTTGGAGGCAAAATCTGTTGTGTACATTGTGTCTTTTTTTTTTTTTTTTAAGTGTTTTTAAGAGTGCAGTTTGCCTTGGGCTAGAAATATTGAAACAACTACCATTGATGTTTTCCACTTCAGGTAAATGTGGTTTAAAATTTCATTGACAGATTATTGACCAGTTGATGTTTAGTCTAGGCAGGGAATTAGCATATTCAGTGACTTATAGCTTGCTTGTGTTCATAGATCATAGATGTGCCGGGGGCAAATCTTTTGTAAGCTCGTTTGCTTCTCGCATTTTAATGCTATTATTGTCTCGTGGGAGGGAACTATTCTTCTATCAATTTTATGCATTCCTTGCTTTTTGGAATATAATAATGAGCAGGGGCGGAGCCAGGATTGCAGATAAAGGGGGGCAAAAAAATAAATCACAGATAATTTAATTCTTAAAATAAATAAATAAATATGATTAAATTGCAGCTTAACTGACCCTATAGAGTTTACCAAACCAGGCCCGAAGGCTACAATATTGTTGCTACTTAATATCCTCGTCGTCTCTATCTCGCAGGGAAACTTGCTTTCGCTTCGGTCCGTTGTCTTCACCTTGCATGAAGACAACTTATCCACGATAAAACACATGTGTTTCTAATAATCAGGTGAAAACTCACAAAATCTTAACTGGTGAGTCTCGAACCTGCGATCTCATTCATGGAAAGTCGATGTCCGATCAACTGAGCTACAATTGGTGGACAACTCTTAATATTAAGAATGCTACCGTCCAATTGCTTAGCTGAAGCAGGCTACCGTGAAGACTGAAGAGTGTCGATGAGGAGCAAACAAGCAAGAAAGACAGTAAGACCACCTCCATAAATCGATCTATGTCTAATCGAAATCGTATTGTGCGATTGGAGAAATCAATCTCCGTTGAAATCGTCTTGTGTGATTGGAGAAAATCGATCTTTGTCAAAATCATTTTGGGCAATTGAGAAGGCGGAGATGTGAACTTGCGAAGGGTTTGTGATTTTGTGTATATTTGTATTTTATTATCTATGAGAGGGGGCAATCTAAAATTTTAAAGGGGGGCAAGGTTGCAAATATTGTTAGTTTAGTGAAATTTCTTAAAAAGCTAAGGGGGGCAATTGCCCCCCTAAGCTATAAGGTAGATCCGCCCATGATAATGAGTGTCAAGATCATTCCACGGAAAGAATAGTAGGGGATTAGATTGTGGGACTATATGCTAAGTTTACATTTTGGAAAACCAACCTCTGGAAAAGAGACTTATTGGAAATTGAATACTTTCGAGTAAATTTCTGGTGTTAATGGAGGCTATGGTAAATGATCATGAACTTCAACCTTGATCATCATAAGTCGGGATTGAGTTCCCTTGGAATCAATATGATCCTTGAACAAGAGGATCTTTGTACAAAATTCGTGCAAGTCAGACCCTGCATCCCCTTTTTTGTTCCCCTTTCTTATTATAGGTCACTATTTGACAATCCTTGTTCATCTTAGTAATGTTTATACTGTAGCTGTATACTGAATGGGGCTTAATTTTAATCAAGAAATAATGCTTTGTGTCCTATATAGGATAACATTCTAAATCTATTAGCTTAAGCTCCTATTTTCTATCTTGTATGGAACTATCAATTGCTTTTAGACCCATATGTATGCCATGTTTGTGCACAAGCATAGTAACCCCAACTAAAAGGAAGATACAGGTCGAGGGAGGTAAATATTTGATTTGCATTTACTTGTAAAGATACATACATATATATATATATACATACATACATATATATATATATATATATATACATACATACATACATATATATATTTGTTTGATCTTTCTTTTATTAATATCTTCTTGCCTTGAATCTCCAAAATTTGTTAATAGAGTTTTCCGAAAAAACCTGCTAGTGGAGGAAGACCTCCTAGGGATAAGAGACATAGGGCTAAGAGAGAGCGCTATATATATAAGAATGGACCAGTAAGTAAGTGATAAAGTCGACATTTAAGATAAATTCAAATAGGAGCATGCCCAGACATTACAACTTATTTATTTATTTAACTTTTTTCCTTAGAATTTTAAGGTATTATTATTTTTGTGTTATTATTACATCTAAATCTAGTCTTGCTACTTATGAATTGCTTCCTAAATCTCTATTAACAAGGCAAATGTTACAAGTGTATATGTTCTACATTATAAATGATTTGGATTACCTGCGGATAAAAATCAGTAATAAAGACGGATGAAGTTGATAGAACTTGGTAGGATAAATGTTCGAGGAATTAAACCTTCAAAACAAAGCTAGTTGATTATCAATGCAAGGAGTATCCATTGCTTTGATTAGCATCATATATTTGCATGTCAATATTCGACAAGACACTGGAAACTTTTTAATTCTCTCATAGATTTGATGTTATTCTAAGTTTACTTGTAATTGTGCAGGCAATTGTGTCCTTGAAGAAGGGTGCACAGCTTTTGAAGTTCAGAAGTAGAGGAAAGCAAAAGTTCTGCCCTTTCAAGTTATCCACAGTAAGCCTGCCTCTTCTTACATTTCTAAGAGGTTTCAGATATCTATTACACTTATTTGTAATGTCAAGATAATAGTTCAATATGGGAAGTGTTCATTGTGGTTGCAGGGTCAGCTATTAGGAAAACTGCATCCAGGTTTTTGTTAGAAAGTTGTGTTAGTTCAATGAGTGGATATAATCAATTTTTATAATCCTTGTCTAAAATCTCACAATAGATGCTTGAACCCAAAATAATGGATGTGACCTTATATGGATTTGAATTTACCCTTTCTCTACCTCTTACTACTGCAACTACTGCATTGTTTGCAAATAAAACACACTGCAAAGACAGACTCATATTTTAATATTTGCAGATAATCCATTTTCTAATGTAATGGCTTGGGGGTCAAATTGGACTCTTCACCTTAAAAAGAATTCTAATGAAAACGAGATTGGGGAAGGGGGGCTTGATGGAGATTCTCAAGTTATAAAGCGCTGAATAACAATGAAGACGGGTGCAAGTGGAGGTTGGCCAATGATTTCTCTGTTTCAATTACTACATTTTAAGATATGTTTTTTGGTTGCACAGTCAGCATCAAGGCTGTAAGGAGGCTGCCTAGTGGGTTTGGATGTAGTAAAGGAAATCTTCAAAAGTATGTAATTGTTTGAGCCCAACTTCCTATTAGAGAGATTTGTCTCATAGAAGAAAGGGGATCCATGTTGGGTGATGTGTGTGTGTGGAGAGAAATCAGGGGATCATCTTTTCATGAACTTAGCAATGAAAAACAACAAAATGAACACCAAATAATTTACATCTTCTAGAAATTTGAAGATGAACACAAATAGGCTTTCATATCTTGTATCACGGATGTATCTTGATGAAGAAGGAGAAACAAAACAAGTCTGAATCCACAAGAAAGAGAACTCTTGAATTCACAAGAGAAGAGAAATAAAATTGAGTAATGCAAAGAACAATACTATTGATTTGTAATTTGCTAGAATTCTAATAGAACCATGAAACTAACTTTCCTAAGTATCTACAGAGGGGGCAGCTGCCCCCCCCCCCCCCCCCCTCTTACCATTTCCAAATTATTTAATATAAATATAAAAACAAGATATTATTAAAAAAAATAAAATAATAGAAGGCATATTAACTCTTTGGTACAATGGTTGGTCTTTAAAACTTTATTACTGATGACCCAAGTTCGATTTTCTTGGAGCGTAAGAATTTCTTAACATATATAGAATTACTTTTATTCTCTATAATTGTTACCATCCATGCATTTTGTTTTTTCATAAGATGTTTTAATGCAATTATATGAATAAAATTAAACCGAAAAAATATATGTAATTAAAATCTAAGATAACAAACTATAGCTCAATGAAAATTTTGTTTCATTATTCAACTCATAAAATTTATGGGTTGGATTGGCTCATAAACCCCTCCTTTTTTTCAATAAACTTGTAATTAGGATCTTATTATGCTCGCACATTTTAGGTTTTTCCAGATTAAATTTACATATATTAATTATTTTGCAATTTTAATCATGTATACTAGCTATTAGGCTTGTTTGCCTTCGTTAAATTGTCGATGAATTAACAACAATTTGGCTTAAAATATAATTTCGATTCAGTTTGATATATAAAATGTACTTTTACTTTTTATATTTGTACAGAAAAATGCACAATACTAGATTAAGCTCACGAAGAATACAATTAGAATTATATATTTATTTTTTATTTTAGTGTTCGACTTATAGATGTTACTAGAAATTTGTTGTTAAATTATCAGTCCGGGGCTAGGGTTGTGATTTCGTTTTTCGAAGTAATTACGGTCTCTTGATTTTAAGTGAAATTTCGTGAAATATTTTATTGTATATAGAAAAAATAAACTAATTTTGAGTGTATTTCAAATATATATAAATATGTGGACAAGTAAGATAACGTAAATTAACCTAATAAATACATTAAAGGAAGCCGAAATACTTAAGTATCCCTATAAACGTAATTTGCTTCATAATGTTTTAGTTTTACACGAAAATGTCGAAATCTACGAAATATTTTGATCGAAAATATATAATTTGCTTCGTAACTTTTTAGGTTTCACACGAAAATTTTACGAAAACATGAAATATTCAAAATAACGTATGTTTCTTTTTCGGCACTTCAAATTTTGATACCTTAAAAAAAGAAATATTTTGTGAAATTTCGTATTTTATGCAATTTCGCGATTCATAGTTCTTGGTCCGGAGTAGAAAAATTTCTAGTTTTGCCCCATAATAACTCCTATTATTGATCAATAATCCGTTACCATTTCGCCCCTCCTTGACTAAAATCCTGGGTCCGCTACTAGGTATCTATGACATATTTTGGACTTCCTAAGACTAGAAAAACTGTATTTACACACATCTAGAAACTTGTAATAATAGCCTAAACAACAAAAACGGAACTAAATAAAAGAAATTTTGAAAATCCTATGCATATTAGGAAGTACATGATAATCCTTGTCCTATGTCACTTAATCACGAAATTGGACGTTTGAATAGAAAAAAGATTCACTTCAATCATATGTTCTTATGTTGAAAGATCGTTTTGGACCTGTTTTATGTATTTTTGTTCTCATCTTCATAAAAATTTTGTTCATATTTGGCAAATGAATGTTGTTTTGAGTTTCAGGATGAGAAGCTTTTAATATGGTATTCTGGCAAGGAGGAACGACAACTGAGGCTGGACTCAATTACGAAAATTATTCCTGGAACTGTACGTCTATGACAACTCATGTAAAATTACACTTGAATTTAATTGTAATGTTTGAACAGTTGAACTGTAATGGCTTATTTGTTTCATTATCCGTCATATATTCCCCTGAGAATTGTTCCCATAAACTGTAGGCAAACTTTCAAAGGCAGCCCCAGCTAGGAAAAGAGCGTCAGTCCTTTTCTGTTATCTATGCAAATGGTGTACACTCCCTTGATTTGGTAATACTTGATTGCCACTACCATTTATATTTTAAATTTATTGATTAACATTATTCTTTTTTATGTGAGGCTCATGGTTCCAACATTTTTGCTCTTCTTCCATCTATTTTATTTTTTTCAGATGTGCAAAGATGAAGCACAAGCTGAATCTTGGATGCTTGGTTTGAGGACTTTGGTCTCCAGGTCAAACCATCATAGATCAATAGTTACAGTGAGGACTCACAAAGGTGCAAAGAGTTGTGTCAACAGCCCACTCGGTTATACCCGAAGAAAGTATAATCTAGGACTTCCTGAGGATCCTGCAGAATTTTCTCAGGTTTATAGTGCATTTTTGTTGTGCTGTTTATTTGAGAAACTTCCGCATTCTCATAATCACTTTATTTCATGCGCATGTTATACTGGAAAACTTAAGAAATGCCTCTACCAATATACGATTGTAATCATGCAGTAATTTATCACGCCCTCATACTCTGGGTGATTTTCATAGTTCTTTACATACAACCTAATATGTTAGCTAATGCTTGTAAATCTGGTTATTTATGATGATTTGGATTTAATTAATTAATTAATTGTTGTTTTTTATGTGTGTTTGCACTTCTCTGTAGTTTAGCTATTCAGTTCGTCAACCACCCTCCCTTCCAACCCATGCATTCGATAATGCTGAGATTTGTCTCTTTCACATGCAAATTTTGATTATGGAGAAGTCATTAACTTAATCGTCAATTAATATGTCGATGTCAGAGGTTATCATTTATGCAGTTAAAACGGATAACAGACCTATAACAGTCCAAGAGCGTTATAAGTTATAATAGGATATATCGGTATATAACATAATAGTTTTTTGATATATTTTTAATGCCCCCACAAAGTATTAATGTATTATAGAGTCAAAAAAGTAAATCATGTTCATAACATTAAATTCAAAAAAAAAAATAATAATAATAAAAAACATCTTCCTTCGTATGAGAGTGAGATCGCAATAGAGATTGTGATCGACTCTTCGTCTTCTTTCCTTCTCTCATTTTCTGTAAAACGGTGAGGTCTGATTCTTTGTTGATTGGCGACTGCGAGCTCAGGTCCTTATTTCCTATGAGTCTAGGGTTTTGGTTCGATCGAAAATGAAATGGGTGATTGAAAAAAATGTTGTTGCGATCTCACTCTTCATCTTCTTCCCTTATTCTTCTCTCGTTTTCTATAAAACGGCGAGGTCTGATTCTTTGTTGATTGGCGACTGCGAGCTCTGGTTCTTATTTCCTACGAGTCTATGGTTCCGGTTCGATTGAAAATGAAATGGGTGATTGAAAAAAATGTTATCTTAATAACGGTCATATAATGCCGTTATTTTGGAACTGTGAAACCATAACGTGATAATGTCATAACGTAACGGCTCACCCCATTAAGCGTTATATCGTTGTTATATCGGCGTTATAATGCCGTTTTAACTGCACAGGTTATCATATATTAGAGGAAATAAAAGCTTCAACTAAATTTCAGGATGTCTAAAATTCCTCATTTTTTTCATGTAGAATTTTGAGTCTGCTTTTGTGAATTTATCTAAATTATTGTGTGTGGTAAACTGACATGTTTCTTATCCTGTATTTTTTGACTTATTTCCTCTTTCCTTTGAAGTAACTGACTTTTGATGAACTAATAATTCCACCTTCCTACATTCTTAAGGTGCGCAGCTTATGTGGTAGTCCTCAATCACTTTCAGAAAGATGTCTTTCAGATAGCTTGTCATGTTCCTCAAATAGCATCTATTCATCAGAGCCAAGAAGTCTTTCAAACGTACATGCAATAACAGATGCTAGATCCTCTTTGGAACCAGATGAAGTTGAGAATAGAGGAGCTTACTCAATTACAGAAAATCCAATGGGTTTTCTTTCTGGGGTCAGTTCTCTAACTCATGGATTACCTAGTGTCAAGAATAACTATGTTTTGAGGGATTTGTTGATGTGGGGAGAAGGAATTGAAGGGGGAAACTTAAGAGGTGGGCTTGATAGGATTGGTGTTCCTAGTTATTCACAATTTGATGCTATATTGCCCAGACTAATAGAATCAACGGCATTGTTAGATGTGAGGAATATTTCCTTTGGTGGAAAACATGCTGCCTTAGTTACTAAACAGGGAGAAGTCTTCTGCTGGGGACGGGAGAATGGTGGAAGACTTGGCCATAAAGTTAATATGGATGTTCCACACCCAAAAGTTGTAGAGTCCATGAATGGGGTCCAGGTAAAATCTGTTTCCTGTGGTGAATATCACACTTGTGCCGTGACATCTTCTGGTGAGCTCTACTCATGGGGTGACATTGGTCTAGGTGCTGGTTTTACAGTTGATGGAAGTAATAGAAGTAAGTGGCTACCACATAAAATTTCCGGTCCTTTTGAAGGTATACATGTTTCAAGTGTTGCATGTGGAGAGTGGCATACAGCAGTAGTGTCCTCGACTGGTCAGTTATTTACTTATGGGGATGGAACATTTGGTGTTCTTGGGCATGGTAATGTCCAAAGCTGTTCCCAACCAAAAGAAGTTGAATTGCTAAAAGGGTTAAGGGTCAAGTCTGTGGCATGTGGTCCATGGCACACAGCCGCCATTGTGGATATCATGGTTGATCGTCTCAAAGGAAATTCTACTAGTGGAAAATTGTTCACATGGGGAGATGGAGATGAAGGAAGACTTGGTCATATGGATCAGGAGAGAAAAATTTTTCCAACTTGCGTTGCAGGACTGGTAGATCATGATTTTGTTCAAGTGTCCTGTGGCAGAATGTTGACTGTTGGACTGACAAACACAGGCATGGTGTGCACTATGGGAAGTGCATTGCATGGACAGCTAGGGAATCCTCAAGCCAAGGATAGATCAATAGCAATTGTCGAAGGAAGGCTGAAAGGGGAGTTTGTTAGGAATATATCATCGGGGTCATATCATATAGCTGCCTTGACATCGAAAGGAAAAGTTTATACATGGGGAAAGGGTGGTAATGGTCGGTTAGGCTTAGGAGATACTGAAGATAGAAACTCTCCAACTTTAGTAGAATCATTAAGAGAGAGACAGGTAGAGAATGTTGCATGTGGGTCCAGTTTTACTGCTGCAATTTGTTTACACAAGTCTACTTTTTCAAGTGAACAATCAGCTTGTAGTGGGTGCAAAATGGTTTTTGGATTTACCAGGAAGAAACGTAACTGTTATAACTGTGGTCTTTTGTTCTGCCGTGCTTGTAGCAGCAAGAAGGTCATGAATGCCTCATTGGCTACGGACAAAAGCAAGCCTTGTCATGTATGTGATGCATGCTTCACTAAATTAACAAATTTAATGAATTCATATAGGTCAGATCAGAATGAAAATAAAGGTCGGGGGCAGTCTTTGATGTCACACAAGGCCTTTTCTGATCTAAAGATAGCTGGGGGAGAGCCGACGCTGGATAAGTTATTCTCTCCTAAGCTAACAAGTCATGAAGAAACCAAATTGATTGGTGGGCAAACCATGGAAAAGAAAGGGAGAAATCAGCAGTTTGAAGATCATGCTGTGCCTTTGTCATGCAAACCAGTAAGATGGGGGCATGTTACTCCTCCTGTTCAGTTTAGTACAAGTTCTTTGTCCACAGCGCAGCTGGCCACGTGTACTCATCTAACTGAAGAAAATGTTCACTCAGGGTCAAAATATGTAGTTCCTCCTGCCATGAGTTCCACAAAAGATGTGTCAGAATCTGATAAGATGCTTACAGAAGTTCAAAGACTGCGAGCTCAGGTGATTGCTCCATCTATGTACTCTTAAAATTTTAGAATTGCACCACTCTGTCTCTCTAGATGCTGAAATGAGATATGAAATGCACTTGATGTTACCTAATCCTGTATTTATAATTTTTTTTCTTTATTGTGTACATTTCCACTACTAGTAACGTGTCTGTGTGCAAGGGCACTGCAAACTTTTTTTTTTAAGTCAATCTGTGTTATTAGTTTTTTCTTGTTATTGCTGGATATTTCATTTGTACACATCTCCTTGTCTGCTGAGCCTCTTGTGAATTACAAGCAGAGTTTGAAATCATTCTTTTGACTAGTATTTGGCAGTCCAAATCAACAGTATTCCTAATATGATCAAGGAAATATGTCAATAAACCTACAGTAATGGGATTGAGGAAAGCAGGAAGGATGACAATGTATTCTAGGATGATTCTGAAGATCCTTGATAGGGAACCAAAAAAATCAAATGTACCCATTTGGTGACATTAACCTTTGGAAGAACAGACACGAACAGGACACGGGAGATCTTAAAGAATAGGAACAAACACAAAATAAATAAATATATATTTACTCATTCATTTTAGATATAAGATATAAGCATATAAAATTATTTAATTTATCTTAGCAGGTATGGTTATGGGGTTTCTATTCCAAATTTGTTAATATATTTTATTTCATCATTTAAATACATCTTTATTAATGATAATTGATAAATCAAATGATTCCTAGTATAATTCACAATCAACTATTAATCGTATTAAACAATGATATGTACGTTCGTTCTCGATTCTTTCAATTGATTTTGTTAGTTATGTCAAAAAAGCAAAAGCACTATATTATGTACTTCCTTTTGATGAAAAGATAGATAAATGGTTTAAGAAACTGTTCGGAGAGTGTCCGAAAAGTGTACAAGTACTGTCTGACACAGAACTATGATGTTGAGTTAGAGAATCATTTAGTCCTTATCCTATCTTGTCCTCACAAATTGATGTTTAAGAAAGTCTCATTGTCCTCAAGGAAGATAATATCATTATTGAATTTGTTTAGCAGGAACTCTGGTTCTGCCATAGAAATTCCTATCTTAGCTGGAGATCATTATTATGAAACCTCCAAGCAGATCTTTACCATATTAGAATATTGGATAGACTATTTTTTGGTTGATGATAAACTCTTGATGTTCCAAGTTTTTTTGCAACCTCGTTCCAGAAATATTTCAGGACATATGTATTATATTGGATGAGTCTCAGAATGTCAGAATTCAAGAATCAACTTAGTTTGTGATTTTAGATTATTATTGGAAGATGGGGTGGCAATTTCACACCTGAGACACAACCCTTACATAATTCCACACAATTATAAATGGGTTGGGTTAGGGTTGTCGCATCAAGCTGTTTCAACATGGATGTTCATCTTATCCTGTTGATATAACTATCAGATGTATTAAATGTAACACTGACAAGTTATGGTATTAGTTTGACATATATGTCAAAATGGGTTGAAATAGGTCATAGACAAATCAAGTTTTGGTTGAGGCACAATGAGACACAATCCTGTTAGAGGAGACATGATACGACCTATTCACACACCTAGTGGTTGGAGGAAGTTGGTTCATCTCAACCTAATAACCTATTGGAGAGTTGCCTACTATATTGTCGGGGGCTCTGTCAAGGCTCTAAAGGCTCCATATTTTATTTAAAGTGCCTTGCCTCAGCCTTAGAGCGCACAGGGCCACACATTAGTCTAGGCGAGGGCTACCACACTTAAATCTCTACCCTTTAAAAAAAGTTGCCACGGCAATGCCTCGCCTTAACAACATAGGTTGCCTACTTTTAAAGCAAACCGCATACACCCATCAAATGAAGGAAGCTGGGGACTGCATTATAGTTTTAGCTAGAAATATTGTTTTGCATTGGATCGATTAGAGCATGTTGTCAACTCTTTATTCCATTTTTGTTGATATAAGTATGGTCAAACAAAGAGATTTACAAAAGACTGAAGTCATAAGGAAAGACCCAATGTCGAACATGATTGGGCAGCTTTTCAGGATTGAAAAGTTGATAATTTAATGAAGAATTACTAATGAGAAGCTGAATGAAAGAGATGTAATATGTAAGCATGGAGCAATTGAAGTTATTTTTGTGAGCTTGCCTAGTTGACAGTTATAATAGTAGGTATTGGGGACCAGGACCTATTTTACTTGAAAGCCATGGAAACCGCCTACTCTCTCTGACTTGTTGATATATCTTCACGGTCTTATATGGATATATTGAAAAATCATCTACCAATATTAGTGGAAACGATGGTGCTGGTGTGCTATTCGCCTCTGAGATGTACATATGATGCTTAATACCACCTTTCTTCTTAAGTCAGAAATTGTTACTAAAATGAAATTTTCTTCTTAATATTCAATAATTGAGACATTCTTCTTGTACAATTGATGGTGGGAAATATTGATTCTAAGTACCTCATTTCTGTCAATTATTTGCTGTACAACATTTTGATGTTATTAGATGTAAATTGTTCTTGCCTCTGCATATTTTACTTTCACGATGATTTGATTGTTGTGGTGAAATATTTGTTTGATTAACAGGCTAAAATCCTTGAAGAACAGTGTCAAGCGAGAAGTGACAAAATCCAACAATATCAACAAAGGATCGACGAGGCTTGGTCATTAGCTAGGGAAGAGGCTGCTCGGCGTAAAACGGCCAAGGAGATCATAAAAGCTTTGACATCTAAAGTAATGTTTTTTTCTCTTTCATTTGTATCACTTTATTTCTTCTATTAGATACTGGCGACGCCTAAATAAAACATTTATTAACCAAATAACTCAATTTCCTACAACTGTCAGAGAGAACGATTTCATGCCTTAGTTTTGATTTTAGTCGACATATCCACACTCTTATTGGTGTCTGACACTGACACAGTTGCATAGGTTTCAAATGTTGGATTTTATTTCAAAACAAAGACATGTAATCTCTCTTCTTCTTCTTTTTTTGTACTTGTAGTTTGGCAAAATCAAGCTTGTTTGACGTGTCCCTTTTGTGTTGGTTTATCATTATGTTCCTTTTGTTAATAATGAAATTGAAAATATATACTAATAATAATAGAGGAATGTCCTGTTGATCTGACATATCTAATGAACACGAGAAGAGACACTATTATGTCCTTGTTGCATGTTTTTGTGGCATGGGGTTTGCTTAATTGTGAAATTGTATATTTGGTTTGGGTTAGCTTTGGGTCCTTAATGCCATAAGAATAAATAAAAGCCTCACATGGGTTTTTGTGGCATGGGTGATACCAAAAGCCTCACATGAGATTCTTATGGCATTAAGGATTCCTCGCGTGCTCTTTTGTGATCCGTAATGCCACAAGAATCTCATGTGAGGCTTTTGGGCCATCAATTATATCTAATTCCTTTCGTTGGAATTTTACATTATTTTAGAAAATAAATAGTCCATTGTTGTCTAATGCAATTTTTTTTTTGTCTAGTTATATGTGTTACAGAAGCATTCTGCTGGAAAAGATGCAAATATCATGTCCATATCTCCGGACAGACTTGATATGCACTTACCACGGATCAAACCAACTACTATGGATGCCTCAGCTTTAAAGGATGTAGAAGACCACAGTAACTTCAGTGACATATCAGCAGATTCACTTGTAGCAAATACGGGGCAACTATTGCCTGAACTTGTAAAACACGTGCAAGTAAATGATTCACGTGATTCGCCTATCCGGTTTCGTGATACAATGTCAAATTCCCATGTGGAAGACCGTAGTAACTTCAATTATAGATCAGCAAATGATTCACTGGTACTGAAGGCAAGTCCTGGTCAAAATGTTACGAAGACATTGAAATCAGAATGGGTAGAACAAGATGAACGTGGTGTATATATCACGTTTATCACTCTCCCGAATGGACAAAAAGGCCTGAAACGTGTGAGATTTAGGTAAAGTTTGTTTTCATTTTTATTTTCAATCTCAACAAATTAGTCATGGTGGTTTTAATGGGAGGTTGTGATTGAAGAGTTACTCATTACTACTTACCAAAGTCTACCTTGTGGAACCGTGGTCATAAAGATATTTAACCACACACTTCTATTCACACAATTTTTGTATTGGCAACCCGTAGTTGATCAGTTCATACATAAATGAACTTACAGCCTTCCTGAATAATATTTTTCTTCTGTTTTGCAGTCGGAAGCGATTTAGTGAGAAGGAAGCTGAGAACTGGTGGAGAGAAAATGAGGTCAGGGTATATGAGAAATATGAAATCAGAGGAGTAGTGGGTGAAAGCGCAGATAAGTCAAATTGTTGATCTTACTTCCCTTCTATTCTTTAGCCCATTCTTGACTGTTTCATGGTAACAAGGCCAGAGCATATGCGTCTGAAGGATAATCATAAAAGGCCGCGATATACACAAGGCAAGGATGTACTTCTGACTATCATTTTTTTTCTTTCTTTTCTTGTTTTCTCAGAAGTGACTGAGAAAGTCATTGCTTAGGGTCTTCAACTGTATAGTTCATCAATTAAATAAATAAATAAAATTTTTTTTTCTAGCATACAAGTCTATTTTAGTTTTATACTAGGTTGTCGGCTGGACTGCATTACAAGCCCTTATAAGTGACAGATCAGATGAAACTGTGAGCTGAACCTCTGCTCTCCTTGAGTTTGAGAGGAGAAGTTGCCCATGAAACTAAAATTTATCTATGACCATGGTACTTTTGAGACAATAAAGGTGTTGGAACTGTGTATTGTTTTGATTAAGGGATCAAACGTCTATATTTAACAATGACAACAGATGTATGATTACATGAAAATGCAGACTTATCGTGCTAATACTTAATATGTTGGTCGTACGTACTAAATATTTGTCAATGCCATGAGCTTAGGTTTCTTCTTGTTTTTTTGTTGAGACCTCTAGTTGAGCAGCATTTCAAGTATGAGTGAACATGGTTTCGGCTGAAAGGACGTATAATATTGTGAGTTATACATAACTTTGGCTCTAAGCCTCTAACTACATTATCAATGGTATGAACAAATAAATTAAGGCACAAGAAAAATCTGCTTTGCCAATCGAGTCGACACCAGTAAGGGCTCAACTTCACTTACTACTTTCTCCCCACTAGTGATTCCTCTCAACACATCAATGCCCTCAAGGGGTAAAAAGCAGCCACACTACTACATTTCTAGTCTTGTATAATGACTGAGTCGTTTTCACCTAAGCATATCTATATCGCATCCATGTCACCAAAGCAACCATATGAGAATGATTTGCTTTTATTGCGGTCCACCTAAGAAGCCACATCAGAATGACACCAAATTTTTGTTTAAGGTGGAAGGAAGGAAGCAAATGACAACATTTTCCTTCAAACACCTTTTCTCGTGAATGCCAACCAAATATGTGTTTGCATTTAGAAGTAGACCACCTGATGGTTCGTTCTTCGAGGAAGTATTCGAAATTCTGCTCTCGAATGTAGATAATCATAATACATTTAGTATATATTTCAGATCAAGTTAACTTGTATGATTTCATTATGAGAGAGCTATAAAGTGTAGAGCATGAGGAGATGGAGCATAAACTTGGAAAGGAGAAAAAGCACCTGTGGATTGGATTGTTGCAAAGGAAAAGAAACAAGAATCCGCGGCAACAAAAGAGGAAAAAAGGTTTTGGAGGGACCTACTTGCAAGTTATACCATTTTGCCACGTGGATGCTTTTTCTTCTTCACGTGTCAAAAGCAGGTCCCACCCAATGAGATGTCACGACACGGACCGCTCCCCTTCATTTTCAAAGACCAACTCTGTGTGTTCCTTTTTACAGCCATCCCCCCTCCCTACTTGTATACATACTAGTATGGTTTGGTCCCATGGTACTGTACCCTCTCATAAATTTAGTTGGTTTGATTAAGTAGCCTTTGCTTATTGTCCCAATTATCTTCTTGCCTAACCAAGTGAAGTTAGCAAATGTAAATAATGTAGATATAATTCTTTAGAACTTCCATAAAATTTCATAAGATTTCAGTCCTTAGATATTTCTAAGGAAGTGTGTAGAAGATCATTGTAGACCGTTGGATCAAATTGATCACCACCGTCTATTGAGGAGGTGGAGTTGTATAAATAGGCTTAGACCTCATTTGTTGTAGTCACTTCAGAGAATTCAAGCAATACAAGTTTTAGCTCTCTTGTGTGTTCTTAGCTTGCTTAACTTTTCATAGTCTAAGTAAGTCTTTTGTAAACAAGACTGACTAGCTTTCTTTGATAAGTCGGAGCAAAGTTTGCTAGTGCCGCACGAAAAGTACTTGTGAAAAGAAAGCCCGTGACATTATGTGCATGCATTTCAGGTCCTTCACACATGGTATTATCTAAGGAAAAAAAAATCCCTAATCGGACACACTATTTCGAAATGTTTAGTGGAAAAAAAAAAAAAAAGGCACTTGGTTGATAGTGTGTGTTTGCTACTGCACTCTCACCTTGCCCTAATTAGAAAGAAACTCAATGGGACTTGGGGTAATTGTCTCCCAATATTACATTCATACATGCATATCGATTTGATTTTGTCATAATTATATCATCATGGATCCCCCCACCCCTAGAGATCGAGATGAGAATCAGTCCAGGTTTCTAAAGTTTCATTCCTCTTTTATGTCTACGTACCTACCACCGGCCCCTAATTATGCTTTAATTTAGGCAACTAACTAAAATAGAGAGTCAAAGATAGTGTGGTGTGGTGTGGTGTGGCGTGCGTGGTGTAGAGGGAGGGAAGTTAGCAGCAGTTAAGTTTGGCATTATATGTGAAAGTGAAAGAGGGAGACCAGCCGCCAACTCCGATCCCTATTTATATAATAATACTTAGAAGCAATGCAAAAGCAGAGAGGGAGGGAGGGAATCTCTCGTTACCATTATGAGAGTTAAAGTGCAAGCCCGTTAACTCTCCGTTTTCATATCTATGTATGACTAGTATTAATTAATCTCTCGCTCAAAATAAACATCTCACCCTCATTGCCAATGGCATGACAGGTCAACGGTTGGAACTTGGCGGATGATACCACTTGATTTTTGGTTCGAATTCAGCTTGCGGCATCTTTATCATTTTATGGTGTGTTGATCAATTCTGATCTTTATCAGCATATGCCTAAGACTCAGCTCACTCTCCACCCTCTCAAACGACTCCCTCTCCTTCTCCCAAATAGCCCACTCCGTATCCGGTCCCTCGTCTCCATCAAATCAGAAACCAGCTTCTCCCTCTCACACACGCTCTCAAGCACCACATAATTATCAGTCTCTTATTGTATAAATTTCAAACAACACCACTCCAACTGCATTACTGCCAATTCACAAAATCTTGATTTCTCGTTCAACCTCTCTATAACTCCCTCCTACCCTAACCCAAAATCATCAACGATGCAACTATGAACACTTATGCAAATATAGAAAAAGAATCGAGAAAACAAGAGGATGAGAACCAACCTCTTCGCGGCTGGCACAAGGAAAAAACTTTGGGATACTTTTTTTCACGTTGAAATCTTTGATATGGAGGCTGGCAAACTATTGAATTTTGTTATTTATACCTAACACTATAAAGTCCATGAGAATTCATGATTTCCAAATCCATAAATATGAATGATATTTTGAATACCCTAAAATTTTTGTGGACTTTCTGAAATCCATATTGAATACCTCTAGACTTTGTGGATTTCAGAAAGACTTTTTAAATCCTGATTGAATACCCCTAGACTTTTGTGGACTTTTTAAAATCCAAATTGAATACACTTGGATTTTCAGAGTCCATGGAATTTATTAAATTGCCCACAAAATTCAGATACAATACACCCCCCTTAAATACATTAGTTTGGTGTTGCTTCTGGTTATGAATTATTCTATATATATATATCTAACTAAACTCATACAATCATTAATTAATTCATAAAACTCATTATATGGCGGTTTTATCTCCCTCATCACCTAATTATATATTTCCTTTTCTCAATCATATCTCCTTCAAACTCCATCTACTTCACAATTTTTTTTTTGTTAATTATTTGTCTCGTGGCAAGCGTTGATTCCATGCATGACCGTGTTCGGAAGAAAGGACAATGAATGAAGTATGGGATAATTTAGAAGAGGAGGGAAAGAAAGGGAAGAAGAGAACTTGAAAGCAACGATAACAAGCATCAAAGGATAGGCAAAAAAGAAAGCTAAAGAAAGAGAGAGAGAGATAGAGATCCATCAGCATTAGCAAAGAGGCCCCGGGGTGGCAGCCTCCCTTGCTTTCCCACCTCTTTTTCTTCTCTTATCAAAACCTCTATATACCCCGCCCCTAAACCCAACCTCCTCTTCCTCTCCCAAACTACCTTCTCTCTCTCTCTCTCCTTGCAATCAAGTTGCACCTTCTCCTCCCAAGGTCCCTCCCTTTTTCCTTAACTTTTTCTTAATTTGGTTTCATTAATTGCTCAAAACTGTTCCCTCAATCTTAGCTTCTTCTATACTTCCTTAACTCAATTTCATGTCTGTTCCTTTCAGGATTTTCTACAATATAGTTGTTTAGTGTATAGTTTGTGATCATTTTCAAGATTATAAGAAAGTCGCTCCAAAACTAAATGGCACCAGTAAGCTTGCCTCCCGGTTTCCGCTTCCATCCCACAGATGAAGAACTTGTAGCGTACTACCTCAAGAGAAAGATCAATGGCCGTAGAATCGAATTGGAAATCATTCCAGAAGTTGATCTTTACAAATGTGAACCTTGGGATTTACCAGGTATATACCTTATTGTCCATATAGCATTTTTATCTCTCTTCACCATTACTCAATCAACGTAAATTAATTGTACACAACTGCACCTTCTAACAAGCTAGCAGTATTTATGTTCATAACATCAAGAACAAAAAAAAATTTTGTTCTACAAGAAAAACTCAATGATTATTTCTTATTAACAATATCTAATTAAACCTATGCTTCATTTTTTTTAAACACTAGGGACATTGTGATTGCCATTTTAAACAATAGTGTTTCTATATATGGACAGTAATGAGTTTTTCTTTTCCTGTTTATATATGTCAAAGAAAACAAAGTTTTAGAACACTCTAATGACAAATAGTTGAAATGGCTTTGCTTCTATATTCTAATGTTTTTGTTTTTCCGATTATTCTTTTCTTGTGAAGGGCAACGTTACAAACATGTGAAGCAACTATAGTTTTATTCCTTAATCGCTTCCATTGGATTGGCAATCCAATGGCTCAAATTCAAATTACCATAATAAGCTTAATCTTAGATGCTTCAGTATCCCCACCGATTGTGCAAATAGTGTCAATGTGAATCCTCTCCTCTATACAGGGTTTGACCTAGAGAGAGAACTAACTCCATCTCTCCTTCAAGTACCATGTATGATACACAATTTAATCAACTTTGGTTTTTTGAGTCTGAAATAGTTTCAATCATGTGCTTAGAATCAACTTTGATATTGTCATAAAGCTCAAAACAGAACAAAATATTGGTTAAATCAACATAAATCAGATTGCTTTAATTTATTTTTATGGTTTGTACTTTGTACTTTGTGGGCCTAACTAAAAGCTGGTGGTACAACCATAGGTTTTGTATAACACATGGCATGCCAAAGAGAACATGTGTGTAGCCAACTAACCAATCTCTGGACTAGGGGATCCAGGGCATATGTAGATATGGAAGAAAGAAGTCAAAAGAAATAAAAGAAAGGGATTGCATGGTCTCCAAGAGATGCTTCCACATAACTTGTTGCTTTTGTTTTGTGTATTATCTGTATCTAGGGTTAGAGAAGCCATTTTTTTTTTTTTTTTTTGTCTATTTTCATTAGTAGGGACACTCTAAGCCTACACACCTATGTTGCCTCTAACGAAATAGCTCACCAACATGTAACAAACAAGCCATTAGATAGTGTAATGTAATGAGAGTTAATTAGACAATGAAAAGTAGTTTGGTTATCTTATGAAATATATTCACTTGCTTTATGTTAGTTAGTCTAAATGTAGTTAATTATAATAGTTGCTAATGTCATCATTGTTGTTCTAAGGGGTTTTGTCATTTATGTTTGTGTTGCAGAAAAATCATTCTTACCAAGCAAAGATCTTGAGTGGTACTTTTTCAGCCCTCGAGATCGGAAATACCCAAATGGGTCTAGGACTAACAGGGCAACTCAAGCTGGATACTGGAAAGCAACAGGCAAGGATCGAAAAGTTAACTCACAGATGCGATCAGTAGGAATGAAGAAGACCTTAGTCTACTACAGAGGACGAGCACCTCATGGTACTAGAACCGGTTGGGTAATGCACGAGTATCGGCTAGATGAAAAAGAATGTGAAACCACTTCTGGCCTACAGGTGCAACATTATCCTCCATTTAATTTCCTCCCTTTGTATCAAATGTTAAGTCTTTTCGACCTATAGTAAAGACTAAGGTCTTCACTTATATATTTATGTTGTAATTCTTGTTTTTTCAGGATGCCTATGCATTATGTCGTATCTTTAAGAAGAACGTAATAGGCCCTAAGGTTGAAGAGAAGTACAATAATCTATCTGTGAACCATTACCAGCAGTGGACATCGACTAATCATCACTCATCTAACATTCAACTATCTTCTGAGGGAGGAGGAGCAGACATGGAGAGCAATAATGGATATCTTTTCCAATCAGAAATATGCTCTTCAAACATCAATCAAGGTGCAACATTCAATAACAACGGTCAAAGAGACGAGAAGTGGATGCAATACTTAACAGAGGAAGCATTTGGTTCCACAACTCCAGCATTTCAAAGCCATGGAAGTTTGGCCCTTGTCCCTTCTAAGGTAACGTGCACCAGTTCACAATGTGTTGAAACAAAAATACATTTAATTATTTTTTATTTTTTTCATTAATTATGAATGAACTTTACATACGTTAACTAACTAGCTTGATATATTTAATGGGGTTTTGAAGGTTGATATAGCATTAGAGTGTGCAAGGCTACAACATCGGCTATCATTACCACCATTGGAGATGGATGACTTTCCTGCGGTTAACTTTCCAGATGCGAAAATGCCACAAATTGGAGCAATTTGTGAGAATGCAAATGGGGGAGACATTTTGAATGAAATATTTTCAGTTGCTTGTGCCTCTCAAGAACTCATCAATCCATCAAACTTTCAGGATACCTGGCCAGGAAATTATTCTTCTTATTTGAACGAGTTTGCCACTCCACATGGAATGGATTTGGTGCCTATAGAGAAACCATGGAGAGTGAATGACAACAGGTTTATAGACATAGCTGATTGGGAAGAGGAATTCAAGAATGAGAAAGTGGTCGAGAACCTTCGTGGTGTGGGAATGTCAAACAAAGAGCTAGAGAAGGTAAGGCTAATATCTTGATATTTTCTTTCGGTGGTGCTTACTTTAGACAAAACCCAATCCATCTTTTTGACAAAAAAATGACTAAACCCTTTGATTAAGTGCACCATATGGAGGTTCTTTTGTATCCTGCGGTGGATCAAAATGCAAAACAATCTCTTTTAATTTGAAGTACTTTCTAAATGTCGAATCTGAGCATTTTCAAATAAATGAATTATTTTCAGGATGGATTGGACTATGTTTGCTGAATAATTTTACTCTTATAGCATCTTATATTTAAAGTGGATTTCCTTACTAAGTTATTCTATGTTTTGGATTAGAGCATGTTCGAAGAACACAAGGTCATCCCTATTGAACGCATTTCAAACTTCCAAAGAAGTAATGGGCAAGACATGGAAGGTATATCTCATTAATTTCTTCTCCTGTATATTAATAAGTTTCTTTTCATCATTTCAATGATAAAATCCATGTCTGTAGGAAGTAGCACTCAACATAACAATTTCAACAACTTCAATGATGCCGATGACAACGATTTCTCGCTCGGTTTCGTAAATGATGAATCTGATGGGACCAACCCATCAGAAGAAAGCAACATGGCTGGCACCCCTACATTTGAACTTTATGAGAAAATTGAAGTTAGTCATGGACTGTTTATCTCAAGTCGTCAGGTAGCTGAAACGTTCTTCCACAAAATCGAGCCCTCAAAGATTGTCAAGGTTAACTTGAATCCAGTGCATACCTTTAACTTCTCCATTGCAAAAACAAGCACTCCAACGAGATCTCAAAAAAGAGTTTCATTCTTTGGAAAGTTCAACACATTTGCAAGTGAGAAATTCAAAGGGCTGAAAAACTTCAGGAAGCTATGGAATAGCTCAAGCCTATTGAACCAAACAAGGAACAATATAATATTTGTAGTAGCAATCTTACTGACAACTTGCATTTATTTTGGCGCCGAACATGTGGAGAATGTTGAACTAACAGATGACGATTCATCTTCTACAAGCAAAACAACAGTGGAGATAAGGGAGGAGGCTTGCTCACCTCAGATAAAGAAGATGAAACCGGGGACAATTAAATGGAATGACAGGAAGAATAACTTGTGGTTTGCTAACTGCAGAGGAGACATTTCTAGTGTGTGTTTTAACAAGAAATGGTCCTTGTTTGCCATTGCTTTGGCTCTCATTGCCTTTGTGTTTCACCATGCAACTTCATCTTACCCTTGACTTGGCAATTCCAAGTCTGTTTTAGTCCATAGAACTCACAGGAAGAACGACACTTGTTAACACTGATCACACAACTTGGAATAATATTGTATCTTGATGACTTTGTATATTACTGAATTTATTAACAGTGCATTTTTCCTTTTTTTTTTTTTTTTTTTAACAGTGAATTTTTCTTTTTTGTCAAATGTTTGAGAAATTTCAAACATGTAACATTGTAGTTCATTCAAAGGAATATCTTTAGTTGGTTTATGCATGCTTAGCTACTTGGAATCTTTCTTCAACTACTTATTCATCTCCGTAGCTAAACTACATATGCTCCAATGTCCTGTAATCAAAGATTCGTATGTCAACATTCCATACCATTGGAAACTATCGATCAAACAGGATGTGTTACTTACATAAACATTTGAACAAATGTCATTCAATATATACAGGAGCACTGAACAAGCATCGATCAATAGGCAAAGCAAAGATCAGGACTCTCATGCATGCATGGACTGAAAATGGTTCTCAATTGCTCTTACCTTATTATATGTCCAAAGCCAAAATAAAGTTTTAGGGCTGTGTGGTGTTATGGTTGAGTGGTTAGGGCTGTGTGGGTTTATCCCCCCATGTCCTAGGTTCGAGACCCGCCAGCGGCATAGTTACTTTCTTACGGCGTTGACGTGTAGGTCGCACCTTGTTGATATGTTATGGGATCCTATTAAAAACCCAACTCGCTTTCCAAAAAAAAAATTAGGATCTCTTAACTCGAATGACTTCATTCTGAGATGGGAGATAGTTGGCAGGAAGATCTCCTAGTGCTAACTAGGGGTGGAACAACTTTTAAGATATGAGTACATTGGGGTACAAAATCCTTAGGGCAGCCACAAAAAAGCTGATTTGGGTTTTATTTGCTTATGAGGTGGCGAAGACCATCCGGACAGGGATTTTTGTTTTTAATTTAGGGAGATTTCACGTCTTTACGCTAGTATTCAAGTTGTTAAGTCACTCCCAAGCCAAGCTTTGCTATCAATACAACAATCACAGTGTCTTTAGCGCAATCCATAGATGCAAGATTTACCCAGGCACCATGTCTTGATGAGTTTAAAACATGTGTTGCATGAACTTTAAAAAAAGGTCTTTCTGAATCTTCTTCAAACAACTTAATACTATCCTCACAAAGTTGAATTTTAATTTTACTTATCATTTCAGATCTGAGAAGGATGGACACAGACAGAGATAGATGAGATTCAATTTGGACTAAATAAGTTCTGGAAGCAAGCCTTAGTGAACCCAAAAAAAGAATAATTTTTCTTACTTTTTCAAAGAAAGAGAAAATGCCATATTCATCACAAAATAACCCAACAACCATGTTCTGTTAATTTCCCTATTTGGGAAAAGAAAAATTAATTAATCTAGTAGATACATAAAAATGACCTCATCAAGGGTCAAACCAACCTTGTATAGCCATTGCCAAAAAATAAAAATGAAAACAAAGAGTGATTGTTGTACACCCCTCATTACATCCACCCCACCATATGTATTCATCAAGATTCTAAATACATAGGTAACAGATTCATCAACACTACACCCCCAACCCCCAGTTTTATCGATCTCTTTTTTGAGACGTGTTATGTAGTTCAACATAATCTGCTCTAGCTGATGATTATGGAACTAATAGACAAGCTCAAGAGAGTACCACATCCTTTTATTATACAAAAAGTTAAACCCCCAAACTCTGTTATTCACCACAATTAATTATAATTATATCCAACAAAGAAAATCTTCATCAATTTGTGAATACCACACATGATGAGGATTCACCACCAATAGTACTAGTGTTAGTAGAACCCCATGCATCCTCTGTAATGAATTGCATCCATGCATCATCCTTGTCCTCCTCCTCCATGCAGGGAGACGATCCAATCTGCACATCAGGTGACATGTTTTCGCAATAATTTTCATTGTTAATGATCCCTTGTGAACTCTCAGCTATTGATAAGCTAGAAGTTCGCCTTTGTTCTTCTATTTCTGAGCAAATCCCATTCTTCTTGAAAACGCGACATAAAGCATAGGAATCCTGAAAAGTAAGAATTAATGGTGAGTTTTGTTAGGTCAATCTTAATTCCAGTGCAAATACTAATGTGAACATAAACAAAAAACTAATTTATATAATGTGAACTTGTGTTAGTTCGATCATTATTCCTGTTGTTCATGACCCGGCCACTAAATACACGATAGTTTTTTAAGAGTACTTTATATGACAATTTAACATGATATGAGAGCAGTCAATGATGGATCCAGTGATCAATATACTCTAATCATAAGGGATGGATCCCATGACATGGTTTCTCTTTAGGGAATAAAGTGAAAGCTGCCGACACCATCTTCACAGCATGGAAAGTGATAGATTGCTAGTTAAAAATAAATCCATAAATGAGATGTAAGATTTTGTGTGTCATATGGAATGAAACTTTTGTCTTATTGGAACAAGCCAAAGTTAATTAGATAGGATGACATAACTTTGTGACGTTTGATCAAAGTTGAAAGACCACAAGCAAAGCAAAGAATATCTCCAATCAATGGATTTGTTTATACAAAAGCAATCAAAACCCTAACTTTCCATGCACTTCATGCATAATCCACGTTTCCATGCCTCTCTCTTTTGCTCAACCTGTTAACATCTAAAGCTTCTCTTTACCATAAATTTTGGTGTGTAATTCACTCACCTGTTTTACCTACTGATGTTTAAAGCCTTCTTTTTTGGGCTCGAATCCAAACTTTGAGTGGGCCATTAAGACTCCAAGGCACTGATTGATAGTTTCTAACCATTGGATGTGAGAAAGAAAGATGCAATCTTTTGATCATGGGCTTTACAAAAGACTGGGGTTGGATCAATGCTCCAAAGCCCATGGTAAAATATACCTTTGGTACTCCAAAATGGTCAGAATTCACCAATCACATTAACTTTTACAAGTTATTTATGGTGAATTTTCTTTAAAAAAAAATAGACTAGACTAATATGATGATGATTGAATGTGTATTTGCTTGGCATACCGTTAATTATCATCATCAATGACAATGTTAACATATATACCAACCTGAATTCCTGAAGGGTCATCGCACTCCTTGTCATCAAGGCGATATTCATGCATAACCCAGTCTGTCCTGATGCCTTGAGGAGCTCGGCCCTTATAGTAGACCAATGTCTTCTTCATTCCAATGGCTCGGCACTGGCTACTAACACGCCGATCTTTTCCAGTTGATTTCCAGTATCCGGCTCTTGTGGCACGATTTGTTCTGAATCCATTTGGATATTTTCGATCCCTAGGTCCAAAAAAATACCATTCGGGATCTCGACTGGGCAAGAAGGATTTTTCTGTCACAAAATCAAAACCAAGATAAACTATCAAAATCAATTTCTTGCATAATGTAGCTAGACCCTGTTAAGGACCCAAAACAAATATAAAAAATGTTCTTGCCCAACATTATTTTTTTTATGAAAAGTAAACAAGGCTGGTGAAATATTATCATCACGAACTTCATGAGTGTTATTTTAGGCCGTTACATGCATTTAGTTCTAAGCGTGTTTATGAAAAGCAATACATATACAATGCCATTTACCACAAGATTATTGCTGTCTCCCAAAGTAAACCATGAAAATAAGTAGAAAATTGGAGGGTTTAGGTAGTAATCAAAGAGAGTGAGCAGTGAAGAAAAGGTGAGAATAACAAACCTGCTAACTCCCATGGTTCGCATTTGTACAAATCGACTTCAGGGATTATATCAAGTTCAATGGTGAGCCCAAGGATTTTTCTCTTAAGATAGTAGTTAACAAGCTCTTCATCTGTTGGATGAAACCGAAAACCTGGTGGCAATCCAACCGGGGACATATCCTTTTACTCCTCCTTGCCCTTGCTGATCTCTCCCTTGTAATATGAGCTTGTTTAGCAATGTGAGAGTGAGTGCAGGCAGAGAAGCAAACCAATTATGGTGTTGCAATTATAAGGATTCAAAGTCCCTTGTCTTTGGGTATCATTATAATACATTGCACTTTCTCTTTTACAGATTCTCATTCAGACAAACGTTCTCTGCAAGCCCCATTTCTTATCTATCTACCTATATAATTCCAACTCGATCTTCTCTCCCAAGTTCCCTTAATATTTCTCTCTCCCATGCATTTCACCAAAAACTCCCAAAAGACTAGCTTGAGAGAGGGAAAAAGGTGGTATAGTTCCAGGTTAGTACAACATATATACAATTATTTCCATCAATAATTATGAATCAAAATAAAAGAGAAAGACGAGGGATTGTTCAAATTTCAACCCTTTATTCTTAATCAAAATCAAAGTGTAATTATTATTATAGAGTCCTTATGGATGGGCCCAGATCAAGGAGAAGGCCGGATGGGCTAGTGAGCCAAGAAGAAATTAGCAGTCAAAGAAAGGTTTTGGCATGTGGTGGGGTCATCAGCTAAGGGAAGGTAGGTCCAGTTATTGAAAGATTGGAGGCTAAAAATGCTCATCAGGTCTATTTGTAAAAAAAAAAAAAAAAAAAGTGAGTAAATTCCATCCTTTCGGCAGCAGTAACTGATGGACCCAATCAGTCGAAAGTAGTTTTTGGGTGGGTGGACGGTTCATTGTTACCCGATTTAGAATTTTAGTACAAGAGAGAGAATAATAGTCCATATGGTACATTGTTTAGGTCCATGCCGATGGAGTTTAGAATTTCATCCAAGACAGATCAACAATTAAGGTGTATTATTAAATTCAAGGTGATGCTGTGTTTCAACATTGATTAGTAAAGTTGAGAGTGACAAAGAAGCAGAACAATGTGTTTGTTATTTGAGGAGCATCACATCACATCACATCACATCACATCACCCAAATTAATAACTCAGGGTTTTTGTTAATCAATTCAAGATAGAGAATTTAGTCTCTATCTGTATTTCGAGTCACCATACTATCTGTCTGATAATGAATGACATTGCTTGGCTTGTGATGGATTCTAGCTGCTTACCTTTAATCGTCAAGTGAATCAATCTGATAAACAACTTTAACAGGTAAGTAATGACAAAAAGAGAGTAGTAGCTAGCTAGCATATAATCTTGAAAACCCACGAGATTTCCTTCACCCTTTATTCCACTCCTTTTCACGTAATAATTGCCCCTCGCGACTCTCCATCTGCCTAACCCAATAAATCCATCCCATTACCAATCTAATCACCTCTTGAATTGTAAAGAGCATAGCACAGTAGTAGATTTTTTATTTATTTATTTTTCCTTTCTCTTTTAAAGACAAGCCTCAGGATTAGAAGATGTAAAGAAAAGAAAAGGTTGTGTTGACCATCTTTTCTTCGTTTCTTCTTATTCACATAAAATGTATGTATGCCTGCATCACATATATATATATATATATATATATATATATATATATATATTTTTTTTTTTTTTTAGGGTTTTTATAGGATTCTAGAACTTATTAAAGATCAAAATTGGTCAACACACCATAAACTGATAAAGATGCCGCAAGTTGGATTCGAATCCAAGACCAAATGATACCATCCGCCAAGCTCCAACCGTTGAGCTGTCATTCTATTGACATTCTTCATTATTAATAATCAATGTATGAAAAATTCAATCAATCCAAGCGGCTTGAACTTAAAACAGATGGTAAGTTTTTCTTCATTAGGTATATCACTTATCCAAAAACATCCATCATACACTATGGTGTCTTTGCCAATGTCCATCCAACTAACTATCCAAGCTTTAGCAGTACTTATTCTTAATCATTTCAATGCTTGGAGATAAATGTCATAAAATATCAATTAATTACAAAGGGATTCACAAGCAAATACATTAAACCAAGAGTGCATTGACTCAAGTCCCTGCACTGCACCCATTGTACATGAGCACTGACCAGTGATCTATGATACATTCATTTGCCTCTCTAACAATCGTCCAGACTCCATAACAAGTAGTTGTTTTAGTCATCGCCTCTGTATGAAAATCTTATAAAATAATAACATACAACCAGGAGCGGTTCCTTCCGACCCTACAAATTAGAGGGGGCACCCCCACTCCTCTCCCAGAACAGAATGGCTCTGTGCCCCCTTGAATTCTAACTAATTGATTTATGACACCTACTCCCGTAATTTCTATTGGTAACTGACTTCTATAAATTGGCTTTAAGTACGTTTACACTTTTAATACCTCATTTAGCACGTGGGTCCCATATTGTCTTTTCCTACTAACAGCCTCCCTGTAACCAAATAAATCTCTACACCCCTAAATTTCAACAGATCGTGCCGGATTGAGGGGGCTCCTGCGCATCCATCTCAACCTGATCCAACGGTTCGTATCGAATGGGAGAGAGAATTTGAAATCCAATTTTTTTTTTTTTTAAATTTTTTCGTCAAAAACATCTCTCCTCCCATTCGATACGAACCGTTGGATTCTAATCCAACAGTTGAGATGGATGCGCAGGAGCCCCTCCTGCCCACAGTGCGCAGGAGCCCCCTCGATCCATGCCTAGGTTGGTCAAATGGCCAAATAATATACCTATACCTATACCTATATAAGGTGATGAAGAAAAAAAGGGCCTTTCAAAAGTTCATGAGTGCATACCTGATATCTCCAAAATTGATTTTATCTAACTATTAAAATTTTGAAGCTAAGAGTTCAAACAACCATTTGATGTATATTAATAAGCAAATTTCCAATGAATTTTACAAAATTCATACTATTTTTCTTTTAGAAAAAAATAAAAATAAAAATTTCACATACTGTTTCTCTTTCAAAATTTTGCAAGTTACACTCCCACTATATACTAGACACAACTTCCAATTGTATGAAATCACATATATAATTTATTAGGATAAATTAATTAATTAAATAATTAACTATGCTTCCACCCCCACCAAAAAAAAAAAAAAAATTCCTAGCTCCGCCACTGCTTGCCCACCATTGTCATGCATGTGAAATAAGTGGATCTAAGGCATCACAGAAACTATCCTTGCTTTCCAAATAGCAGGATGAAAATGAATATGAATATGAATATGAAAATTTGTAATTTTTCACTGCGCATCTATGGTCTGGATGGTTGTTTAGATTTTTTTTTTACTGATAATTAACAAGGGGACAACTTGCGTGGAAAGAGAAAATTAAGTCTTGGAAAGTCTGTGTCTCCATTTCTATATCTATTTGTGTTCCAATCTTGGAGATGGTGTTATGAGTAAGAAATGCTTTAACATACTACTAAATTTGGTCACAGTAGTAGTGCACATCACATGGGAGGGTTGGATGGCACACAAAGAAAACAAAAGGAAGGGTGAAAGAGGCAAGCAAGAAAACAGTGATAAAGAAGTTTGATTAAATAAATAAAAAAGTAGAGAGGAGATGACAAGAAGAAACCCATGATCACGGGCCGCAATGGTAAAGGAACAAATTCAACACACACAAGATGCACAAACATACAAATAAAACTGTGTAAAAATTCAGTGAATTCCACCCACTGAAATTCAGAAGCAAAGCTAGCACTCTGACCTGACCCCACTCCCCACCACAAACAAAAAGTAAATGAAAGCTGCAAATCCCCCACAATGTAGAATGTAGATAGATAGATAGATAGAGAGATAGAGAGAGGGTGTAGTAGTGGGGTGTGGGAGATTCAAGAACTACAAAAAGGTCACTCACTTTAACTATATATCATCTTCTTCTTCTTCTTTTTTACAAGTGTACGTGTAGCTGTGTAGTTAGTTAACTTCAGTGTTTGTTTGGTGAAGCAAAGGCAGGTCTCCAATGAAATTTCTCTTGTTGGGTTTGTTGTTCATTTTCTTCTCTTCAGGGAGTGTTGTTAATGGAGCTAAAAGTGGTGTGAATGTAGGAGGTAACATTTCAAAGGTTGAAGATGCAGACTACTTCCACATATACTATGGTTCTGCCTTTAAGGTCATTAGAAATGCTCTTGATGGCAAAAGCTACCTTCTCATCCAGGTACCATCTATTTAACACTTACATCTCTTGATCTGAAGTAGTTTCCTCAACAGTCCATACATATAAATGAGTGATTTATGTTCATATGCAGATCTGCGAAACACAAGCCTTGTGCATTTTGTATTTTACTACTTAGATATATAAGTCACTTGTTTTTTCATGTATCAAAGATTTTTACTGTATTTCATATAAGCCAAGAATATAAATATTAGCATTCTTGAATGGAACTATTGACAGAGAACAAGGTGTTGCAATTTTAATCCAACCCGTGAATGAACATGACTTGAAAGTTACAAAAACTAATAAAGTTAGGTCTACCTAATCTTGTCGAGATGTGGTCATTGTCTAAATCTTGGCAATATTATGGTCATGTTTGTATTAGGCTGACCATTCATGTTTTGAGAAGAAATTTGATTTTTTTTTTTTTTCAGCACTCAATAGTAATTAAGCACTAGGTATCGTTGCTTACTAAACATTTATTATATTCAGAACTACTGCTCAAGAAGAAAAACAAGTATCCAATTTAAAATGGTACACTTCTTATTTGTGTTGGATTGAACTTGTTATCATTGGGGATTCTAATCCCAGTGTATATGCAAGAATTGCACTTGTCTAATCCATAATTCCTCAAATGTTGAATTTTTTTTTTTAATGATAATTCGGTCATACAGAATAATACAAGGATGGCGACGAGGACAAAGTACTGCACTGGAAGGATTAAATCATTTGTTGTCCCGTTGTCAAACTTCTCCGTTGAGACAGAAGAATTTCCAGGTAAACTTCTAAGAACTGTTGCCCTGCTTCTTGCCCTAACATAATTGTTATATGATAATTTTGGTTTGGTTTGAAAAATGTTGTTTGACAAGAGTCCAAATAATTAATGAAGAATGTTTGATTAAGCTTTTAGAATAGATGTCAATTTAACACGATATCCGTATATCAGTCCTAAGGTTTTGTTATCCGTGTATTAATCCTAAGGTTATCTGTTGTTCATATGCCTCGACCATTTCATATTTTTAGGTTTACATTTCTCTAGCTGCTCAAGCGTATAGAGTAACAGTCAGATGGTTTGATTTATAGTCATTACGTTTTGTTAACTTTAATCTAACCCTGTGTCTTTTGTTTCTTCTTCAGTGTCTTTCTTCGAGGTGAGAATCACAGACTTCTTTCTGTAAGTTGTATTATCAGAATCTTTCTTCCAAGTATTCTATCAACAACCTTTTTTTTTTTTTTTTTTTTTTTTTTTTTTTTTGTGAACAGCTTCTAGGCTTACTAGGAAGTTTAAAAGGCATTACTTCAGACACTGTGGCTTCCCCATGTGTGTTGAAATCCTACAAGGATGGAGAGATCCAGATCATAAACAAGACCGATGAACAGCAACTGAAACAGTTTGCAACGCATTTCATCAGCAACAATGATCAACAGCAAGCTTGTAATTTTGCTACATTTCTTGCTTCCGAAGAGGACTCACCCCTCCAAGTATATATACTTAAGCTTACAGAATTTTTATGAACACACTCATGTACTCAGCACTATTTAGATGATTGAAGTCAAGGACATGATACTTGTAGGACTGAGTTTATATCACACATTGAATAAGATCTTCTTTTAACTCCTTTTTAGCGAGCAGAGTGGATCAAGTACTTGGGTGTTTTCGCAAACATGGAAACCAGAGCAAATCAAGTCTATGATGCAGTTAAGTCCTAAGTTCTCATTGTGATCTCTTCTACATCATTAGAGAAAGATATGATGAAAGTTCTGAATCTTGTTGGTGTTACGACTGTTTGGGAATGAAAATTGTAGACCTTTAAATTACTTGTTTAGACGAAGCCAACTTATAATCATATATGTTCTTTCTCCAGGTGAAAGCGAATTACATGTGTTTGACAAAGGTGGTAGAAAACAAGACGTCATCATCTAAACCAGTTGTAGCTTGGTTATCCTATAGTGAGGTCAGTACAGATGAAACTGTTGTGAAATATCCTTGTACCATTTCAACAATGGCAACATCTTATAAATATCCTTGTTTATTATACATCTAGGGTTCTTGGTCCTTCACAGATGAGGCATACAAGATGAAGGTATACATTTACTTTAGGGTGCTTGTCTCCCAAAAGATGATTTTAAACCATCTCATGTTAAGACTTTTTCGAGTTTCTTCTCTCTTTCTGCATATTGTTACTAAGAAATGGCTGCAGTATGTCGTAGATGCAGGTGGAGAGAATGTCGATGAATCCATCAACAAAAATACTTATAACATTTCAATTCCTGAGGATGTGGATGACTTCCATGCAGTACTATGTGTAAGCGAAAAAAATGTGATTATTAGTCTATGAAGATAATTATCTCATTGAAAACAGGGCATCTTATTAGTTTTCTTAGATGTTCCTTTCAGACTTTCGATGTAGTGATTGATGAAACCTTTGTTCCTGATCAAACCGCATACAATCTCTCAACTTTCCTCCAAAGCATCAATGTGGAAGACCAATCTTGTTTCTCTTTCCTTGCAAAAAAAAGGGTATGGAGATATGACAAAAGGGTTCATAATTCAATCACAATTGGTAAGACATACTCATGTTCTCCATCTCTTGGTACTTACGGCCATAAAAAATATGTTCATGTTAATGTGTCTTGACATGGAATTCACTCACTACTTGCCTGAAGACTGGCTAGACGGGGCAGTCTCCCAACCTCAGCTGGTGTTAGCTGATCTACTTGAAGTCTTCTTCCCTACAGGAAACTACACCACAACTTACTTCAGGAACCTTGCAAAGGTGAGTTTCATTTCTCTGGACTCATCAATACGTGAACCAGAAAACTTTTCCAGTTTTTAGTAACAGGGCATATTTATTTCCATGTTCAGGAAGAAGGGGTTATAAACATTGACCCTCAGATGTGTAATAGAGATAGTTCCACACCAGTGGATCCCATTCTTGTAGCCTGCAACTAATGTTGTACCAAAATTATGTTTGATCAGTTCCAATTTCTATGAACTCATGTCACTCGGAAGAACCTTGGTCATTCAACTACCTTAGTAAGTGAGAGCTTCAAGGAATTACGTACATTCATTAATCTAGGTACAGTTACATTTCAAATGGGTAGCTCAGAAGAAAAATAAGGATTTCTTCCAGGGTTTTCTGTTCTGCAGAGACAGCTGTGACCTGAAATTTCAATATTCATTCCATGTATTCTTAAAGTTACCATTGGTTAGCATTCTATGGATTCCTGCCAGTTAGTTTTAAAGAAGATATGTTCTCTTGAAATTTGGAGTTGGCACAGTTTTAGTATATACTTTTTTACGAAAGTAGTTCATTGTCATGGAACCATTAAAACAGAGGAAACAGGGGAAGGGTATGGACTGACAAAAAGGATCACTGTCCAGTTGACTAGTGTGTTTATGTCCATGAATGAGTAGAGGTTTTTTCAATATAAAATCTATAGCTATTTGGCTCAAGTTTGGGATGAAGCAAAACCTTGTCAACAACTACTTCATGCACGATATGAGACATATATTGGAACAAATGTTTATTGACCCAAACTATGTTTATATCAGAACAATATTTCACCCACAAACTTTATTAAACAAACCAACATGACAACATCATTATGTCCTGTATCAACACATATTTTAGATCATGGCAATCTAAAATTCTAATAAAACAATAAAAAGATGCAAAAGGGAGTGTTTACCAGATCAAACGAAAGAAATTCCAAGACTAGTAAGCAGAACTTTAGATGCCATTTTCCCGACTCCTAAACAACTACAAAAATATACTGAAGTGGTAAATGGATTAAAGAATCTCTTGATAAAGGTAGGTAGTTTAATGGAGTTTTCTTGTTTCACAGTTGGTGAGCATGTAAATGGTGTTCTTGGATATAACTAATTAGCATAGAAAAAATCTAACTGGCGAGGGAAGCAGCGAGGAAAACAGCGAGGGACCCCACAGGGGGGAGGGGGAGCCGTCTATTCCCTTCGGGATGCGCGTTTGAATTTTCAATGCACGCATCCCGGGGGGAATGGACGGCTCCCCCTCCCCCCTGTGGGGTCCCTCGCTGCATATGAGAGAGCTAATATAACAAAGTTGAAAAGGTTTTGTAGTAACTATCCTTGTCATAGCACTTCAAGAGAGGGATAAAGGCTCAAGTGCAAGTTTGGGGTGTTTAGGATGTTGTCTGGTTTGTTATTCCCTGCCCGAGCCAGAAACCTTTTGTTGATTACACATGTCAGGAATGGGGTTCGTGCTGTCTTGGGATCTTCTTGTATGGATTGCAGATTCAAGTATACTTGCTAATGACACTTTCGGGCCTGAGGATAAGCTGGTTGGGAAATGGTTGAAGACAGGAAATAAAGCATAGAACAGATTTTCCAACAAACTAACTATGTATGACTATCCTGGGAAAAACGGAAGGTGCTCACATGAGCATTTAGCACAAACTGTGGCAGTGCACAAGTTGAAGAGGTGGGATCAATGGTTTAATGTGTTGGCTTTCTTCAATGTAATGCAGAATCTTAAGACTTCAAGCATCTCATCACCTCTGAGAGAATTTAGCTCTCTTTCATTGGAGACTAGTGTAGATCAATGGGTTCAATAATGTCTAATGTCATTTAGCAACAAAGCATCTATGCGCATTCACGCACAGTGCCAACTAAAGAAGCTATTGTTGCCTTACAACCAAAAACATACCTAGAAATCCACCTTACCTAGACCTATCGAATGTTTCGACCAATCCATCAACTGACAAAGCAGCCAGTTTGAAAGGGTTTTTTTTTTCTTTTTTTCCTGGAGTAAGGATCACATTTTTAGACAGAGAACTAGAAAATATGTAACCATTACATACATCATAAATCTAAGCTAAGCCGAACACAGCCCTTATCGCCTGTGAATTATCCAGCAGGTTCAAATATTTTGCTTCTTCACAGTTCATATGGTCCAAGCTAGAGCTGCACCTTGATTAATGCAAGCCAAACAGGTCCATACCACCCCTGGTTTCTATAGATTGTCCAGAGCTCAGTCTCAAAATTTTACAAGTGAGTTAAAATCAGGCCTTGTTTAGAGTTGGATTCATAACACAACTACTCGTAAAAAGAAAGACTAAAAATAATGCTAATAATAAACTAAATATTATGATTTTCAACAAGATAAAAATGAGATAGAAGGTAACTTTGAACTGACATAGCAATGCTGTGGAGCAATTGAACACAGGAACTAGGATAAAGTTTACATTCATATCACTTACAATTGGAGGCTTTGCCCAAGTGAAAAGATGTAATTGTGTTATACTTGAAAAAAATAATTATAAGAGTAATCACAGTAATATACTGCACACCTCCCCTTCATTCTTGTTTGATGACCATAAATGCAATTACTTGCTTTCTTGTGTTCTTCATGTTTGACTCCGACAAAACAGCAAACAAGGGATTTCTTTGCACAGAAATTTCGGATCCAAGATACCATTTGCAGCAAAAACCAAATTTGAGAAACCAAGAGATCTGAAAGTCAATGACCCATAGTGCCAAGCATTTGGTCAATGGTCATGCAACAAATCAGAAACACAAGCCTTCAGGGTCACTACTAGATTTCTTATGCCTTTTCCATACATTTATAACAAAAACCAACACTAGTCATATAAGTCAAACAACTTAACACAGTTCAAAGTTAAGTAGCTCGTAAGGATGGATTATACAACCAAAGCTCAACTTAACCATAGGAAGCTCTCTACTCCATAAACACTCAGAAGTCTTGAGCATTAATGATTACACGCCTCATCCAGATGGTATCATGATGAAAGGGGCACAATGTAGAAGGATCAATAGCCACATATTGCTGCCCAGCATTTAGAGGCAATTAGTGAGCAGTGCAGTCTTAATTCAAATGTCCTGCTGGATTTCTGTTCCACGATAAGAAGGATGGGTCTCCTAGAGGCCTGCAGAAAGGCCATATCAAGCACAATCAGTTTCCAAATTGACAATCTGAAGATTAGCCACACAGCTAGAAAGCAGCAAAATAAAAATTACCAAAACTAAAGTGCGTTAAATAAATAAAAAATAAGCATCTTCTTCTTTTGTTGGCAACTTTAAGTGGAACAAGATTATGAGAGACTATAATCTGCAGATTCAAAACAAAATAAATGATAACTATATGAAATTACTCACCTTGGTTTTATCACATACACAACTATGAAGCTTATTGCTAAAAACAGACACAGTCCACCAACAGTAAGGTATGCTATTCCCAGAAAATCATTTTTCCCACCAATCCAACTTGTAGTTGAAAGAACCAGCATCTTCTTGCCCCCAAAGCTGTATGTGTTATAATTGTTTTGTATTACCACTGTTACCGTCTCATTAGCTTCAAGGCTCCGATTTATCTTGCCATAAAGCTTTCTGAAAGTTGGCAGGGCTGCTGTTCGCATCCAAACGATAAGATCCTCTTGCTCACTTAGCTGAAAAAACAATGAAAGTTTAATTGAGAGCAGAGCAAAGTAACAAGAAAAGAAAGAGCAGATCATCAAGAAGAAAAGCACGGAAATAACAAAAAAATGGCACTTACAGGTTGTGATTCATTAAGTTCGCCACCCCCAATTAAACCACCCTTTTGGAAATTTTCAGGAAAGACTTTATTTGAAAACTTACTCTCCCTGTCACTTTTCCAGGCTATGTTCTTTTTGCTGATTTCAATCTTAGTGTTATTTACAGAAATTCCATACGTATCATTGAACAAACTCCAAGCAATGAGACCACATGGAACTATTGGAGCTTTATTCCCAGTGGTGCCCTCTGGATCACAATCTTTTGTTACGTATTTGTACTGAGTGCTTCGCAACTGTTTATCACTTCTGCTTTTGACATATCTGAAAACAAGTATAGCCAAAATTACAATCTTTAACATATAATCTTTCAAGAACATAAACACAATAATGTTCTTATATGTAACGAGGATATGGGCACTTTCAGTTTTTTATTTCCTCTTCCCGGAGCGTAGCAGACACCAAACACATTTCAATATTCATAGACACATCAATGGGTAGCCTTTCTTTGGGTCATCAAACATTTTTGCTTGGTTACATAATTTGATTGGGTTGATAGAAGTCTGTTTTGCAAACAATCATCCATGTGTCAGACACGTATTGGACCCTGGACACCCAGAGACACATTGGACATTCCATGCTTAGATAATCAAAATTTTCACTTATCTTTCTAAGGTTTAAACTATTTATGAATATTATATGTATATATTATGATAAGTTAGTACACATGTAGCATATTAGGAAAGCTGATAAAAATTATATAATATGACGGAAAGTAGGATTTAATTTAATTTATTTTATTAAATTTAGTGGTTGGGTTGGGCCTAAGTAGGTCCATTAGAATAAGTGGAGATTAAGGCTCCAATAAAATCTAGGGTTAGGTTTAGTTATAAATGTAGCTATATGCCATTGCGCTATGTAATTGGTTTTGGTTTATTTAGAAACTCCAACATATTGAGACTAGATGTCCACTCCACCCGTTCGATAGACCCCGCCCTTGATATATACTAGATATGCTCTCTCTACCAGCTGAATCTTTTAGAGAAGTTGACAATTTAATATAGTATCAAAGCTTTGGTTCGAAAAGGTCGAAGGTTCAATTTTCGCCCAGCACCATTGCTTAGGTAATTTCCAGCCATTGCGTTGAGGGGAGTATTGAGACTAGAAGTTCACTCTACCTGTTGGATAGATCCTGACCTTGATATATGCTAGATATGCTCTCTCTACCAGCTTAAACTTTTAGAGAAGTTGGCAAGCCAACACAATGGATGTTATTTAGGTTTACTTACTTTTATTTAGGGTTATTTACATTTTAGGTACGCATAATTTAGGCGTAATCCACAATGAGTACAAATTTTTTGCATAATTACACATTGGGTCTTCACCGTTTATTCAACGACGTTGACCAAGGTCAAATGTCCCACATTCAGTAACGACCCAAATACCCCTCATTAAAGGATCATGTGACTTGCACGAGCATGCAAAATGCAGTTATAGTAAAACATAGGTATCCATAATGCAAAAAAACTGACTTGTTCTTTGATGAGAAAATGGAGATTCAATTACTTGGTCTTTTCCAAATGAATAAGCCATTTTCGTGATTATCAACAAGTATCTCAATGTGCGACAATGTCCTCTCCCCCTTCCCACCATCCTTGTTTGCCCTGCAACCCACATCACCAATCCTGTTGGATTCTACAACGCCACTACCACCACCAAATTGACCTAACGACACCACCACCATCCCACCAAAACCACCACCTTTCCTGCCCACCTCGTCTCACTGATCCAGCCCACCCCAACCTGCAAGTTAAAAACATAGCATGAGTTTGATTCGATTGAACCCACATACCTTCCAACACCATTGTTGATGTAGGAACATAGTAGGTTCAAAAAATTTCTTGATTTTTGGATTTTCATTTTTATCAAAATTTCAATTAAGCAAGTCTAGTTGTTTTAGGTATTACAATAAAAATAGTATGTTTATTTCTAGTTTAGCTAGGATTAGTTTTTTTTATTTAAAATAGAGAAAGCCGATCAATTGTAACAACCAACAAAGAATTATCAATCAAATTATTTTCTCTCAAATTTTCTATTATTTCTTCATCTTCTCTAATTATCTCCTAACTTCTCATTCTTCTACAAAATTTCTCCACTTTCTTTTATTTGCCTTTGAGATCTCTGCATCTCCTTCATTTCAATATCCGCAGCGCCAATTACCCCCACCCACCTCCCAACCTACAAGTATATGGATTAAATTGTTAGATTGGATTAAATGTCAGATTGGTTAAAAACATAACATGGTTTGATTCAATAAAAGGCTATTAAATGAGTACCTATAACTGGAACTCAAATTCATTTTTACAACGGTTGATCTTTCCAGGGTTAAACCAAAATCACAAATGACTTATTCCTTGGAGAAGGCCAAGTAATCAAATCTCCATTTTCTCATAAAAAACAAATTGTCAATTTTTTGTATTATGGATACCTCTATTTTTACTATAATTGCAATTTGATACTTTGTGCAAGTCATGTGCTCCTTTACTAAGGGGTATTTGGGTCATTATTGAATGTGCAAGTTATATAAGCCATCTTATTTTGGTCAGCGTCGTTGACAAAATAGTCAAAGACCCAATGTGAAATACTCCGAAATTATGAGTACCAAAAATGTAAATAACTAAAAAAAGTACTAAGGGGTATTTTTCTTTACTGAATGTGAGATGTCTGACCTTGGTCAGCATCGTAGAACAAACGGTCAAGACCCAATTTCGTACACAATATGTAATTATGCAAAAGCATTGTATCCAATGTGAAATACACCTAAATTATGCTATCCAAAGTGTAAACAACCCTTTTATTTACCTTTCAGCAATTTGTTGTATAATTTTATATTAATTCGTAGTTTAGGTTACATCAATCAATCATAATCTATAGTCATGCATATTAGTGGTTTTTGATTGACATGTCTAACACCTCGTATCCATGTCACATATCGATATATGGGTCTCTATCTATGTCACATACGAGAAGAGTGAAGATAATAGATAAATATAAATAATAATTATAGTAATAGTAATAATAAAAATAACAATGATAATAATAATAGTAATAATAATTATAATGATAAAAAATAATAATAACAATAATAATAGAGAAATCCTTTCTCAAGTAGGAGGGGACTGGAAAGTAAATAAAAACGTAAAGAGAAAGGAGTAGTCATCCAACTCCACTTACTCTAAGCATCATATTCTTCGGTCCCTTCCCAAACCATTCAAGTCCCATATCTAGTGAGAAACCTAATAATTCCACTCCCACATGAAATCACAAACAAATGTAGTACACAAGTGACAATCCCACTTGTTGGGAATGAATTTTCTGCAAGCAAATACTCTAAAACTTGATGGTTCGATTTTGCATCTTAAAATAACATCTCTATAACATGACATTTGATGTAACATCTATAACAAGCAACAACAAAGCTTTCGCTAAAGATTTTTTTTAAAATTTTTTTATGGAAGTTTGAGGTTAAAAGTACAATGGTATAGAATTTACATAAGCAGTATGTAAATGGTAAAGGAAATGAGCACAAAAGGATTGTACTTATAGATTTGAAACTCCAACTTTGGGATGACAACGAAAGCAATGTCAAAAGGGTTTGCACGTCGAAGGCATGAACACTTAAGCTAGAGACATGAAACAAACAAACCACTGGTATGGTAATAGGAGCGAAAGATGCAAGTTTAACCAGTGTAGTCAAGGCGACCGCCTAGGCACGCCTTACTAAATTCTGCCTCAAAGTGAGGCAATGCGGTGCAGACCGCCTCAACCCAAAAATTGGTTGTTGCCAGCCTAATTGCAGCAAAAAGATGTTGCAACCCACTCTATAATAAGGTTTTATGTTTCTTGGTGTAATATTTGATCAATTTGATAAAAACAAGATAAAACGTTTTTAAGTTTTGATAAAATTTTCACACTTTTTATATTATTTTTTGGAGAAAACATACCATGTTTTGATAAGTCTGTAATCAATCTTGATTTTTTATAGTATTGTTCAATGATTTTTATGCTTTTGATACCAATAGTGATCATACTTGTGGATTTTTACCAACCATTCAAACAATTTTTTTTTAACAAATGTTCAATATTCACAAGTTTCTATTCTTTCACGATTATTGATTTTTAATGATTTAGTGGATATTTGCAAGTTACTTGACACTTATGTAGTGCATCTTTTCGCTATGTTATGCAACTTTATTATATTTCCATTTCGATTCTAGGTAGTTGTGTCACTTTTTGTACATATTTGCTTATAATACTTATCAAAATGATGATGTTTACTATTATGCTGATATGTTTTAATTTATTATTAAAAAAATATTTCGATTATAGGTAGTTGTCTCACTTTTGCACATATTTGCTTATGATACTTATCAAATTGATGATGTATACTACTATGCTGATATGTTTCAATTTATTATAAAAAAATATTTAAAATTTTACAGGACCGCCACAGTGAAGTGAGGCGTTTGCCTCGCCTCACGTCTGAGGCGTTTTCAGGCCCATCCGCCTCACCTCCGCCTCAACGCCTTAACTACAATGAGTTCAACATGTCCAAGACAAGCTACCATCAGATACAAGGTTGATACGCTGAAGCTATGCTAACACAATACAGATGGTTCTGGCATGCTAACACGAGCTAGAGACAATCAATGAGTCAAATGCATTAGGACTTTCAAGTAATGGTAAAACTAATGGAAAGTGTGGTAGGTATGGATCGTGACTAGTCTATAAAAAAATGTGATAGCTTTTGGTAAATCTCAAACATGGTCTACATATTCGATTGTCACCCAAGATCAAATTGATGATATAAATGGCATGCTTAGTAAAAATAAAGGACAACAAAAATCCAAAAGTACTATGAATATGTGGAAGTCAAAGAAAGTGTACAAGTGACCACAGATAATAGGATTCTGTATTAGAGGATTTGCAGGTCTCTATTTGTGGTTCACTTCAAAACTATAAAGAGCTCACAAAAGAACATGTTAGTCACAAGCTTTTTTGGGTCATTATTATTAGCCACAAACCTTAGAACCTAAACTTGCTTTTAAATAGTGATATACATGCTGAAATTATCAAATGCAAATCACTCCATTCACTTAAGTGATCAAGTAACCAAGGATTGTTGCAATTGCAACCACTAAGATTGCTACACAAATATTAGTCTTCTTTTGCAAAGAAGAAAAACTAGGTGAACAGGTTTTAAATAATAAAGGAATCCACACACAACTATCATCTGGTAGATTACTACTTACCGACGATGATTCTGATAGTAGTTATCAAGCTGATAATAAACATATACTGGACCACTCATGTGCCTTGGAACCTAAGAGAATGCACGAGGTTAACACAGTTTTTCTTAATAGAGAACTCTTCTAAATGACGAAAGAATTCATGGAAATCAGACTTACGACTAAAGTCCTGGTACAGGTCTTGTTGGTTTGACTGTCTTGTATAAAAGCAAGTATGTTTGTATTGTAATCTGGCGGAATGCAATCTGTATCGTAGCGGTCAACAATTTCTACCACCTACATGAGAAATATGTATTAGTAAAGATGTCAACCTTAAAATAAATAAACCTGCTCAACCTTCAAAAAGAAAAAGATGTCAATAGAAGGAAGACAAAAGTGCTATATATAGTAGAAATATATTACCTTCTGTGATGCAAACAAGGAGGCAAGGCCAATTGGGACGAATATAACGCCAATAAAGAGGAAAGTCGTAATGACCTGAAATTTTTGCAAAGAGCAGATAAAAAATTTTAATTAAATAAAAGTCATCACAAAGGTGATGGACCTTCCTTGTTCGACATCAAACGTCGAGTACGTGTGTCGGATCTGAATACGAATTAAATAATGTGCGTTGGGACCTTCATTATTGTGTGGGGATTATAGCTTTGTTCTAATATTCGAATGAAATTTGAATCTTTCTGTTAATAATAATAATAATAATAATAACAACAACAACATACAGGTTGCACAAATACGAGCACGTGTGTCGGATTTGGACACGAATGTCGGGTACCCAACACCGTGAATGTAAAAGCTAAAAGCAGAAAATTTTGAGACACGGGGATTGTGCTACACATAAATATAAGTTTATTTGTAAAACAAAATAAATATAAAACTTATGATATAAGGAATATATTTCACAACATATTATATTTTACGAATAAATTGCAAACAATAACGAATAACCACAAAGTACTGAGCAATATGTGGAGTTTTATTTTCTTATCTAAGTTACTAGCATATTATCCATGCCATTGGCACTTCACATATATTTATTTTTGTTGCTAATTATAATGCACTGAACACCCTCACTATCATCCCGACCATAAAAAAAAATCATATTTTAGAATGTAAACTAATTTTTTGAGGTGTAAGCCTAGTTTACGATAAAAATATTTTTTTAAGTCAGACTTAGTTAAAAATATAATCTATTGAATGTTCGGGTTTTTTTTTTTAATGTTCGTTCGTTTATTCGAATAATATTATACTTAGGCATGAAAATATTAAAAATATTTACATGTTTTTATATTAAAATTTAAGGGTTTGTTTTGTTCATTGGTTTTGTTGGAAAGATCTTCAAAATTACATTTCAACGATACCAAATTTATCAAAATCTGA